>CM054181.1:83529758-84127258 GCA_028829895.1 Sinotaia quadrata
GACACGATTTATCTCCCCTCCCTTTCGAAGGATAAACACTAAAGTGACTAAACCAACCCTCTTGAACAAGTGGAGCAGTTAAAAATCAATTCGTAGATATTCCACCCCGAGTGGACACCGAATCCAGTCGCGATAGGTATGTGCAAGAGGTATGTCTCAAGTTTTGCGCTGTCACTTTTCTTGTGTAAGAGGTACAAACCAAATCTATATCGGGTTTCATTGATTAACTCTTTTACTGCTGCTTAATGTCCGTTTCCCTACATTCGCTGATTTCAAGGGTGGATGCGAACCTAAACAATAAATGATTCAAACAGCAGAAAAATCGTCATGAGAAACCGATTGTGGGTTATACTGCGTTCACTATTGGCTTTGAAGGTTATCTCCCCTGTCATTGCGAGAGGCCGTGCTCTGTGGGCTTTTAGGTATCTCCCCTGTTATTCCGAAAGGCCGAGCTCTGTGGGCTTGTAGGTTATCTCATTGGGTTTGGCTTATTTTATCTTGAAGCATACACACTGTTGTTTTTGTGTCTATTATATTTTTTTATTTCAACTTTAATTTCATGTTCGAGAAATTAGCATGCACATTTGAGCGTGTATCTCATGTACCGATACTTGTGCTTTTGATGAGGAAGTCTGGTTTCAGTCTTGTCAGCAGTACTCCTTTCGAGATTTTAATTAGTTTATTAGATACGTATCATGGCTTTTTGTTTGTAAAGTATGGAATACCATACATTCATAAGCACACACTCACACACACATATACACATTCACATAGACAAAATACTTTTTATACATGCTCACTAACACAAGCGCAACTACAAGAGCTTAATGTGTAACGTCGACGAATGTTACTTTTTACATTCTCAGTGAAATAACGTAATTGAAATAAATATGCAAATTTCGGAACATGCTTGCGACGCGAAGAGACACCAATTACTGGAGGGATGCGGAGTATTATGCGTCCTCATCCACGCGGGACCAATTGTGGACCAATTACTGACCAGTTCTGGACCAATTATGGATAGCAGACAATTACATATCTCTCAGACGTTTTGCCAAAGCCAAAGAATCTTCCGTACAGCCTCGCGTTCGGAAGCATTCTGCACACGATTTACGAATTCCAGACATCTCATGAGACCCACCCTAGAGAGATCGCTTCTTAAAAGCTCTTGTTCATATACTGTCGATTCCAGTTTTGTGTCATCTCTACAGCAAACGCTGAATCTGAATACTGCAACTTTTGTTATTTTGTTTAGCACCAACTGGATCCTCAGGTCTATAATCGTTGTTATTCTGAATGCTCTCTTATTCTGCAGGTCCAGTACTTAATATTCTTCTTTAGCGCCCACTGGATCTGCAGGTCCAGTACTTAATATTCTTCTTTAGCACCCACTGGATCTGCAGGTCCAGTACTTAATATTCTTCTTTAGCACCCACTGGATCTGCAAGTTCGGTGCCAAATGTATCTACATTATTAAACGCCTAATGAATCTACAATTCCATTACTAGCACAATGTATCTACAAATCTATTACAGAAGCGCCTTCAGGCCTGTTCTGCAAATCCATTATAAGAGCGTCCACTGAATCTACAGAAAATTTTCCTTGTGTCTTTAGCACCTACTGAATTTGAAAGCCTGTGCATTACCCATTTTGTTCTGTTGCTGAATCTTCGGATCCATTTAGCTCTCATTATTTAGCGCCCACTGAAGCTGTTTATCCACGTCTTTGTAATTCAGCGCCCACTGAAGCTGTTTATCCACGTCTTTGTAATTCAGCGCCCACTGAAGCTGTATATCCACGTCTTTGTAATTCAGCGCCCACTGATGCTGTATATCTATTTCTTTGTAATGTAGCGCCCACTGAATATATATTTCTTTGTAGTATAGCGCCCACTGAAGCCATATATTTATTCCTTTGTAATTTAGCGCCCACTGAATATGTATTTCTTTGTAGTATAGCGCCCACTGAAACCATATATTTATATCTTTGTCTTTTAGCGCCCACTGAATCAGCTAATTCATTTCTTTGTAATTTGGCGCCTACTAAAACTGTATATCTATTTCTTTGTAAGTTAGTGACCACTGAAACTGTATATACGTTTCTTTGTAATTTACCGCCCACTGAAGCTGTATATCTAATTCTTGTTAGTTAAGCGCCCACTGAAGATGTATATAGATTTCTTTGTAATTTAGCACCCACCGAACCATCTAACTAATTTTAAATCATTATGTCTGTACATCCTTATATTACGTTAGTGTTAGCTCCCACTCAATCCGCAGACCCCGGTATTGCGGTTTCCTAACGACTACTAAGTCTGCAGTTCTTTCGAGACAACCCACTGAATCTGTACTTTCATAAATATTTATGTCATTCAATAATGAGCAATGAATATATAATTCCATATACTGCCATTCCTTAGCGCCACTCAATCTACAATTCCTTAATTTGATTTCAGCCACTGAGTTTACAGTTCCATATATTTGCTATTCTTTTGACTCGCTGAATCTGTTGTTCCACATATTATCATTTCTTAACGGCCACAGAATGTTCAGCTCTATATCTTGTCATTTCCTAATGATTGCCGAATTCTTCACCTCCGTATATTGTCATTCCTCACTTAATTCTTCAGTTCCGTATATTGTCATTCCTCGCTGAATTCTTCACCTCGTATATTGTCATTCCTCGCTGAATTCTTCACCTCCGTATATTGTCATTCCTCACTTAATTCTGCAGTTCCGTATATTGTCATTCCTCTCTTAATTCTGCAGTTCCGTATATTGTCATTCCTCACTTAATTCTTCAGTTCCGTATACTGTCATTCCTCGCTGAATTCTGCAGTTCCATATATTGTTGTCATTTCTTACCCTCCTTTGAATCCGCGGTACTACTTTGTTTTCCATGGGCATGTCTTTTCCTTGGAGATGATTGTGTAGGAGAACCATTTCTCTGGCATTTTGCTATTCACAAAGAATCTCTCTCCTTCCGTTAGTAATAAGCGATTCCATTTTTTTTAAGGAAGAAAATATTCAGCTGATGTCTTCAGAGAATAATAATTTGGCCTGAACGATCAAGCATATTGAATTGTATTCGGAATCACAAATACTTTCACGCATGATTTGGTTTACGTGCACCAGTTGTTCTCACACACCCTCTCTCCCAAACTCTCCCTCTCCCACCCACCAACATGCACCATCACGTCCCCGAACAGGAACTCGTCGTCTCAAAGCTTGTTATCTGTTGCAATTAGTTACAAATAAATATTTAGTATGTTTATAAATGAATACGGTGTTGATGTTTCATTTTGCAACTGTTAGCTCCGTGAGGTCTGCATTAATGATTAACGTTCAGTCAGTCACGTACAAGATTGTAATTATCAATTCAAGGCAATGACGTCAGTCACGTACAAGATTGTAATTATCAATTCAAGGCAATGGCGTTAGTCCGTAAGAACAGTTATTGCCAGGTGACAACGTGAGATTATAAATCTCCATGAGTTTCTAAGACTAAACTGTTCTATCAGTGAAAATAAGTGAGCGTACGCAGCGCCCCCCCCCACACACGCACGCACGCAGGCACACATATACACATAACATTGAGCACACTCTCTCTCTCTCTCTCTCTTTTGTGCTCTCGTGTACACTCTTACTTTTGTTCACGCACGCACATACACACAGAAAAGCACACCTACACACTCTCTAACTCTCTTTCATTAATCTTCAAAGGCTTAAAGGATGCTTCCAAATGATTTTTCTTACTCTTACCGCAGCCAGACACTGAAAATTACTTTTTCGCTTACAATGACGAACTCTACAAACATTAATGTCCTGAAAGAGTTTCGGACTTTCCTTGTGGAACTCCAAAAAGTCTCAGTCACTGTCTTCTGAAAATTGAAAGCCAGCATGCTATCACGACATCCTGATTATACCTGTCCTATATTCCAGATAAAAAAGGATTATTGTTTATATGAAAATATTTTAGTTTGAATTTAAAACATGTCTTTTGCTTTTATCCTTTCTTATACCAATGCAATATGAAAATTCGAAACATTTTATGGGTACAAAATATCACATTCATTAGCCTTTACTATTGCCAATAATTAATTGCTCGAGGCTTTATCATTGTATTGCTCATTTGTCATTGTCATTAACGACTGTACTGTCACCTTGAAAGGTGTTGAGCAGATACTTTGACTCGTATTTCTTGTTTTGAATTTTCACGATATATGGTTTTCAATTTTATCGCTCTGTAGTCATGTCACGCTGTTTGCAATTTTGACATTTCTCTACCATAGTTGACTAGTATCTCTTTCCGCACAATCTCCACGCATCTCACGATTTAACCAGAATATCTCACTCATCTTAATATCTCTACAAATCTTCCAGTTAAAACAACGTACTTTAAGAAAATGCATTATCCACACATTATGGATGGGGGCTCGCTAAATATAGATTATAGATGGATTTATCTTGTCCTTTAGTAAAACGTTTTCCACCTATGGAATATTATGTGATGTAAATGTTGTCTTAATGTTGTGGAAGAGAGAAAACGTTTACAGCGCCCTCATATCCACCAAATGAGAGCGACAAGTGGTGTCTGCAGGAGAATTATTAATAAAATAAATTAAGACTTTCATCACTTGTAATAAAATTTAAAATTAACAATAATTAAGAACAAAGAACATACCTAAGTTTTACTATATATACAAAAGAATCCACTTAGCAATTAACCCTTATAATGATGCAAAACCAGGATCAGAAAACAGATGTTAAAGCGAGGAAGCAAGTATTCCGATGACACTGGTACCCATATCATTATGTGTTGTCAAACTATTTGACTCCTAGAAATTAAATTTACAAAAAGGAGCTGTTTTTAATGAAAATGGAAATAGAAATGATATAAGGATTTGAAAAGGTTAAAGAAAAAAGAGTATCATGGCAAAAAGTGGTTATATTTTTAATATTTTCTGTGGAGTAAATGACAAAACATGGCCCAGGAACGCGCCCACCATATATCTACTTTTATTCAAACGTCATACGCACGAGTGATTTGGATAAATTCCTTTTGTTCTTTTTTTAAGATGAGTAGCTCTCAATAATTTACTTTTTGTATTTTCACTTTTGGAAAATTTCTCGAACAAACTACAAGACATTATTAGAAAAGCACCAAAGTGACTTGCAGTCAACAAGCAAAACCAAGACAGCCATGCAAGATTTCCAAATTAAAAAATAAAGGAATCAATATTATTTATGAAGTTTTTTGGGGAAGTCATATCTGTGCCTGTACTTCATGATCATGAAAAGCTGTGTGTGTGTGTATTGTTTGTATGAATGCGTGTAGATGAGTGTGTGAATATGTTTGCATGAGTGTTTGTGGATGTGTACTTGTGTGGATGTGTGCGAGTGTGTTTGTATGAGTGTGTGTGGATGTGTACTTGTATATATGTGTTTGAGTGTTTAAATGTGTTTATATGAGGATGTGTGGATGTGTACTTGTGTGTATGTGTGTGAGTGCCAGCGTGTTTGGAAGTGTACTTGTGTGTGTATGTGTGTGCTTGAGTGTGTGAATGTGTTTGTATGAGCGTGTGTGGATGTGTACCTGTGTGCATGTGTGTGTTTGATTGTTTGAATGTGTTTGTATGAGCGTGTGTGGATGTGTACCTGTGTGCATGTGTGTGTGTGTTTGAGTGCATGAATGTGTTTGTATGAGTGTGTGTGGATGTGTGTGTGTGTGTGTGTGTGTTTGGATGTATACTTGTGTGTATGTGTGTGTGATTGTATGTGTGCGAGCGCACACACATTGGAAGGGAAAGGTGGGGAAATAAAGGACTGTTTCGTGATCGACTTAATGAAAATTTATTTTCCTTTTAAAGAGAGATTTAAACAAATTATAATTTCTTTTAATGCAACGTTCAACCTTCGAAACTTCAAAATAGATATAATATTAAATTATGAGTCAGGTGAAGATTTTGCCGGTAATTATATTTTCCACATTAATTTTACTTTTACTTTATTGGCTAATTATAGGCAAAATTGTATTTGTAGTTCTTCTGTTTCTCTGCTATGATGGGTTCTCATAAATTGCTAAGAAGCTCGGGGTGGTTGGGGGGTGGGGTGAAGAAAATGTAACTGCTGTTAAAATGAATCAATATGAGATATATTTTTCCATTCGATTTTGAGTCATTCATATATATGTTGCTGATAGATCCACACATTATTATGCACTGTTCCCACAACATATAGTAAGGTTTAAATCTGCATAGTTGAGATAAAGGTTTAGCATGTTTTTGAGTATGGTAAATATGTTGACTTCTCAGAAATTATACATATAATATATAGTCTCACTTGATATTTGTATCAAGTAAGACTAAAAAGTAGATTGAGATAATGATTCAATGTGAATTTAATATAAACCATTCATTGATTATGGTTGTAAATATTGAGATTGTGTAAATGTGGAATTGGAATATTATTGTCATATTTGTAAATGCTTCTTCTTGAGAGAACTTTGTAAATTAGAATTTAGCGAGTAGCTAACGTTTAATGACTTAAAATTGTAAGAGTCATCTATTGCTGTTGCAACAAAGTCTTAGTGTTGTCGTGTATTTATCAGCAGCTACAGATAGACATGATTATCTATTACAGCTGGCCTTTATTCTCCTATTCATCAAGATTTTCTGCTGCATTGGTCCTCGTGTTCATTCTGAAATTCACACCTTATTTCTGTTGTGAGGTGATGGTCATCGACAAGGGCAAGATGTAAACAACAACACAACAAGTTTACCTCTATCAATGACCGCAAAGTTAAGTCATCTAAACTACACAATCCATAATCGACCAGATAGACAAAAAAATAAATATAATCAGATAAACAATCCTAATGTTGGGACAGTAAATAGACAGTCTCTTAAGCCCACATTTTGGTTCATTTTTGTTAGTGTGACTGAGAAGTTGGCTAGGGTTCTGAGCAAGAAATATGTAGCTATTATTTAAGTCATACTTAATCAAAGGGAAAGATATGTAGCTGTTATTTAAGTCATACTTAATCAAAGGGAAAGATATGTAGCTGTTATTTAAGTCATACTTAATCAAAGGGAAAGATATGTAGCTGTTATTTAAGTCATACTTAATCAAAGGTCATACTTAATGAAAGAGAAAGATAACGTTGCCACCTCGAGGTACATCGGTTAATTTGTCTATCACTATCAATAAGGTTCCCAAAGAACGGGTCTGACACAGAGATTGAAGGATAAGATTAGGCTGGCTGTTGTTAGTATTAGGGTAAATATAATAAAATTTAATGATTAATAAATTTGAGCCTGATACTGCGACAGGGTCATTAAATCTAACCCGGCACATGACAATTATCTTGATTTTTACTCAAGTAAAAATATGTTTGAATATCACTCATTCGCTACATAATTAATGGTTTTATGAATAAATATCAAAGTGTAATGTTAATTATAATTAAATAATTAAGAGCCGTTAATTGCTTCAATTATTAATATATCCTTCTCCATTCTTAAATAGTTTACTTAGTTCTGGCATGAGGTAGATAGATAGATAGATAGACAGATATATAGACAGACATATAGACAGATAGACCGACAGACAGACAGACAGATAGATAGATAGATAGATATACAGGCAGATAGATAACAAAGAAACAGTTAGGTTTTCCCCTTGGTGTCTTCCCGGTATATAGCGTCAGGTTTCCAAATCCAGTTTCGTACCAGTCTAGCAAATTCAATATCCCTTAAGTTTTCATTCGATGTACGTACAGGCAATACAGAATTCTTTCATTAGAAACCTAACACCATGCTTACTTGTCACTGTCTTAGGCGCTCCAACCATTGAGAGAAGAGATTAAATTACAACGCTCCCTGCTATTTCTCTGCCAACAATCGATGGAACCACTGGTTCCTGTAAATCTCACAAACACCTGTACTGTCAGGAAAGACTGAATCAGTAGAGAATACATTTCTGAGACTTTTACCAAACTGCAATTACAGACTTTCAAACTAGTGCTGGAAGAAAAGAGACAGAGACACACAGAGAGAAATGGAGAGAGAAATGGAGTGGGGATAGTGTAAGGAGGGAGACAAAAAGGGTGAACAAGAAAATACCTGGAGAGGAAAGACATAGTGAGGGCGGGAGATAAAAGGAGATTGAGAGTCGAGAGAGTAGAGAGTTAAAAAGACAGATAAATAAAAGCGAGAGGAAAAGAATAAGTATAAATGGAAATGAGAGAAAGAGAGACAGTGCGAATGAAGATTGAATTAATGAGACAGCAAAAAAGAAAGAAAAGAGAGAGATAAGGAAAGAGAGGAAAGACAAAGGGCGGGAGAGAGATGGAGAAAGAGTGAATTCTGTACACAAATCTGACTTTTGATTTTTTTAAAAATTTGGTAACAAAGACATGATACGAACTGCAAAAGGCCACGCATTTAATTATTAAAGTCAGCTAAGGTAAGACAATGAAAGAACAGCATTAACAGTCTCCAGTCTTTGTCGTGAGTTGACTCAGAAAGAACATGCATATTTCAAAATGTTTTAAAAGTACGAGCATGTTTTTGTGTGGATGTGCAATTGATGATTTTTATGCGTGCGATATATATGTTTGTGTGTGTGATGGAGTAAATTTGCCTATCGATATTTCTAAATTTAATTGTTATATAAATTGTAAAAATGTCGAAGTGACCTGACCTTGGGCACTCATTATGATGATATAATACGTAGTACACACAAAGTAATACGTAGTACACTCAAATTAATGCGTAGTACACACAAAGTAATGCGCAAACGCACACAGATTAATACGTAGTCCAAACAAGGTAATGCGCAAAGTGCACTCAACCGTAGTTTGCACACAAATTAATACGTAGTAGACACAAGTATTGCGCAAAGAGCACTCAAAGTAATACATAGTGCACACAAAGTAATATGATGTTCACATAAAGTAATGCACAATGTGCGCTCAAAATAATGCGTAGTGCACACAAATTAATACGTAGTACATACAAAGTAATGCGCAAAATGCACTCAAAGTAATGCACAGTGCTCAAAATATAATACGTAGTGCACAAAACGTAATGAGCAAAGTGCACTCAAAGTAATGCGTAGTACATTCATAGTAATACGCAGTACACACAAAGTAATATGTACCCACAAAATAATACGTAGTTTACAGAAAGCAATGCACAAAGTTCACTCAAAGTAATACGTAGAACACACAAAGTAATGCGCAAAGTGCACTCACATTAATACGTAGTGCATACCAAATAATAATTGTTTGCACACAAAGTAATACGTAGTACACACAAAGTAATGCGCAAAGTGCACTCAAGGTAATACGTAATACATAGAAAGAAATGCGTAGTACATAAAAATTAATACGTAGTTTGCACACAAAGTAATGCGCAAAGTGCACACAGAGCAATGCGTAGTGCGCGCACAAAGTAATGTATAATGAGTACTCAAAATAACGCGCAGAAATACACACAAATTAATGCGTAGTGCGCGCACAAAGTGATGCGCAAAGTGCAACAAAATCATCTGTAGTGTGCTCACAAAGTAATGCTTATAGAGCATACACATTCATCCATCGATGAGATCATTGATCAAGTCGTCCACAATTCCGTCTAAAAAATAAAAGCGGATATGTTTATTTTAAAGGTTTGGCATTACCATTTTCCATTCACTAGCATCGGCGATTTTGGCATTATGCTAATCGAATATCTGCCATTTATTTCAATATGAAACTCACCACTTTCATAAATTATTCATTAACG
Source organism: Sinotaia quadrata (assembly GCA_028829895.1). Taxonomy (NCBI): domain Eukaryota; kingdom Metazoa; phylum Mollusca; class Gastropoda; order Architaenioglossa; family Viviparidae; genus Sinotaia; species Sinotaia quadrata. The sequence goes on from CM054181.1 coordinate 83,539,546, forward strand.
ATAACAGACTAATGATCTACCAAATATCATTCACGTAATCTCTCTGTTTCTCTCTAGCCCTTCATAAATTACACATTAATAATGAACGGCTTATGAACTACCTATCTGTGTGTGTGTGTGTGTGTGTGTGTGTGTGTGTGTGTGTGTGTGTGTGTGTGTGTGAAAGACTCATAAACACACACAAACATCCATATATACATAAACACATGCACATACACGCACATACAGTCTCTCATACACACATAAACACACTCTCACACATGCACACGGACGCGTGTAAATGAGTGTTTAACTGAAAGTCATTTTGTTAAGTACATATTTTAAATAAAGTCCAAAGAAAATGTAAACATAACAAGGAACAATAACGGATTGAAAAGATAAGTGATATTAACTTTTTAAATGCACAAAACATACTAGAATCAGGTGACAGACATTACTTGACAAAATCCAGCCAAGCCTTGTGTCAAAACACTGAATATGAGAGCGCCACGCGAACCAATGCTATACACTACAATAATGCTGTATTAGCATAAATGCAAGAGTGCTTTAATGTAAGAGGGACATAACATGTACAAAAGAAATAAACTAAGCACATTACTTTATTGACAGTACTAATTGCCATTCATCGCGTGACTGGCGCAAAGCCACAGGAAATAATTTTGCACGCACACTTGTCGTTAACAATGCACCATTTTATTAACATCACAGTACAGTATATGACAGCGTTAGATTCATGTATACCTTATCTACTTGGAAATCATGAAAAGAAAATGAAAATATTTTGCTTTAAAAAAAATATAATTTTTTCATAACTGATTTGGAGCGGACTATTTTTTTCTAATAATTTCTGTAACAACAAATAGCAACAAAAGAAAGTGAGTGGATGATATTCATGAAACAGGTTGTAATCATAATGCAAAGTCAAAATATACAGACTGCCTGTAGTGCTACTGGCATATTCATTCTTTAAAATTAATTTATCTATTACATGTGGGGTTTGTAAACGACCCTTTTATAATATAAATTATCAAGATTTTAATTTTTGAAGTTCAGTATCAACACTAATACCAGCCCCACGGTCTAGCTACTCCTCCTGTCACTATGTTAACTCCTGTTGCAAAAATCTATTGGAAAAATTATTCAACTTAACACAACGACGAGCAGACTAGTTAACGTTGCCTTTAGGATTGGCGAATATTATCTCCTCCTCTTAATTCACCGACACTCAATCATCCAGTACACACAGCTTGCTCCAAACTTTCCCAATTAACGGTCGTTCAGTGGATCAATGTAGATGTGGAGAAAGATAACAATAATTTAGTGATAAAAATAACAAAATAAAATTTATAAGTTACAGTGGTTTGAAAGCGAACACGCGACATATCTCCTCTCGGCAGTTGAAATCAGTTCAGTGCACAGAGGTCCTGAGCTTTTTTTCCTTTTGACTCGTGGTAGACTGGCGATGACTAGTCGCACGGTTGTCGTACCCCGGAGTCCTGTGTCTGCTTTCTTCTGACGCGATGGTTTTAAGTTGTCCCCTTTCTCTTCAGGCTAGGCATCGCAACTGTACTCCTGAGCTAATAATACAGTAAAAGAACAATTTCACAGGCGCATCTTTTTTTCATCGAGTTAAACTCCACCAAGCGAAAGCCGTTCAGGAAACACACTGTTTATATAGGCGTGGGTGGGGGGGAAGCCTTAATATTATTAGTGGTTTACTTACTCACCAGTACCATCCATCCGTCAATCTGCTCACCACTCTCTCCGTTGGTTAATCAAATCATTTCGTCAGACATTGTTTTCCTTCTGCGCTTTGAAATTATCCGGTACTTCAAAAGGACGTACCAGGTTTGTTTATTATCGCACTGAATTATTAAGCGTTGTCGCCCTTTAATTGGCATGCCTTTAGTTGTGTTATTTCCTTACGGTTATGACAATATCCTGTTTGTGATAAGAAGGCATTACTATTGCATTTGTTGGGCACGCTTGTTATACTGATGTCAGCTCACTGTTCTATTGTTTTTAAGTACAGGGCACGCTTGTTATACTGATGTCAGCTCACTGTACTATTGTTTTTAAGTACAGGGCACGCTTGTTATACTGATGTCAGCTCACTGTTCTATTGTTTTTAAGTACAGGGCACGCTTGTTATACTGATGTCAGCTCACTGTTCTATTGTTTTTAAGTACAGGGCACGCTTGTTATACTGATGTCAGCTCACTGTTCTATTGTTTTTAAGTGCAGGGCACGCTTGTTATACTGATGTCAGCTCACTGTTCTATTGTTTTTAAGTACAGGGCACGCTTGTTATACTGATGTCAGCTCACTGTTCTATTGTTTTTAAGTGCAGGGCAAGATCTTGCCCGTGCCAATGGTTGGATACAGGACATCGAGCTCCCCGGAATGTTGTGACTATCCATGATCATGTTGTGACTGTCTATCACCACCTTGTGACTACCCATGATCATGTTGTGACTGTCTATCACCACCTTGTGACTACCCATGATCATGTTGTGGCTATTGTTGACCATGCTGTGATTATCTTTGACAATGGTATTACCATCCTTGACCATGTTTGGAGATCACAGAGGAACCGTTAGTGGACTCGCTAGTGTCACTTGGGAGTTGGGTTTTCTTTTGTCCGCACCATGCAACTATTACAAATACGTTCTCGATTTGTTATAAAGTAGAACCTTCCTTCCTCCTTACCTCCTTCCCTCTGTGCCATGTCATGCAATCGCTAACGAAAGTAAAATCTAACTGTGAAAGAATAATTCATGGGGTATTTTATTCTCTGTGATTATGTGATGAGATGTTGGGTGTAGTCTTGTAGTGTAGTGGATCAGCACAAGATGCAAGATGAAATTGGTGATGGAGGACAATACGTCACATGCTTGAAGACAACCACAGCAGAGATTAACACGCAACACCATGTTTACACGAGATCTTTATTCCTACCTACTGACTGACAGAATCCAGCGTACCAAACCTACTGACTGACAGAATACAGCGTACCAAACCTACTGACTGACAGAATCCAGCGTACCAAACCTACTGACTGACAGAATCCAGCGTACCAAACCTACTGATTGACAGAATCCAGCGTACCAATCCTACTGACTATCAGAATACAGCGTACCAAACCTACTGACTGACAGAATACAGCGTACCTAACCTATTGACTGACAGAATACAGCGTACCAAACCTAATGACTGACAGAATCCAGCGTACCAGACCTACTGACTGACAGAATCCAGCGTACCTAACCTAATGACTGACAGAGTACAGCGTACCAAACCTACTGACTGACAGAATCCAGCGTACCTAACCTAATGACTGACAGAGTACAGAGTACCCAGCTTATTGAATGAGAGAGTACAGCGTACCTCGCTTATTGACATCCGTATACAGCTTACATAGCTACCGATTGTCAGTATGCAGTCAGTATTGTCGGAGACTAACGCATCAGATAGAATCATCACATCAGGTAGTTTCCCAAAGCAAACAAATCAAAGAATCATTTAGACGAGAAGAAATGACAAGAAAACTGCAGTAGGATTCAGGTGAATGTCATGAACGAGACGGGCTGAAGTCTCGCCCACAACAATGGGGGGATAATGAAACGTGTGTACAGAATTAGCAAAAGATATCTTTATTTTGATTCAAACGAAATTCTATGACAATACTTTTTATTATACAAGAAATCATACCTGATGGAGGCATGTTAGTCAATAAGAAAGGTGACACCCGCCCGCGTAATTAACGAAAATTTAAAATGGACACTTAACAGGAATAAAACATTCAATGGATCATGTTACCTTGTGAAATAAACTGCTTTGGCAAAACTATTATTATTTGTAACTAATATATAATTTTATAAAGCTAAAATCGCGAATGTGAGTGTATGCGTGTATGAGTAGGTGTCAGTGAGAGTATGTGTGTGTGACTGTGCGAGTCTGTGAGAGTGTGTTAGTGAGTGTAAGTGTTAAAATTATTCCTGCATTGTCTTTTTTTTTTTTGGGGGGGGGAAGGGGAGGATACACGTATTTATTCATATTGACAGCACGTGTCATTAGTCAGTTAGGAGTATTTTTGTTGTTGTCGTAAACTCTTTGAAAAAGTATTTAATAAACTTTTAAAAACTCTAATTGGAAACAATAGGAAGAGAGAGAGAAAGAGAGGTATTTTGCCTCCTGCTGCAGGAGACAATGACAGTCCGTTCCGTTAAAAAAGGCCATTGTCGATTTGTTTTCATGCAAAAGAAGGACTACCTGTTTCTGATGAAAAAAAAGCGGACTGATGCAGAGAAAGTTTGTTTGTCGGTGTGTTCAAAGCTGTTTGTCGGTTGTATTCATGGGCTTGTGTAAGAGTCCCTGGCTACGAGAGAAGCTGTTTCTAATATAATGGGACGGGGGGGGGGGGGGCGGATCGATTAGTACGATCGCTGAGTGAGTGTATATACATGTTCGGCCTGCATCAAGTCTATTCTGACGTCATCTATTTGGAAATGGCTATCTCTGGATATAATAAATACTCTTTTTATTTTGCCATTCAAAACTGTTTTCTTTTACTGATGTACAAGGTATTTGTTTTTATTCTCCCGTTTAGAGTTTTAGCGTAACTTGTAAGTGTTATAATTATTTCTTATTAATAGATGTGTAGAGTCATTGAGTTACTTCCCTTTGTATACACCAGGGAATCGAATGAGAATATTCTCCTATTTATTTTTGTTGACGCTTATGCGAAGGCGTTTGAACAAAGAGTTATCCTCCCTTATAAATAAAAAGAAGACATGACTTTTAATCTTTTCCACGGGAGTCAAAAATAATTAGAAATAAGCACTTTTGCACCGGTTCCTTTCAGATGTATGTAAGACAGCTAGTGGTTATTAAATCTGAAGTATTTTAGATGTGTGTAAGACAGCTAGTGGTTATTAAATCGGAAGTATTTTAGATGTGTGTAAGAGAGCTAGTGGTTATTAAATCGGAAGTATTTTAGATGTGTGTAAGACAGCTAGTGGTTATTAAATCGAAAGTATTTTAGATGTGTGTAAGACAGCTAGTGGTTATTAAATCTGAAATATTTTAGATGTGTGTAAGACAGCTAGTGGTTACTAAATCTGAAGTATTTTAGATGTGTGTAAGACAGCTAGTGGTTACTAAATCTGAAGTATTTTAGATGTGTGTAAGACAGCTAGTGGTTACTAAATCTGAAGTATTTTAGATGTGTGTAAGACAGCTAGTGGTTACTAAATCTGAAGTATTTTAGATGTGTGTAAGACAGCTAGTGGTTATTAAATCTGAAGTATTTTAGATGTGTGTAAGACAGCTAGTGGTTACTAAATCTGAAGTATTTTAGATGTGTGTAAGACAGCTAGTGGTTATTAAATCGGAAGTATTTTAGATGTGTGTAAGACAGCTAGTGGTTATTAAATCGGAAGTATGAAATATATGTACATATTTAGAAGTGGTAAATGAATATCCTATAGGAGGAGTTAGATAACTAAATTGGTATGACGCACACTCTTTTCATTACATGAGGTTGTCTTTATGTGCTTGTTAACGATGGAAGTTTTATCTCTGATCCTGGTGGCAGGTGTGATGACGAATGCTGCTCAAAATATGTCCGTGTTATAACTTGAAAGGGTGCTCATAAGGTAAGGATATACTAAAATACCACACGTTGAAAGAGGAACATTAATAATTATATATGATGACTTTTTTTTAGATGTGAAAAAGCACATGTTAGTGATTTGTTAATTATGTGGTGACTACTGCAAGATATATGTCGTTGTTGAAGAGTTTTGCATACATTAGGGATAATTTCATTATGTGGCGCCGATAGAGGAATGGTATAGAGTGATGTCTATGGTAATGGAAAGATATTTATAAAGATAAATGAAAAGGATGTGAAGAATAACAACCGTTATAAACAGTGATATCAAGCCATAATTTAATGCAAATATATTTAAAGTTTAAGAATGCGTCCTACACTTCCACATTCTATCATTCACACACAACAAAATATAATTTGCTGTCCAGAAAATACTATTTAATCTTTTCAAAAAGGTAAACGCAAAATATTAAGTGTAATAATTTTTGCAGATCACTGTAAGAAATAAATTACACACACACACACACACACACACACACACACACACACACACACACACACACACACACACACACACACACACACACACACACACACACACCACACAATATACACTCAGTAAAATTCTCTTACGCGCATGTATATGTGCAGGTCCACGAAATGGTTGCTGCTTGTCTAAACAGCAACGGACGCATAAGAAGAGACGCTAACTTGATGCAGCGATAGGAAATCTAGGAACCGGAACTCGGGTTTAATTCTGTAAGCAGTGACTGTCCTTGGCCTAACACGGGAAAATCTATCCTTTCAAAATCACATTTGACACGGTCCAGACGAAGGTGTAAGATTGTAATTCGGAAAGAATTCTTTGACAAAGTTTCCTAAAATGAGATTGAATGATAATTGTGCATTGATTTCTCGCCGCAAAACAAGAAGGAATTATTGATCTTGGTGAATGTGTTTTTTTTTTAAATAAAAAAAGAAAAGAAATACGTGACACACTGAAATATTAAATAGGCATTGGCGAGAAATATTTTTTTAAAAGAAAGGAAACGGATTATACTAACACTCGCTAAAAAAAAAAAAAATAAATAAAAGACTACTTAAGAAACTCTGGGATTTATTAAGACCAAGGCAGATAACTAGTATCATGCCTAGTTATTATTATATGTATGCTATGGTGCTCACCGTGTTGTCTCCCCTTGACAAATTGTGGATAGTCCGTTTTGATCTAGTGTCGGTAGATTCATTTAGTACCACTATGTTAGGCATATTAGTGGAACCATGAAACACAAGCTACATGTATGTATTGCTATCAAATAATTAAATTCTCCGAACCACATTTCAAACTAATAAGTAGTGACTGAGCCGCGCCAGCATACAGTGCCGGTTCAGTCACTAGCAGACAATCTGGCAGTTTTCAAGTTTGACGGAAGCATTCGAACATCTCACAGGCTTTGACCATCTGCCGAGCATCAGCTACTTCAACAACACGCCCAGCGCTATCTCATGATATTTTACTGACGATTAGCTCTTAAAGACCCAGATACCTCTTGGTAAAGACGGTACAGACCCCTTCCCAACCTTCTTTCCTTATTCCTGGATGATTTTGTTCCAAGAAAATGCATGTCCTTTCTAGACGACAGCAGCAATCGTCGGGGGATGGGGTGAAAGCGTCGCTCTCGGCACGTTTGTGTTTAGACAGCAGAATAATTTGACAGTTTTCCCTTGTCTCTTGAACTCTCTTCAAATTTTCAAACATGTTTTACCTCGGCATATAAGTGGTGAGAGAGGTGGTGGGTCGTGGTGGTGGATGGGGAGGTTAAGTTTTAGCATGCCGGCCTTTAATTTTTATCTGCCATTCCAGGAGAGTCATCTGTTCCGGTATGCTAAATCTGAATAGAGTTGCTTTTTCTATTGGCCGCACAAACTTTTGCGTTATTTACGAATTTTTGCCGCTTTCTATGTTACAGTAGTTATCGATGAACACAAAATCTTAAGTAAAAAATCAGCTGCATTGTCCTGCTATGTTTTTTAAAGGGGCATAAACGCATGTCCAACTATCGTCACGTTTACCGAAAGGGAAAGTACTCGTGACGGATGACAAATCAGATAGCGATAGGAAGAGTGGTTTAGACGAACAAAAAAAACCGCAAAAAGTGCTTTAATGTCAGAAAGTTTAATATTTAGCTAAAGTTAATTAGGACAGGATGATCGCTTGAAGTTAGGTTGAGAAATAAATTGATTTAAAATCATCAAGATATAATAAGTGATATTAAAAGTCAGCAAGAGATGACAAGAACGATTATTTTAAAACCAACTAGTGGAAAGAACATTCTTTTAACATAAAAAGTGAACGATTATTTTAAAACCAACTAGTGGAAAGAACATTCTTTTAACATTAAAAATGAACCCTCACGTTCAACTCGGCATCTTGACAGTAAAATGAAAACGAGTGTGTTAAAACACATTTAAATTAATTTAATTTAATTCTATCATCAAACAATTCTATCCTCACACCAGCGTCACAGTGGTCACCCACTTTGTATTTATCGTTCTTCATGGACTGTCAATAATCTGCACACTGTACACTGGTGGGAATTAATACTTTGTTAGCTTAGAATTCTTTAGAAGTTTACCTGCTTTGAAAAACTACTGTATATTTTTCATTGCGTACAATCGTTTGTAGCAACAATAGTTAAAGCTTGTTAAAGGGTCTTCTTTTCTTCAGTGTCTGTCAACATAATCGTGAACACCGTAACATTATCTGTGTACCAGAATAAGTAGTGGCTTGTGTTAAATGAATTGCTTGTTGCTTGTGATGCTTAAACAATTAATCTGGAAGAAAATTGTACTAACCAGAACTTAGGCATAATTTAAGTTATACAAGATTTGAACGAAAATCTTACTACACCAGTGACACTAAAAACGATAGCAAATGATGTCTAATTGCAATATACGGTTCGAACAGATACCAATTAAGTGTTTAATAACGCCATGGCCATGAAAAGATCAAAGCAATGTGTACAAAACCATTGCTGTCCTCTCAGCACATTGAAAATGAAAGATGTACAAACTACAGAAATGAAACCAGTAAATCAGACAATATGTAAGATGTACAAACAAAAGACATGAAACCAGTAGATAGGAAAATATCTGGATTCATATCTGTAGTTTGTACATCTTAATGGACAATATGTAAAATGTAAAAACTACAGACTTGAAACAGTAGATAGGCCAGTATTAAGATGTACAAACTATAGACACGAAACAGTAGAGAGGTCAATATTAAGATGTACAAACGTGTACAAACTATAGACATGAAACCAGAAGAAAGGACAATATTGAAATGTACAAACTGCATTATTTCTACCAATAGGTCAGACAGTATTGAAATGTAGAAACTAATTATTACCACGAATAGGTCAGACAATATTGAAATGTACAAACTAATTATTACTACGAATAGGTCAGACAGTATTGAAATGTACAAACTAATTATTACTACGAATAGGTCAGACAATATTGAAATGTACAAACTAATTATTACTACGAATAGGTCAGACAATATTGAAATGTACAAACTAATTATTACTACGAATAGGTCAGACAGTACTGAAATGTAGAAACTAATTATTACTACGAATAGGTCAGACAATATTGAAATGTACAAACTAATTATTACTACGAATAGGTCAGACAATATTGAAATGTACAAACTAATTATTACTACGAATAGGTCAGACAGTATTGAAATGTACAAACTAATTATTACTACGAATAGGTCAGACAATATTGAAATATACAAACTACATTATTGCTACCATAGGTCAGACAGTATTAAGATGTACAAACTGCATAATTGCTACCATAGAGTATTAAAATATACAACCCGCAGAACTGGCACCATCACATTAAACAATAGGTACCAAGCATTGCAAGACGTTGAAATAGACGCAATTTGTCTGGACGCAGTAATGGCAACATCACATTAAAGTAACAAGTATGCATACGGATTTATATTCTATACACGCTAGGGACGATATAAACATATTCACAAGGAATAAGATCAGTAAAGTGAAGTTGCTGGAGTCAAGGGACATTTGTCTTACAGGGTAGTCGGCATTAAATTTTTCTCGTTTCCGCATTTATTTAAACAGACGCTGTGTTCTTTCTCCTCTTTCTCTCTCTGTGTTGTGGTTTTCGCATAATTTGTGAAATTTTTTTTGTGTACGTGCTTTAGTGTGCGTGTATGTTTGTGTTCTGCTGGTGGTTTTCTTGTGTATATGATGTGCTCACTTTGCTTATGTGAGGGTGTTAGTCATTTTTCAAACACACTCACAAAACCCCACATGCAATAATACAAAAGCAACACACAGAAACACACACACCTCTCTCTCTCTCACACATACACACATCTCTCTCTCTCACACACACACACACACACACACACACACCTCTCTCTTTCTCTCTCATACACACACACACACACACACACACACACACACATTTATAACATACAATCCACACTCGAAAGTAACACACACACACATCTCTCTCTCTCTCTCTCTCTCTCACACACACACACACACACACACACACATATATATATATATATATATATATATTGTGTGTATGTGTATGTGTGTGTTGTTTTCGAGTATGGATTGTATATTAAGTTTTGTGAGTGTATTGTGTGTGTGTGTGTGTGTGTGTGTGTGTGTGTGTGTGTGTGTGTGTGTGTGTGTGTGTGTGTGTGTGTTATTTATGTGTCTCTCTGCGTTTGTCTCTTCGTGTTTATCTTTTGCATGTATATATTTTGTGAAGATGTACTTTTAATGTGTACTGAGTGTTTTGCGTGTACGTTTTGTGAGGATGTGCTGTATATGTGTATACCGTGTTTTGTGTGTATGTTTTGTGAGGATTTACTGTATCTGTTTATTGTGTGTTTCGCATGTATAATTTGTGAGGATATATTGTGTATGTGTACTGTGTGTTTTGTGTGTATGTTTTTGTGTGTGTTTAATTTTTAAGTGTGTATGTTTTTAATTGTACGTTTTGCATGTTGTGTGTTGTATATATGTCTGTGTGTTTAATTAAAACAATTAACCATAGGCACAATACATACTTTTCTTTATTAAATAATAATTAATAATATAACTATATCAACATACATCGTGCATTTAAATACAAATTTACACATTTGAAACATTTTGGTTTCAATATTAAAACAATCATCCATAACCCGCTCTCTTACCTGGCAAAGGCGAAGTTCAGATAACTCTTGATTGACAGAGACGCATTTCTTCCATCGCAGAAAATTTATCCCCCTTAGCTAGTCCTAAACATGCGCAGACTCGGTTCCCTGAACGTAGGCACCAGACTACACCTCTGACAATCCGTGCACGTAAAATAAGAGCTAAAACACCTAGAAGACTACACGCCTAATAATCCCTGCACGAAAAAATAAGAGCTAAAGCATCTTGAAGGATACCACCAGCCCAGCTGGTTAGAACACGTTTGAAAACTGGCATGTGTCCGCCTAGCTGGACAGCAGAAGCGTTTTTGGACAACGACGCAGAACGGATGGGTGGGTGGAGAAAGAATTCATTGCTATCGGGCCTTCGCACTGTTTGACTAAAAAGTTGTGCTTTTTATTGATTGGCAGAAACCTGTTCTTTGATCAGGTGTACTAAGGGCAGGCGGCAGGTTTAATCAGACATTGGCAAGTGCCTTTTCGTTCATTGTTCTCTAGTGTCAAACCATCCGTAAAGATCGATAAGTAACGAATCTGATTTTTTTTGTTTGTTTCGATCGATACGGAACCGTAATTTCAGAATACATTGTGTCATTTAGCATTGACTTTTAGAAGTAAACTAGATTAGGTTTGCTATTTTTTTTTTGTGGGGGTGGGGTGTCTTCTGTGTGTGTGAGTGTGTGTGTGTGTTTGTGTGTGTGTGTGTGTGTTTTATTGTTTTTTTTTTGTTGTTTTTTTTAAAGGAAGATTAAAGGAACCGTCTAGGGGACAGTACTCGATGGCGTGCTAAATCAGTCTTTGAAGATTAGTTTTGTTTCTGAACCGATTTATGTACTGGTCCATAACTCACGCTTGTCATACGTCGTGATGAAAAACAAACAAACAAAAAAATCAAACGAACAAATAAGGGACATAACTAATGAATGCACTTTGTCCTTTCTCGTGATCTGGAGTAAGAAATAAATATTCCAGAGAGAGAAAAAAAAAAAGCAGGAGACAAAAGCGCGAGAGGGAGAGAGAGCGAGAGACGAGAGACAGAGAGCGAGATAACTCTTTGCCTCTCTTGACCGGGTGTTATTAAGTCAGGTTTGGGAGTTTCACGATCTCTTGCCTGGAAGACTGTTGCACGTACTTGTGAACATTTATCTCCCATCATTCAATCAGGACTGAAGCGTAATCAGTTTATATCATCTCTTGTCTCTGTTTCATCCAATCAAATCATTTCTTACTAAGGAAATGTGTACTCGCTTGAACTGTTGGGTAAAACACACACTTAGTTCTGATAGAATGAAAGTAGAGAAATGATTTGGTAGAACCATTGAGAGGTAGTTTTTACGCATGCACGTACGAATACACGTAAATTACGTAATTATAGAGAACAGCTATGATGAAAATAACTACGTAATAGAAAATTTGAGAACTCTGACAAAACATCTGTATTACATAACAAAATGGCCAAATATATGCATAATATAACATGTGATGGTACATAATATACATTTGATACTGATATATAAATATAGAATTATAATTTTAAGACTATACGAACATTACAAAGAATCTAATCGTAAAAATAAAGAGTTGTTAAAGGCAGAGTGTACATCCTGTCAGTCACATTGCTCTACAATATGTATTTAATTCATAGTTGGAGATGGAAACAATATTCTAAATCTTGATAACTGAATAGCTATAGCCCATAAAATAATGATTTCTTTCTCACATGTGAAACCAAATGCACAGAAATAAATCACGGCATTGTCACCGTAAATAATATGCTCATAAGAACATTAATTTTCGTGTGACTTCACAAACTCAGAAAGCGGATGAAGATATTTATAGCACTGTCAACAATGTCAGCCGAAGCTAAGAATCAAAGAAAAACGTGCTCGACAGAAGGAATTTTCTCACGGAGTCGACTGACTGTTAGCGAGCAAGAAAAAGAATGGAAAGTAGGTCAGCCTTAAATGAATACTGAATTATAAATAAATATAAATATTGTAAATGCAAAATGCCGTTTCATAATGCTTAACGATCTTATTCATATTATCAATTATATATATTTACAATTTACAAGATTATATCAGAAACATGAACAGTGTTTCAGTATCTCTGTAATTACAGCACTTCATGTATTCTCAACAGATGACGCACCACACATACAGTGTGACTCGAAAAAAAGTACGATAAACTTAAATTTGTTAGTGAATAAACAATTTCTCTTGCATTTGGAAGTGGGTAAATTTGCAATTACATTTCATAGTTTTAAAATTTATGTTCAAAATAAACGCGTTCTAAAATGTGTTCCTCATGAACTGTCAAAGTACTGTACACCAGTGGGAATTAATATAGTGTAAGTTTAGAATTCTTTACAAGTTTGTCTGCGTTGACAAACTACTGTATTTTTCATTGCATTCTATCGTGGGTAGCAACAATATTTAAAATTGTTAAAGGGTCTCTTTTTTTTGTTGCCTCCAATATGATTTCGTAAGAAGATAAGACATGAATCCTTGTGAATATAAGTATTATTTATGGACTTCTACAGGTGGGTAAATTTGCTTATGTTTTTCTCCACAACACACACAACTTATAAAACAGTTTGATGTCTTCTGCTGCAGTATATATCACCTTATTATCTGCCCCTTTGTGTACATTTCAAGTGAGAAGTTTGAGACCTGAATACAAAAATTGTATTGTATGCATATACATTCGTTGTATAAACATTTTTACAAATTACCCAGACTTATTTTCTCCTACACCTGCCCTCTCACCCCTGCATGCTTCATATAAGATACTAGAGCCATTAGCCTTATTATTATAATAATTTAGATTTTAAATTTGACATTTAAGTATTTTATAATTTCTTGTCCTCAGTTCGGGTACTTGTGTTATTTGAACATCCATCCTTAATTTCTCTCTACACTTAGACATTCATTGAAAAGGTGCCAAAATAAAAAAATCTGGTATAAATGTAATTTATATTTTATTATCCGAGAGAACGTATATTTTACAATATGGTTCCTTATGTAAGGAGAAAACCTATACATTCCCCCTTTTCCTACCTGCAAGAAATTAAAACACAGGTATGTAGACATTCACATACCCAGTCATGCCCTCTTTCTTCATTGTCTTTTACATCTGACAAATTTTATCATATAACGTTAACAGGTAAGATATCCATACTTATTCCAATTCCTAGGGACCAACAACCCGACTTTGCACCCATACCCTTACTTTCGTACAAAGGTCAAACAAAATAAATCTCCTTTGGAAAGAAATTTTCCATCTACGGAATATTGTGTGACGGTAAATGTTTGTCTTTAATGTTGTGGAAGAGAGAAAACGTTTACAGCGCCCGCATATCCGCCAAGTGAGAAAGACGAGTGGTGTCTGCTGTAGAATTATTAATAACATAAATTAAGATTCTCATCACTTGTAATTAGTTATGGACGATTAATTAATCCATAATAATAATAGCCATTAACTAGGTGGCGTTGGCATTACAAACTTCCTTTCGTGCTTGAAACACAAACACCCACACATCGTTAAACTATCTTTTTTGCTATTTAAGGATATTCAAAACTGCTACTAGAGGACTATGTGCTAAAACTTCTCTAGAAATGATTTCATAGTTTATTCTTTTGGGGTAGACTAGTAAAGCTAGTAAAGTATGCAGTAAAACTCTTCAAGGAATTATTTCAAAGTCTAATTACATGCTAGTGAAAGATTGCGTAGTTCAAACATTTTCTTTCAATCGTATTCGGTACACGGGGAAAACACTGCGTTCATTTCGCAATTTTCTATTTATTTTTCTTTCTCTTTTAGGAGATGAACTTTCGCGTTCCTTGTAAGCTCTGTCAGACGGATTTTTTAAAACCTAAAATTTAGAATGCAATAGTTCGACCCAGGCACAGAAGATGCAGGGTCACGGTAGCTCACGGATCGACTGCCAGATGTGACAATAGAGATGTCATTTCAGCGAAGCGGAATTTGGAAAGCCGACAGCGATGCGTCAACACAGGCATTGCACTCTTGTAACCCGGTCCCAAAAAGAGACTAATTTCCCTGCAGCCTACTGCCTGGCTCCGAAACTGCAACCCCCAACCCCTTATCTCAAGGAGTAAATTCACTGAGTGCTATACTAAGTAGGGTTTCCAGATTGCCACCTTCCTTCCTTCTTTTGGTTTGAGTCGATCAGTGCTTTAAATGCGTTCTAGCCACCGTGAAGGGTTCGTCAAATTACTGTTGTCAAAAGTTTCAAGATTATTCACGCCGATATATCCAGCGACACCAATTTCCATTTTGAACATAAATGCTAATAATGTAATAGGCGGAGTACAGCACAAAACTTGACCATGCTTTTTTTTTCCAAGTAAGGTTTTAATATTCGAGTTTTTAATATTCAGTCCGAGGAATAGACGATGTTCATTTCAGTTAATTAATTTTCGTGAAATGCAAGTTTTTATGAGTTATTTAGTCAGCATGGCGTATTTAAAATAGAATTTAAGTAACGGAATTATTCTGTTTAATTATTTTATGTGGATTAGTCAACATTGAGTATTTAAAATAGAATTTAAGAAACTTAATTATTCTGTTTAATTCTTTTCTGTGGATTAGTCAACATTGAGTATTTAAAATAGAATTTAAGAAACTGGATTATTCTATTTCATTCTTTTCTGAAAGCATAAATCTGTTCTGTTCACCGGAAGCATATGCAAATTAATACTGTTTTCTGGAAAGCTCGATTCGTACCAAAGAACACCTCCTAGGACGATAGAAAAGACAAAACAGTCCGTCTTGTTTATATTTTTCTTTGTATGTAATGTACTTTTCAAGCGCGTCTATTGTGCTGAGGACTTTTGCCTAAAAAAATAGTTTGTTATTGATTTGAAATTTCGAAATGTTAGATTAGTTTAAAATGTCATGCCTTTAGTTTGTTGTTTTGTTTAAAAATAATTTAAATGTAATTTTTTTTTATACTAACCGACATCTGTCTGGTATACCTATTGTTTGGACAAAAAAAACTGAATTTAATTTGAAATAAAATAATATCACACCTTGTCTAGAAAGCAATTTGACACTTTTTTTCAATGTGAACTGAACTCTGTTTTACAGTAATTTACATCGGACGAAAGGTTATAAACTTGACTGAAGTAAGCTGGTGACTTACAGTTACACGAATCAGGTAGTTCATAAAAAGGTTAAGGGTTGCATGGTTTTCAAACGCTTATGTTTGTACTTGTGTACATCTACACCGTGCATAAACTGAAGTGCTCGTGGTGTTGACACGAATACGTTTGTACATTTGAACGTTTAATACGTTTGTGAACTGGAGTAAGTGTGGGGGTATACACAGTCAAGTCATGCATGTACAAGCGCTGCACACTAGGCGGATACCTAGACTAGTTACTCTTAGTGTTAAGAGATATGATGTACTGGTATGCTGTTGGTGTGAAGGACTTGTGGTGTACTGATGTCAGTTCATGGTGTTAAGACATGTGACGTACTGGGGTGCTCTTGGTGTTTAGTTGTAGAGTACTGGTGTCATGGTGATGTGCTTGCATTAACCTTTCAATGGTACTTCGACTTTTGCAGGTTCCGCCACATGTAACGGCCGATTGTAATCAACGTACGCACACCAGATATAGTCAACGTCGAGCGTGACAAAGACCGAAATAGAAAAAAAAAGATGTAGCAATAGCCTGTAGTGACCCCTCACTAACATTTAACTCTGACAAATGATATATATATATATACCACTGTCACGTATTGAAGGTCTCGTGAGAACATTTTAGGAATGCATTTATTTATTTGTTCGAAATTACAAGAACACGCAAATAAGTAACACGGAACAAGGAACGTTATTTAAATCTAGACTCTAACACTAGGATTCTGAGTGCAGAGGACTTGTGGTTCTAATCTCATCCCTAGAATCTATTTTATAATGACCGGAAATGGCATCACTTCATTGCAGGGAACTTGTCTCTTTAACACCCCCCCCCCATCCCCGGAATCTATTTTTTAATGGCCGGAAAATGGCACCGATGACGTGCACTTATTGTTCAAGCACTTTTGCTTTATATAAATTAACTGAAGTAAGATATCGATGCTGGTGGTTATGGGTTGCAGTTCAGTCATGAGTAGGCCATATATTGGCACTCTCAACGTTACGCAGCTGCAGTCACAGGGCATGACGGTGCGACCGGACGTCAGTCTAACGTGTGACACGGTTTTACACTGTTTAGCCAGATGACACTGTGTTGATTGACAAGATGACGTTGCGATGAGTGGCAAAATGACGTTGTAATAAGTGACATATTATATTGTGATGAGTAGCCAGATGACGCTGTGCTGAATGACAAGATGACAGTCTGATGAAATATAAGGAAATGAAAGACAATTATGTTGTGAAGCTAAGGTTTGCCTGGGAATGTGACTAAGAGACAGTCCAGCTCTAGTAAGTGTCACTTGCTTGATTGCTGGGGTGTATTTGTGTGTGTATGTGTGCGTGTGTGTGTGTGTGTGTGTGTGTGTGTGTGTGTGTGTGTGTGTGTGTGTGTGTGTGTGTGTGTGTGAAGAGAGAGGGGGAGGGGGAAGCGGCATAGCATCCTGCGACATCGAGTGTCCTTAGTGTCAGATAGTTTAGGAATGAACTTTTGTCCAAAGACACCTTCCTTTGTATTCTGTTGACGATTTGACATGCATAATCGAATCCTTTTCTATTGCAGGTCTTCACCTATCTTTTTCCTGTTTGTCGCACCTTGTGTGCAAATTCTAATGCCATAAGAGTGAACACAAAAGCCATTTATGTATCTACATTCCTACCTTAGGCAATAATAAAACATCGCTTTTCGACATAATGCATGCTATCCTTTATGTATAGCCGTCGAATTAAACAGTCACGATCCCCACAAACGTAGTCGTCAGTTAAATAGAACTACAGTAGGGAACCAGAAAAGTCCGTGGCCATCTTGCTCTCTGTATGGACTATTTACTGGGCAGTCATGACATTCGGGGATCTTGAGGCAGTGAGTATTGACAGGACGTTTGGACATAAAGATCTGTGCGAGTGAATTTGCAGTTAGAATAATTAATTATATTTCTAATGTGTAGTTATAATGGTTTATTTCATGCGTTAGTAATCAAAGATTTTATTATTTTCGGAGGTGTAATTTTAATGGAGGTCTGTCGAGAGAGAGGCTGATGGAAGGAATTAAAATATGAGATCTGTCTGAATATTCAAATGGTGAACTCGTAATTCTTCATCAGCGCTTGCAAACCCTTCATTGTTACATCATTTCATCTTTTCTTCTACATTTCAACGTGGTTCTGCTGGCATCGGCAGGAAGACTGAACCTGCATCATGGTGCCATTGCCTTTCCCAGGAGAAAGTGTCTTTCTGAAGACAAATGGTCTGCAGCGAACCCAGGTGAAGACGCCACATCCCTTCATCTGTGAACATGGCAAACATGGCACCAGCTCGGAAAATCGAGTGCCTGCTTACCGAGTGCCAGACCTTAGTGACGTCTGATCTACATAGTCAGGGAGTGTGAACGGGCTTTAAGTGGTCAGTACGTCTGTAGTGAAGCGAGAGAGGGAGTCAAGAAGATGCGCCAGACAAAAAAGTAAAGGAAAACAGTTGAGTTCCTTCCTGCTTATCCTCTCGGAAATTTGTCTCTAAGATGATTTCTTTACATTACTCTATTAGTATTAATATTGATTTCTTCTATCACGCTTTATTTTTTTTCAAGTGAAGACTAAACACTGAACTGTTAGCAACTGGGGAAATAAATAACAAAGTGTACCGAACAATTCATTCATGAAATGCTTTCGTGATAAGCTTTGTGTCGATTATTTTCCAAATTGACTGAACTGATTTAATTTTTAGTTAATTGCACAAATTTTCGTTAGCTGTGCAATGTATGTTTCTGTATACGCGATTTGTCGTTAGCTGTGTATTATATATTTCTGTATACTCAATTTGATTTTGCAAATACCTACTTGGAAATTTATTTTATTTGATATGTCTCAATTATCATTTTTATTATGTTTAAATATACAGCTGACACTTAAACTTTCTAACTTTAGAGAAATAAAAAACGATGGTATGTTGATTGGTTTGTGGAAGGCGAAGGTGTATTGGCAAAGTCGGATAGCTATTGGACTTTCAGTAAGTGTCCCTCCAGTAAGAGAGATATGTGAAGGCCAGACCAGTAAGGGCATCTAAATTGACTTAAATCAGGTAACATTCAGTGCTGGTATTCTTATTGCTGATTAAAGAGGCTCTGAGGTTCACCGAGATTTCTCGACCTCTTTTATAAAGTCCTTTAAGGGTGGGGTTTGGGCGGATTAATTAGTTTGAATTATTAATCTATTAAACCCGCCTATCACACGCTTGGAATGACCTAATTCCACACGTGAAGTTTGCACGATATGTTTATATGTGCGACTGCGTGGGTGTTTGTGTATGCATTGTAATATGTGATTGTGTATGAGTTAGAAATGTGTGTGTGTTGTGTGTGCGTGTGTGTGTTTTGTGTGTGTACTTATGATGTGTGTGCCTGCATACATACACTTGCAACGGATGTTAAAGTTGAATGTGAGGACTAGAATAATGTATTTCGATTAGACTGCTATACATATAATCTCTCGTGCACACGCACATACATATACATCCATACACAAACACACACACTAACATATAATCACACACACACACACACACATACACACACACACACTTTCTTCGCTTTGATACATTTAGTATAGTAAGGTGATACATTTAAAGCAAAGAGAATTTTAAAAAATGATGATGAAATTGTAATTGATAATGACAGTTTAAAAAAAAATAATTTAAATTTTAATGACAATAATGTGACAGGTAACATAGACTTTAAAGTAATGCATATACTTCATTCGTTTCGTTTAATTGATTCTTGTTCACCTTTAAATAAGATTTCGCCCTTCTTTTGTAAACCATTGCAAGGTAATTTGTCATTTCCACAAGTTAATCCCAAACTCTAAATAATTTCTTTTTACGAGACTTGAAAAGAAAAAAATTGCTTGAAATGACAGTTCTGATGTAGGGCCGAGATTGAATTAACAGATAAAAGGTTTTATGATGTCGAATATAAACGGCCGTCATGAGAAAGAGACGTAAATCTTGACATTTAAAACAACGATCCGTGGTAATGTAATTTTATTTATTTTTTAAAATCTTTATTTCCATAGTAATAGAAAACAAGATCTCCATGCTTACTTTTGCCTACGAAAGACTGTTCAATAGAAACAACATGTCAAATAGGAAAAATGTGTTAAAGAGGAAAAACATGTCAAATAGGAAAAATGCTTTAAAGAAGAAAAACATGTCAAATTAGAAAAATGTGTTAAAGAGGAAAATCATGTCAAAAATGAAAATGTGTTAAAGAGGAAAAACATGTCAAATAGGGGAAATGTGTTAAAGAGGAAACATGTCAAATAGGGGAAATGTGTTAAAGAGGAAAACAAGTCAAATAGGAAAAAATGTGTTAAAGAGGAAAATGTACCGAAGAAGAAAATTATGTAATGGAAAAATGCGCTGCTACATTACGTGTTGAAGAGTAGATTTGTGATGCAGAGGTAAGCTACATAACGTGTTGAAGAAGAAATTGGCGCTGCCAAGATAAGCCTTCATTACGTGTTAAAGAGGAGATTGACGTTGCTAAGGTAAGCCTACATTACGTGTTGAAGAGAAAATTTGCGCTACAGTGATAAGCCTACATATTCAGGAAACGAGTCATCCTACGTGTACAGTCTGGTTCTTGGTTTTAATACAAAAGATTCTGTCCTGCCGGGAATGAAAGAATGATGGTATTTTAGAATGTTGCGTGACGACGTAAAATCTGTACCCTTGTGCACATTGTACTATGACATAAATTTATATATATATATTGTTAATGGTAAAATGTAGGAAGTGCTACGCTCACAGACTAGCCCTGAAGCTCAATGGGTGTATTTTACAACGAAGTAATTATGTGTGTATTGTTTATTAGCGTTCCCCATGATGCAACACTAGCACTGCCACGGCTGCTTTATTTACTCCCCCCTCCCCCAGATTAGTCTAACACGACTTCTTTATTTACTCCCCCCTCCCCCAGATTAGTCTAACACGACTTCTTTATTTACTACCCCCTCCCCCCAGATTACAGTCTAACACACTGAAACTCCAGCTCGAGCTCATTAATATTGCAGTGTGAACGAACTCATTAGTTTTGTATTGTGAACAAACTTTTTTTTTAGTTTTTTAGTGTGAACGAATTATTTCATTTGCAGATCGCCTTTACATAGAGAGACTGGGGACAGACACTGTCGCATTGTCCACATAAAAGCAGGACATTGAATTTTGTAGTGCTAGCGAATTCATTCGTAGGTCGTCTCTACATGCAGAAACTGGGACAAGCACTGTCACATTGCGCATACAACAGCCAGTGGGCACATCGCAGCCACTCGCAGAAAGCAGTGAACTTTTTCCTTTTATATTTTTTTAACTATTTTTTTTTTCACGCTAAGAATCGAGCAATTACGGCCACAGTGATAGAATCTACGGCAATTTCCTGTTTTCATGGAAAAAAATATCTCGTTGAAATTCTTGTCAATCAATACATACCGAACGCAACAAATTTGATTAGCGTGTTATTTTCTGTAAAAATTCCAGTCACAGATGATCGAAAAATTGACAGACTAACTCGCGCACAGACAAAGAAATACAGTCATCTATACACACACATTTACACACGCAAGCATACACACATACACACAAACGAATATACATAAGCTGAGAGAGAGAAATAGAAGCAGACAGACCGACAAAGATAAAAACAGACAGATACAATGAAAAAGATAGACATATCTAGACAAGAAACTTCACAGACATTGGTACAGACTGACAGATACACAGACAAGCAAAGAAAGAAACAGCACAATCAGGGGAAATATTGAAAGAGAGGAGAAAAGAAATGTGAAAAATTGAAAGGAGAGAGTAAGAAACACATAGGGGAAGACATATACGTATAGATAGATAGATAGATAGATAGATAGATAGATAGATAGATAGATAGATAGATAGATAGATAGATAGATAGATACATAAAATAAATAAATAGTAGACTGAGATATTAATTATGTGAATTTAATGTAAACCCACATTCACTGAATATTGTTGTAATTATTGAGATTATGTAAATGTAGAATTGGAATATTATTTTGTATTATATTACAGTATAGATAGATAGATAGATAGATAGATAGATAGATAGATAGATAGATAGATAGATAGATAGATAGATAGATAGATAGATAGATAGATACATAAAATAAATAAATAGTAGACTGAGATATTAATTATGTGAATTTAATGTAAACCCACATTCACTGAATATTGTTGTAATTATTGAGATTATGTAAATGTAGAATTGGAATATTATTGTCATATTTTTAAATGCTTCTCCATGAGAAAACTTTGTAAAGTATTAGTCAGCATATTGCTAACATTTAATGACTTAATATTGCAAGAGTCGTCTATTGCTGTTGCCACAAAGCCTTAACATTGTCTATTTATCAGCGGCTACAGAAAGATATGTCTGTCTATTGCTGTTGCCACAAAGCCTTAACATTGTCTATTTATCAGCGGCTACAGAGAGATATGTCTGTCTATTGCAGCTGTCCTTCTTTCTTCTTATCATCATGATTTGTTGCTGAATTGAGCCTCGTGTTCACTTTGAAATGCACACCTTATTCCTGTTGTGAATTGACTGTCATTGACGTCAAATCATCAACAAGGATGAGAGGCACCGTGCGAGTAAACAATGACAGGATGAGTTCGCCTCTATCAGTGAGCACAAAGTTAAGTCTAGACTACACAATCCATAATCATCCAGAAAGACAATAATCGTATAAACAATCGCTAACATTGGGAAAGTAAACAAACGACCTTGGTTGACCTTTCTTTTATTGTTTCCTTTTTATTATTATTAAATCTTCTTTGTTCTTGTTATCTCATACCCACATTTTGGTTTATTTGTTAGTTTGACCAAGAAGAGTTGGCTGGGGGTTCTGAGCAGGAAATATGTGGATGTTATATAAGCTATAATTAATCAAATGGAAAGATAGTGTTGCCAAAGCGAGGCATGTCAACAAATTTGTCTGTCGATATGTTAGTCGACTAAGGATCCCAAAGAATGGGTCTGACAGAGATTGAAAGATAGATTAGGCCGTCTGGACTGTTGTTAGTATTAGAGATAATATAATAAATTTAATGATTAATAATTTTGAGTCTGATACTGGGACAGGGTAATTAAATATAACCCAGCACGTGGCAAGAAGATTATCAACAGTCTGGCATAATTCAATTGACTGATGTATTTATTTAAGTAATTCAAGAAAGTTAGGTGCATTTGTCCTAAGCATAGTGAAACAACTCTGTTTTGTTGTTTGTTTCGTTGTGTTAGGTTTCAATTTTAAGAAAGCCATTATAACATATTTCAGCCAAATCTGTTTGCACGATGGTAAAATAAATGATCGCTGTTGCCTTTACTTTCAAACATTAAACCAACATTACTGTTAAATGCCTGAAGTGGGCTGCTTGATTCAACAATTACATTTTGCATTTGCAAAAGAAAACTACGAGAAAGAAATAATGAGATAGAAAAGGTATAAAATAATTTACTTAGTGTTTTGGAAGGAAAATTATTATAATGCTTAGTTCTTTAGACTGTCTTAAATTAATTCCCTACTACTATTTACGTCAAGGTCTTAAGCCAATCATACGTCAAAACAACACAACTATTACTTACACCAGAAGTGTAGGTAGAGTCATTTATTACGTCAAGACCGCAATGCCATTACTTATGTCTATACCATGCAGCCATTATTATTTATGTTAACGTCATAGAACAATTACTTACACCGTCCATAGTAATTGTTTACGTTAAGAGCACACAACCACTACTTTCGTCAAGACAATGGAACTAGTGCTGACGTCAAGACTATAGAGCCATTATATTATATTAATACCACACACACATTTTACGTGAACACCATAAAATCTAAATGAGTCACTATTGAAGTCATTGATGAATTTAAGATCATGGAGAAATCATTTACCTGATGACCGAAGATTTTTTAAGTTAGACTAAAGACTATATTTACAAAACTATGTTCTTAAGATTAAAGAACATTATTTATCTCATTATCATGTGTAGTCATCATTATAAAGTTACGATCATACAACCAGCCATTATTTGCACACTCACACACACACACACACACACACACAGACACACACACACACACACACACACACACACATACACACACACACACACACACTCAAAAACACATGCACCCTGCTGCTCCTGTGTATGAACACATTCTCATGTACAGTAACCGTCTGAATACAAGAATACATGCACACAGCCATTACGCATGCACATGAAACATTTGAACACATGCGCACAGATCCTATGCATGCGCACATACACGCACTCTAGATGTGTACGCCGTTGTGAATACTTCGATTGCAATATATTTGGAGTTGTGATCTCTATTTATAATCAGCCACCTTTTCCTCTATGCATGCCAGTAAGATAAGAAACTATAACCCACACTTATCCTCCATCCGCGAAAGCAAAACCCAGTTATCACGCTGGATCAACGAGTCGGAATCACCTTGACCTCGCGACGTCAGGAAAGTCTTCAGCACTGAGGACGTTGACTGACCATCACAGACCGGAAATGACTGGGCAAATGCTTCGCCCCTTTTCCGGTCGCGACGTGGGCTTGATTTCTGGACTGATCGCTAAGTCAACGATCAAACCAAGCAGTAGCAATACATTCCCCATCATACTCCACCCCACTCCACCCACCCACCTCCTTCATTGTCGTCAGTTCTCG
The DNA here is from genome assembly GCA_028829895.1 of Sinotaia quadrata. Lineage (NCBI taxonomy): Eukaryota > Metazoa > Mollusca > Gastropoda > Architaenioglossa > Viviparidae > Sinotaia > Sinotaia quadrata. The sequence goes on from CM054181.1 coordinate 83,564,340, forward strand.
GCCACTCCGAAGACGAAAAGACTGTCTCGCTGGAGGCGTCTGGCTCTCTGAACTGCGATCGGTTTTTTATGGAATGACCATGGACTGAATGTAGAGGTGGGCTTCAGTGGATGAATGGATGGGAGATGATTTAGAAGTACGGGAGGTGGAATTGCAAATGTTGAACAGAACTAGCAGGGAGACCCAATCAGACAGCAATTTCTGGCCTTGGCCCTCCGGTTCTGATCGTTGTAGGCACTTCATTTTCTTTCCGGCATTTTGTTCATTATGTGTTTGTCTGTGTGTCTGTGCTTCTGCGCGTGCGTGTTGTCTTTTGATTTGTTTTGCGAGGGTGGATGAGCAGAGGTACGGGTGATTTGAATGGTGATTTTATTGTTTTATCTTTAATTTAAAGTATTTCGAAGTGGTTTCTTCAGTTTAAAGATACCATGGCTCTCTCAGGAAGCATCGAATTTTAAGAGAAAAGAAACATTGATACAACAATACTAAAATTAATTATCTTTACTCTCATACATATTTATTTGCAATTTATCGAACACGTTTAAGTGGCAACAAAACTCACAAACGACATTTATGGCTGACATTAGTTTTTCAGAATGCCTGCTCAGAGTTTTCCGTAAAGTATGGCATGGAACGACGATTAGGTCAAAGGTTACTTCTATCGTACACAGCTCGTGAAATGTGACTGTCTCGCCAGTGTTTAACTGCGGACGTTTTGTGTGAATGTGTCTATTTATCCGAAGGGTTTGCATAAACTATTTGTGAAGCTTTTATGAATTCGTGTTTGTATTATGCGTGTGTATGTTTGTAAATGATAAGAAGTTACTTTCGTGTGTGGTTTTTTTGTGTATGGAGTATTTGTACGCATGCGTGCGTCTGCGTGCGAAGAGGTTCAACGCACTTCCACACGTGAACATCTCTTTGCTATGTGTGTGTGTGTGTGTTTGATGAATTCCCTCCCTTTAACGCCAGAGGATAAGACCTACTCTATGGAGCGTTGCATTCACACTCTGGCGTCATCTTTCAAACCTCACTCAGGCGTATGCTAAAGTATTTCGAAACAAACAAATATGAAATATTTAGTTCACAATGACGCAATTCTACAAACACCTTCACATTCACAACGACACATACAATTCTACAAACACGTCCACAGTCACAATGACACATACAAGTCTACATTCACAGTCCCAATGACACATACAATTCTAGACACACATTCACATTCACAATGACACATACGCTTCTACAGACACATTTACAGTCACAATGACAACATTCTACAGGCACAGTCACATGCATATTCGCTTCTGACGAAGTTTTAAAAAGTAGAGAATAAATTTTACCAGTTCTTGTCGAAGAAAATTAATTTAACTTTACTTGTCAACGTGTGTAGAATTTTATGCCGAGTTAAGCCAGCTTACTTTAATTCTACATACAGTTATATTTAGTATACTTTCGCCGGAGAACATTTTGATGACAATAGTGCATTAGTAATACTGCTATCTCACTCACGCACGCAAAGGTTTTACTGCCCAAACATTTTATGAAAATGCACACTGAAAGAAAAGCTGTAACCTAACAAATACGTTTAAGGAAATAAAAAGAAAATTCTATCGAGAATGAATTCACCTTTGTCTGTTTAGAGCCAATCGGAATACGTTGACGCATCAAACTTGCTATTCACAGAATTGCTTAAGCATAATAAAAATTAATACAGATTTATTTGTGTTTCAGCTGCTTTCGCCAGCCATACTATGAATATACAGATGAGGTGATTTCTTGAAATTGACCAATCTGTGTATGCCTTAGAGAAAATTCACGAGACATATCTGCTCACTTGTTCAGTTTTAGTCTCAGAGACTTTCGAAATCTCACCGTAGTTTAAGGAATAAGCTTCCCCCTGCCAGGGCCAGTCAAATTCAGCATTTCGAGGACAAATCAGTGAATGACTTAGAGAAAGCAAAGGCAGACTTATTCTGTTATTATCTTTCCATTTGTTTTATTGCAGCTTTGACCTTCACATTCATCCGATAGTCAATACGGACACATATCTACAATTAGTGCAACCAAAAAATTTAAAGTTCTTAAAACACAAATGGAAAGTTAGCACGGATGTAACAGTAGAAACTTAAAAACAATTAGCTCATTTGAAGCAAGTGAAGAACTAAAAAAATTGCAGTAGATAATATTTTTCTTGTAGATACATATCTTGGTGAAAATGAGATCTGCATGGTTTTGTAAATAAGGGATTTATGATCGTGATGTACATATGTCTTTAGTTTTGATTGCATAGTGTCTCCTTGGTTTTGATGTCAAAAATTATTTCAAGGCCAACAATATCAACAATAGCTGCTTCATCTTGACGCATGTAATGACGAATATAATTGTTCCATAATAATAACTTGATACACCAGTTTATAATCTTAGAAATTACACTTAAAATACCCAAGGTATTTATACAAATACCTCACGTATTAAAAATTAAAACTATTAATAAATCATGATGTACAGATTGCTATTTATATCTGTCTGTCTCTATCTGTATAAATATATCTCTGTATCTTTAAATCTCTCTCTCTCTCCATCCATCCACCTATCTACCTACACATTCATTCATCCATGTTGTTAACATTTGTATCTCTCTCTCTATCTGTCTAATTGTCTGTCTGTCAACCTCTCTATCTAAACCCATCCTCCATCCGCCTGTCTACCTACCTATCTATTCATTCGTCTACCTACCTACCCATTCATCCATGGACCCACCTATCTAACCATCCATCCATCTACCTAACTACCTACCTACCCATTCATCCAACCATCCACGTATCTACCTATATATTCATCCATCTATCTATCTACCCAAGCATCCATTCACCTATCTACCTACCTATCTATCCATCCTACTTATCTACTTATCCATCCATCCATCCATCCGTTCGTCCACCCGTCCGTCCATTCATCCATCCGTCCGTCCGTCTGTCTGTCTATCTATCTATCTTCCTACCTATCTATCCATCTATCTATTCGTCCAGTCCTATCTATGTGTCCATCCATCCATCCGTCCATCTCTCTCTCTCTCTCTCTCTCTCTCTCTCAGGTGATACTTGGCATGTGTTAGTTGAGCATAACTCAATATGCATTCTTTCACTCTCTGACCAAAACACTGCTGACGTGCTTGAGAGCAACATCGCAGTGGCTGCAGCTTAATACAATTGTCACGGAGGCCCAATCAGCAAGCAATTTCTGGTGTGGGAACTCCAGGCGTCCTGGCCAGCAGCCGGATTGCGGGACCCCATAATTGATCGCCTGATTACAAGACGGTCATCACACAGATTTATGCGTGTGATTGGAAGCTCGCTTGACATTTTGATAGAAGTGATAGAAGTAATATAAATGAATAGAAACAAATAAAAGCTCATAGCCAAACTAAAACAAAATATCGGTTCTGCAATATGAAAAAAACCAAGTGAGCAAACAAGGAAAAATCAAGAAAATATCTGGATGTTGAGAGATTTATTAATATAGTATTTATAGAATTACTTCCAGTTAATATAGAAAATGATATATACTGATATCATGGTTATAAAGAATATTTAACATAACTGAATAAGAAAAGTATCAAGGAATGAAGAGGCAGACATACATTTGTGTATGAGTCAAACTATCACACATTTTTGCAAGAGACATAATGTTTTCACTTGTACGCATGAAACAATGACATATATTACTGCAAAGGACAGATTGCCATACTTTTGTAAGCAGAACAATATGTCATTAATTGCAGCATAGAACATAATGTCATTAAATGAAACATAGAACAGTGTGTAAAAAATTGCAACAGAACAGAATATCATAAATTGCAACACAGAAGAGAATATAATAAATTGCAACACAGAACAGTATGTTATAAATTGCAACAGAGAACACATTGCCAGACAAATTCGTACATTTTACACATGACTGATTGCCATATATTATTTATCATCGCAAGGCCTTGTCACCTGAAACGAACAATCTTTGGAATTAATGTTTAGACACAAACAGATATCGCTCAAAACAGCTCTGAAAAAATATTTACTGACCGAGTGTACGTGTGTGTGCGTGTGCGTTCGTGGGTTCATTAGATTGTTTAGTGCATGCGTAAGATCTGTGTGCATGTGTTCACATGGTACATGTAAGCATGTGTGAGTGTGAGTGTGTGTGTGTGTGTGTGTGTGTGTGTGTGTGTGTGTGTAAAGGTCTGTGTGCACCTGTTCTTGTATTCAGAAGGTTAATATGCATGCGAACATTTGCATACTCAAGATCGATGTGTGTATGTCTGTATTCATGTAGAGATTGTGCTTGTTTTGTAAACTGTAGAGGTTCTGTGTGCATGTGTGTATTCATGTAGAGGTTGTGTGTGTCTTTGTAAACTGTAGCAGTTTTATGTGAATGTGTCTGTGCAGGTAGAAGGTTTTGTGTGTATGCGTGTGAACGCATAGATTTTGTGTGAATATATCTATTATGCGAAGGGTTTGTATAACTAAGTGGCTTGTATGGATATTTTTGGTATGCATAGCTGTGGTTGCACGTGCGCATCAGTGTGTGTGTGACACAAAACCAACTCATTAATGGTTATGACTAGTATTATTATTCAATCATCCATAGCTAATTACACGTGATAAGAATGTTAATTTATGTTATTAATAATTCTCCTGAAAACACCACTTGTCTCTCTCACTTGGCGGATATGCGAGTGCTGTAAAAGTTTGCTCTCTTCCACAATATTAAAGACAACATTTACTGTCACACAATATTCAGTAGGTGGAAACTTTCTTATCAAAGGAGAAGATAAATCCGCTTTTAATCTATATTTAGCGAGCCCCCATCCACCCACTATCTTTCTCTCATATGGTTATCAATATGTTTAAGAAGGTTAATAAATTTAACAATAAATTTATTAAATCAACATTCATTATACATATAACAAATAAACTGAAAAGATTACTTGACATCAATATTTTTACAAATCACATTTGAATAGTTTTGATGTGCATATCCCAAGACATAATTCGAAAAAGTAGTGTCAATATAAATCACAGGATAGTTCTTATCAGAGAACAAAAATAGAGTTATTAGAGATTAGTGATAATAGTTTGTACATAAACTTGTCTAGGCGATGCCACAAGAGTCTTTCGCATGCTTCATAACAAAGTCACAAGTTTATTGTTCACAGAATTGTCATTTTCATGTGCTTATCTTGCACGCTGTAGAACACTAATGAGCCGCTGTTCTCTCGAGGTTAATCTTGCCGCTCCATCCACGTGTTAGTTCCCTCAAGCAGAACAACAATTGTAGCAATTTCTGGTCTTGCTTGTACCAGAATTTCCACCAATGTAGTCAAGCATACTTTGCCACCATAATTTAACAGAGTGCATTGTATCCTTACACTTACACACTGTGGGGGTAGATACTTCTCGCATCTACCATGGTCATAGCGGTTTATAAATCAGTAAGCTGAGAGACTCTGGTAAAAACAAAAAAGGCTGCTTCTTCCCTGTAAAATATAATCATGGAACAAATGCTAAGTTTCCAGTTATTCATCTCTAACTCCATTCTTTCTTACATTCAAACTCAACTTATAGTTTCCTGCACCAGAATTTATTAGCCCGATACATGCACTTAGCTTAATAAATACAACATAATAGTTCATGAGTAGGTTTACTAGAAATAATGTTTAGTTTTCATATGCTACATACAAGCATCATAGTTTACTATTTGTAGAAATAATGGTCTGCTCACATAATGCATCTCTACATAAAACACAAGTATAACATATCAATAGCAAAATGCATGAAATATTTCTACATCCATTCTCTCTCAATCAGTCAGTTAACTCACCATTAAGCTAACAGCCACCTTTCATGACCAAACTCTGCCACACCAAATTCAAAGTGATTAAAAAATACATTATTTTCAACAGGTAGACGTTTATCTCAGCCCATTGCTTTTAAATTTTAACCATTGAAAAAAAGAAGAAAACTATTCATCCATCTAAATCGGTTTAGATAGCATCAGCAAGTTTCTAGCACATTCTCCAACTGAGTTGTTAACTCCCAAAGTATCATAAACAGTGCCCAAGATCGGGTCACATTAAACATTGGCTAAAAAGACATAATTATTAAGTATAGAAATACGGACAGGCAAATTAGAGGGGTAAATGTGTAGGATGACGGGTGGGGGCTCCGCGAAATGACGTAACAATGACGACAAAGACGGTCTAAAACACATTTCTTAGGATAGGCCGTCTCGAATTGGGAGATAGTGTGAGGGCGAGGATAGCGACTCTTAGACTGACGAGATAGTTCAGCTAGGGCCGGTTATCCTGGACAAGTTACACTTGAGGAAAGAGGTAATTAGTGACATACGCCAGGGCTTGACTTAGTCACTCCCAGACCGCGAAAGACAAATACCCTGTCGTGGCTATAGTGTATGATTGCATGAGCGGATCAATTGAATGTGGAGAAATAATTATTAAAATATGAATTTTGTCACACATTAAGCAACCAAAGACGCCATACCCATTCACATAACGCATGCCATACAATGGTTATATACATGGTTATATAATTTCTACACAGGTAATGTATACAAAGAGTTCATTAATGTTTTGTGCATGTGTAAATGTCACACTATTCCAAAAGTGTTTGATAATGTTTCAGAATAATGTGAAAGATTACAAATTGTCAGACAAAGTGCACGAAATAATACATAAATATCGTGAAATTGTGTCCAAACTCGGAAAGACTTTAACATAACATTGTAAACCTTGAAAACATTTCAAACAAACTTGAAAAGACTTTCACATAGCATTGTAAACCCTGAAAACCAAAGGAAAACTCTGCAGGACCGTTTGTACAGGGGAAAATTCACGAAGTAACATTCAGAGATAGAATGATAGTTATATAAACGGAAAGAGAGTGTCATAGATTTCAACATAAATTATAAACTTGTTGATTTGTTACCCCCTTCCCCCCACACACACATGCACGGCTATAATGTCAAAGAAATGAGCAACACAGGAGACCATCACGTGAAACCTCAAAGGAGATAATATCACGCAACATTACAAAGAGGATAATATGCAACAGTACAAAGGAGATAATGTCACGCAATAGTACAAAGGAGTTAATGTCACGCTACAGTACAAAGGAGATCATGTCACGCTAAAGCACGAATGAGATAATGTCACACTACAGTACGAAGGAGATAATATCCCGCTACAGTACAAAGGAGATAATGTTACGCTACAGTACAAAGGATATAATATCACGCTATAGTACAAAGGAGATAATGTTACGCTACAGTACAAAGGAGATAATATCACGCTACAGTACAAAGGAGATAATATCACTCTACAGTACAAAGGAGATAATATCACGCTACAGTACAAAGGAGATCATGTTACGCTACAGTACAAAGGGGAGTATCATTAAAATATATAACATTACTGAGAAAATAATTTTACGCTACATCACAAGTGGAAAATAATATCACACAACTTTACAAAAATGATAATGTATTACATCAGTAACTTACCAACAATTATAAAACTCACAAAATAATGTCAACTTTCAATAATGTCTTTCATAAATAACATGCACAGGTAGAACCACCTCTCCTCAAAGTAGTGTCATAATTTTCTAACCCACAAAGTAATGTCATAATTTTCTAACCCACAAAGTAATGTCATAATTTTCTAACTCACAAAGTAATGTCATAATTTTCTAACCCACAAAGTAATGTCATAATTTTATAACCCACAAAGTAATGTCATAATTTTATATACTCCGTTTATCAATAGTATATTGATATATATACGACATATACAAAGTATTGTCATAACCTCCTATTCTGAGGTGATTTGATTCAGTCATAACATTGTTTTAGAAGTATTTCAATCAAGGACAATTTTCCAGGCATTTGTATATTTGTAAGTGTCTTATTCATTGCCTACTAGATGACACACTTTGACCCTCGACTCCCAGCTGCTTTGAAAGGATTGACGTCATTATTACTTGAAAACCTGGCAAGCGATTAGATGCTCTGTGCAAGTGAATGTGTCATGTATCTGACCTGGACAGGTCAACTTTATAGACGGAGATGATCCGGACATAATAAATCAAACTAATGACGTGTCTGTCCTGGCGTTTAAAACGCGAAAAACTTCTACTCGTCCGACAAGCTTGCATTAGGGGTATTTGACTGATTTCAAATCTTTTGTGCGCGTCTTCCTGGACTTTTGCTCCATTCATAATTTGGACACTCTTTTTACTAAAGAATATTTTTCGATCACGTAAATAATATTTAGAAAGCTGTCAAAAATATTTTTTATTTAAAAGAAATATTCTGTCATGCTCTCAGAAAACACAATTTCAGCGTTATCAAATTTTACTGGCACTCCTGCATTCAGGATCGTCAGATTCTTCATACAATACTTTGAAAGCAGCTTTCACTCACTGGCCATCAGAAATATAATAATTAAAAAATAAACATCTCACCACGATTGCTCGGAAAATAATTATGTTAAGAGGAACATTCAGTCGCAATCCTTTATAGATTCAAAATGTACCCTGATGAAGCCACACAAACTGAAGTTACAATTCAGGTGTTACTGAGATTCAATCACAACATTTTCTCTCTCGATTAAATAAAAAGCATTGTGTACGTTACTAGCGTTATGCTTAACAATTTAAATGACTTACGTTGTAGTGTGTAGAGTATCTTTACAATTACTGTCCATAACGCAATGGCGATTTGTGTAACCATTAAATGACTTACTATAGTGTGTAGACCGTACTTCTAGCTAAGTTCTGTCCTTGAGGTAATGATTTGTGTAACCATTAAATGACTTACTATAGTGTGTAGACCGTACTTCTAGCTAAGTTCTGTCCTTGAGGTAATGATTTGTGTAACCATTAAATGACTTACATTGTAGTGTGCAGAACGTACTTCTAAGTTCTGTCTTTGACGTAATGGCGTGTCACTAATTAAACACACGAGGAAGGAATTAACTGGACTTTGAAGGCGAGACTGCGAAGAGAAAGAGGAAGGCTGAGAGAGAGAGAGAGAGAGAGAGAGAGAGAGAGAGAGAGAGAGAGAGAGAGAGAGAGAGAGAGAGAGAGAGGAAGGTAGGGAGAAGGGGAGTAAAATTGACTGGCTGACTGATCTCTTTACTGACTTCTATGTCCATTTCAATGGGTTTATATTAACAACATTGATATTAATGATAAGGTATTATTTGCACAAAAATCTGTTTCAAAATAACTTTGTAAAGTGAAGTAGCTCAAATTATAAACAACAACTATAATGATGTACAATGAAAACTGTAATTTATTTGTTAGTTGAACATTATACACGGAAAAACATTAATTGTCTGTTAATAACAAAATTATTATTTAAATAACTTTAGTAATGCTGCCACAACACGAAACGCCTATAGGAAATGTGCGCTGTTTAAATATTGTTATTAAAATGAATCAACTAAGCCATGACCATCAGGATATATCTGTACTTGAAAGGACAACTGATAGATTATGAAGAGAAAGAGGGAGTGAAGAAGAATGAAAGATGAGAGAACGGAAGAAATCCTGTTCATGTGAAACATATGTTCAACCTGACGTGCAGACTTGTACATTTGCAGTAGTCTGGGGTACAGGTACTTACTGAAAGAGGACAAAGCGGTAAGGTTCTCTGGAACTATTTTCACCGGCGAGATGTGCGAGCTATCACTTCCAGATGTCCACATCAGACAGACAAACACCTCAGCAAGGCGTTCTACAGTATGTCTGCTCGAGAGTTTGAACATCGCATCGGGCCCATGCCAGACTTCCAGATGCCAGTAATGATTGCGCGCGCGTATATATGTGCAAGACGCCATCCAGGTTCTGGTGCCTACAACCGACTCAGAGAAATAAGGAAGTAATGACGCTTACTCCTAGGATTAATGGTCCCTAATGTCCTTTAATGTTCCCCTAATGTCCTATAATGTTCTCAAAGTTTCTCTGGCGTTCTCCAGTTTCTTTCTGTGGTATATTGTCGTTCAAGTTTTGCTACCAGGATTTTGACGAGGACAATGACGGCGATAAATGCAATGACGACTGCAATACAAATTACGAGGACACGCGCGGCTTTGTAAAATCTTCCGAGACGTGTATATCGGTACCTTTGCATTGCTGTCCATGCAAACATTTTATTATTTTTTTAAAATTATAAATAATTTAACTTCTTTTCACGTGTCTCTGTAGGAATAGGTATCTCCCTCTTAGTTTTCTGTTTGACTGCCCTTGTATAAGAATGTCTAATATATATGAGTTATAATTATAATTATTTATATAAGTGACTTCCCTTGATAACTGAAACTATGTTTAATATGAATGAGTTCTAACTGACATTGAACAAGTGACTCCTATGCATTAAGTGAAAACTCTCTAGACAAGTCAGCTCTCTTTCATAAATGTCTATGTATTCTATGCATATAATTTCCCTTTTATTACTGTCTATATAAAAGAGTCCTCTTTTAAAAATTCCCATGCAAAAGTTTTTCATGTCAGTCACTGCAGTTACGTCCCTTTCAAATCGATTCATACAAATTACTTCCCTTTCAACATTGCTTATAAAAGTTAGTTCCCTTTAACATATGTCCACACAAGTTAGTTCCCTTTCACATTTGTCCATACTACTTCCTTCCCTTTTAGAGTTCTAATTCATTTAGATTTTCTCTAATGGGATGCACATGGGTTTCCAAGGTAACAGAGAACCAACTTCTTTTCATTTGCCACACTTGCACATCCATGCTATTGACAAGAATAACGTTAAAAATAAGTAAAACGATAACAACGGCATTACAGGATGACATCGCTAAAAATCTGCTAAATATAATGGAATCCTATGGAAGCGAGTATCTTGATAAACATGTGTAAGTGATTTTGAGATTCACAACACTTCTTTAGGAGCGCGATATTAATCGAAAAATAAATTTGCCATCATAATATTGATCGGGCATAGATAGATAGATAGATAGATAGATAGATAGACAGATAGATAGACAGATAGATAGATAGATAGATAGATAGATAGATAGACAGATAGATAGACAGACAGATAGATAGAAAGGTAGGTAGAGAGAGAGAGAGAGAGAGAGAGAGAGAGAGAGAGAGAGAGAGAGAGAGAGAGAGAGAGAGAAACAAGAGGGGAAGAGTTAAATGCAATATTTACTCACGATTAATGACATCCTTAAAAGATGCACTAACTCAGTCTTCCGCAGTGTTAGTATTACAAAATGATCATTTAATGAAAACCGTCTCTAAATAAATTAAATATTTTAAAAGTTGCACAAGGACAGAGGGTAGAAGAAGAGGCAGCTCTCTACCCTTTCGCTTAAGTGACCTTGACTCTATCCTCGCCACCGATGAAAAGCGGATCGACGATCTTCATCTGCTCATTACCTCCGGTAGTTGTTGGACGGGACGATAAGTCTGTCCTCGTGTGCTAATGTCCGTGATCGCCAAACATGTATGTTAAAGGAATGCCAGAAGAGGCAGTTAGCTGTAATGGAATCTTCACTTTCCACATCCAGAACCCAACATACGTCCCTTCCCGAGTATAAATAGATCTTTCCCTCGGCACTTGCGCCCCGTCTGTACATTCAGAGAATGGATGGAGAGATGGCAACGGATGGATGGAGAGATATCAACGAATGGATGGAGAGATGGCAGAGAATGGATGGAAAGATGTCAACGGATGGATGGAAAGATGTCAACGGATGGATGGAAAGATGTCAACGGATGGATGGAGAGGTGGCATTGGATGGATGGAAAGATGTCAACGGATGGATGGAAAGATATCAACGAATGGATGGAGAGGTGGCATTGGATGGATGGAAAGATGTCAACAGATGGATAGAAAGATGTCAACGGATGCAAATCCATATCAAATAACGGCAACAGTGACGACCAGATTTCCAAAAGTATTCTTTAGTCCCGAACACTTTAGTATTTGTGTACCGCTTTAGTACATGTGTACCGCTTTAGAAACGATCGGCAGCTCGTGTACCGTTTTAAATACAATTTGACCGCTTCAGTAATTGTGTACCGTTGTAGACCTATAAAAGTAACTATCGCCTCAATGCAATGATCTCCTATCGAAAACAAGCTAGAACAAAATTACATAAAATAAAATCGAGAGCCATGATCCCCTCAATACACATTATACCCGTGTTTAAATCAAAATTTCAGTCGCGACCACCCCTATAGACAGACAGTTGCAATAGTTCAATTTGGTCAGGAAACGTTTGTAGGACAAATAGTTTTAAAAGCAGCGTTCAGTCACGTTCGCTCCGTAAACATTAACTTTTGAACGCGCCCTACAGCTAATAAGCAATCGCACGTGAAGAAGACAATAGTTATTGATAGCTGGAACCATAACATTACTCCCCGCTTCCCCCGATAAAACGCGACATTGTGTACTTTCCTGACGTTTTGTTGACCAGAATTAATTGACTGTCTTCGATTTGAACTGGCGTGTGTAGATTTTCTTCGTCTAGAGTTAACTCCCATGTAAGATAGAGATGGAGGTAGGGAGGGTGAGGTAGAGATTGGGGAGGAGAGGGAGGGGCAAGTAGGGGCTGAGATGCTGTCCGGATGGACGGAAGGGAAATGATAGGGGCTGTAAGGGAAAAGTGAATATCGTATTGTTGCACGGATAAGTGAGACCGATATCGATATCTTTCACTTTCACTTTAAGTAGTTTATCATGTAGATCACAGTCTCCGTGGAAACGGACATGGCAGGCGCTAAAATGTCGGCTGTGTTAAAGAAACTCAATGAAATATATAAAATAATGAAAGAAACATAAGCTGTATGTAAGTTAACTGTAAATATGAAAAGAAATACAGCATACAGGGAAAGAACAAGATAAAGCGTGTGGAGAAGAAAGAAAGAAAGAAAGAAAGAAAGAAAAAGAAAGAAAAGAAAGAAAGAAAGAAAAAGAAAGAAAGAAAGAAAGAAAGAAAGAAAGAAAGAAAGATAGAAAGAAAGAAAGAAAGAAAGAAAGAAAGAAAGAAAGAAAGAAAGAAATTTTGAAAAGAAATGGAACGGGAACAAAACAAAACAAAACGTAATTAAAAGAAAGGAAATGACAAGGAAAAATAATTATAATTCTATCGTCTCGTTTTCTATTGGACAGAGTGCAGCGATATTCTTCCATTATTTTTTTCTTTGTCGACTCGTTTTCAACTGGCCATAATGCAGCAATACTCTTCTATATTTATTTGTTTTTTTCTGCTCGGCAATATTCTTTATTACATGCAGCATATAACACGCACACAGTTGAAAACAACGAGCTAGTTTAACAATAAACTTTGTGTTAACAAATATTTTATTTGCGATTTGAGTCTTTTGAGAAGAAAGTATTATTTAGAATGTTATAGCAAAAACAAAACAACTTTTAGTCTGGAAACTTTTTTTTTTCTATGTACATTTCATATGCAATTAAAGTTTATTTAAAGATATTTCGAATTTTAAAATCTCGTTTCTAAAAACAAATGTAAAAATATTATCACTGCTTTCTGAGATTAAGTCAAGTTCGAAAGAATAAGGAATGGATTTGAGAAAAAAATATGAAGGCTAATCAGAAGCAGAAGAAATAATGGCATCCATCCAATCAAGCAAACATTTAATTAGAACTAAAAATATAAAATAAAATCACAACAACGAACAAAATGAAAAATTAAACGACAAAGAAGTAAAATGTGAAAAAGAATTAAATGAATAGTAAAAAAAACGAAAGAAAGACATCTGAGTAAATCGCGTTGTGGAAGCCCACAAGTCTATTAATATCGCGTTGCTGTATGCCCACAAGTCTATTAATATCGCGTTGCTGCTGTGTACTAGAGATAGACACAAGTCCATTAATAATGCATTGAGTGCCCTGGAGATAGGCATTCTATTGATATAATGCTGTTGTTTATGCTAAGATAGACATTCGTTTATTATTATCACGTTGCTGTGTGCAATAGATGCAGACTAGATCATTTTATCGCGTTGCTGTGAGCGCTAAAAATAGATACAAATTTATTATCACGTTGCTATGTGCGTTAGAGATAGACAAGTTCATTTTTATCGCGTTGCTGTGTGCGCTAGAGATAGACACAAGTATATTATTATCGCGTTGCTGTATGCGCTAAAGATAGACACAAGTTTATTATTATCTTGTTGCTGTGTGCGCTAGAGATAGACAAGTTCATTTTTTTTATCGCGTTGCTGTGTGCGCTAACGATAGACACAATTTTATTATTATCGCGTTGCTGTATGCGCTAGAGATAGACAAGTTCATTTTTATTGTGTTGCTGTTTGCGCTAGAGATAGACAAGTTTATTATTATTGCGTTGCTGTGTGCTCTAACGATAGACACAAGTCTATTATTATCGCGTTGCTATGTGCGCTAAAGATAGACACAAGTCTATTATTATCGCGTTGCTTTGTGCGCTAGAGATAGAAACAAAAGTTTATTATTTTGTGCGCTAGAGATAGACAAGCTTTTTATTATCGCGTTGCTGTGTGCGCTAGAGACAGTCACAAGTTTTATTATTATCGCGTTGCTGTGCACTCTAAAGATACATACGTATTTTTTAAAATAAGGAATATAAATAAGTGACAAACACGCACACACGAATAATTTTTATTTTCTGATAAGGAATACAATTAAGAGACACAAACACGAGGCAAATACAAAGTGAAAGAAAAATTAAATTTGATAACGGAGTCTTCCTGATACGTAATACCTGTATTTGTGTATTTTTCTTGCTTACTTTTGTACTTTAATAAAATAAAACATACATTACAATTAAAAGAGTTTAAAAAATTGTAAGCAAACCGAGGAAATTAATCTAGAATTTTTTGTTTGACGAATACACATGTATTATATACACTCACACAAGTATTATAACTATTCACGCTAATATTGTATATATATTCACTGAGGTAAAATAAATATCCACACACGTACAATATAGTTCTACACATGAACCACATCTATCCACACGGACAACACCTGAGTTATATATCCGCACACATACAATATGTATCCACACGTACGAAATAATTTGACATACCTACAAAATGTATCCACGCGCGTACAGAATGTACATGCACACGTGCAATATGTATCAACACGCACAGTATGTTACCACTCATGTACTGTATGCATCCACACATAGTTTATGCATCCAATCACCTATTCACCACTGATTTTAAAGAAAAAATAGAATCGATTAAGCTAAAACAATGTATGAAAACATTTTTTCTTAAAATAAAAACAAATTATCTTAACCATGTCCGAAGAAAACATTCCACTTGAAACTGGACGCTGAAAGCATAAAAACAACGTATTTATGATCGAAAAATATTAATGAAACAGTGGGCGGAAAATGCTTTTAAATTAGTGAGCAAGCGCTGGAAACCGTAGCTGTGGTAGAAGACTTATTTAATATCCTAAAAAATATATGCAGATAAATTACTAAAAAAAAAATGGCAGTGGAATCCTGGAGCGTTCAAAGCTTGCACACATTTTTGTCCCTCCCGTTCCCCGCCCAAGATACTTTCTAGAACAATGATTCCCGGAGTGTTGGAGTCAGTTTGCATGCATTGCTGCAGACATATCATTATTCACATTAATTATTTAAATGATAATCGTAATATCCTTTTGCATACTGAGCTAAGGAAATGATACGGATGTGAGAGTGATGTGTATGGTGTATTTGTGTGTGTGTGTGTATGTTGGGTGTAATGTTTGTGTGTTTGAGTGTGTGATATTTGTATATAGGGATGGGAATGGAATGGTTCAAGACAGCCGACGAAATCCTCCACAGTTTAATAGTTGACAGCTTGTTAATTTTTTTCCCAGAAGACAGATATCTTGTGCAGTTACTGTAATTATTATAACTGTAGTTATTATATTCGGCAAAAATCTTTATATTTTCTTTGGAATAGATTCTTATATAATTTGTTAAGGTGCGCGTGTGTGTGTGTGTATTCGATAGAGAGAGATAGCACGTGCGATCAGTGAGAAAAGTTGCTACATATACAAGTAGTCTATGATCAGAGGGAAGGATTTTATACCAAATGAGATTTGTGATCACAGGGAAGGATTTCACACCAAATGAGATTTGTGATCACAGGGAAGGATTTTATACTAAATGAGATTTGTGATCACAAGAAAGGATGGATTTCACACCAAATGAGATTTGTGATCACAGGGAAGGATTTTACACCAAATGAGATTTGTGATCACAGGGAAGGATTTCACACCAAATGAGATTTGTGATCACAGGGAAGGATTTTACATGAAATGAGATTGTGATCACAGGGAAGGATTTTACACTTTACTTGATCACTAATCAGGGAAAACATTCGTACTTCACATGGCTTGTTTAAAAAAACCCAGAGAAACCTGGGTACTTACACACATGGCCAATAAACATTTTGCAGTTTACAAGACTTTTGATCAGAGTGAACAACCTTACTAAGCACAACCTTTAACCCGAAAGAATAACCTCACAAACAAGAAGTCTGTAATCGGAGAAAACATAACATTACTATACATGCAAACTGTGACAAGAAAAAAAACAATATTATGCACGCAAAAAGTGAGAGTGTGAACAACCTTACTTCACACACAGCCATTCATCAGAAAGAACAACCTTGCTATACACGTAGGTTGTGATTTGAGAAAACATCATTACATGCAGATTGTGATTATAGAAATAACCTTACATTCAGGCTGATCAGATAAATAGATAGATAGATAGAAATGATAGATAGATAGATAGATAGATAGATAGATAGATAGATAGATAGATAGATAGATAGATAGATAGATAGATAGATAGATAGATAGATAGATAGATAGATAGATAGATAGATAGACGAGGCTTTTGATCTGGGAAAAGTGGTAGCTTGAGGAAACAAACTTTTCGTCACCGATGGACCCAGTATGGCTACAAATCGTTGTACATGATTTTAAATAATGTTGTTCTCTAGTCTCCATTATAGACCTGGGGAAATGGGAATAGACTATGATAATATTTCCCGGTTTTGCCTCTATGATATTTTAAAAATACAAAGGTTTTCTGTCCAATTAGAAACAATCTCTCTTTTCAACCATAGGATGTCGTTATTTGTGTCTACACAAGTGGACAAGTGCGCGAGCATTAGTGTATAAACAACAATGAACATAATTCACGTAACCTAGCTTGTTGGTGTTTCTATCCTGTCATTTTGCCTTCCGTTTCACAAGTCCCATTGATCTTTGCCTTTCATATGCACTGCGCATGTCCCTGCTACGGAAAGGTTCATATATATATATATACATATAAGGGGATGAGCCAGTCAGAGCTGGAAAACTTCAGCCACTTAAAGATGTCCGCGAAATGTTGATAATGTGTATAAGTCTGCAGCGGGAAGTAACTCTATAAGTTCACGCTCCAAGTGAGTACAGATTCATTTATCTCTGTCAAATGACGACACGGTTATACTATTTATATTTATATCAAGATCGCAAAGGAATGGATTATGGAGTAAAAAATATAATGGAAGTTAACACTACAAGAAAAGAAACTATGACCTCCCCAAAATTGAAATTAAAGAGAGCTACATTATAAACATGGGTCGATATTTCCGGAGAGAGGGGAAGAAACAAATAAGTGAGAAAGCCATTGTGTGCTTGGGTGCATGCGTGTCTGTGTATCTGTGAGAGTGGCAGAGAAAATCTGAAAGAGACGGGGTGGTTGAGAGCAGCAGAAAAACAAAAACAAAAAATAGCCAGATAAAGAAAACATTAGAAAGAAGAGATACAGCGACAGGGAGACAAATAATTTTGTTTGAGAAATCTGCTAACGTAAGCAGTACAATCATGCCTTCCTCAAGTTCCGTTCTGATTATTGCGTTACAATGACAACATCCCTATACAAATTAACGACAGGTCTTTTAAAAGACGTGGACTCAATGTCGAGGATACTCATTCGCGATGTCGAAATTGATTCTCGAATGCAAGAGGTCAAGGTTAAAACACTGTCAATCACGTAGGATGCTTCCAGCACTTATGTCTATCAATTATCAATTGCACTTTATGTTCTGGTTATGCACTTTTTGTAAAAATAACATAAATGAAAACTCACTGCGTAAGACATTACTCTATTAATGAAATGAACAATACAGATATTATGTTCGACCACCTTAATAATAACATATTTTTTCTAAACGTTAAACAGACGTATAAATACATAAACATCAGCAGTATAATGTGTTTACAAAACTCTTATTGAAGGAAACGAACTACAAAGACATTTAAACGTTTTCTGCACTTGTACAGAAGTTTTAAGCAAAATAATTACAGATTGCTTAGAGTTTTTCTTACCTGCACAACTTGCGAGCTATCACCTCTAGATGACCATGTCAGACTGGCAAACATTTCTGCAGGACTTGCGAGCTATGAACTCTAGATGACCATGTCAGACTGGCAAACATTTCTGCAGGATTGTCGTTAAGCAGTAGCTGATCGAGGGACTGGCAGCGCATCGAACAGAATTGCTTGCACGTGGCGCGCGCTACCGTACTTTCAGACAAACAGCGAGCCATTCCAGTGACGATGGAACCAAAATACAAGACGTCATCCAGTTTGGCGCCCGCTTCGACTCGGGGAAATAAGTAGATGACAATGGCTATTCCTACTAGGATTAGTGTCGTTTAATGCTGTTTTAATGTTTTCTGAGTTTTTTCTGCCACTTATCGGTATCGTGAGACTGCTTAAGCTTACCTTTGGTCTTGTTTTCTTATCTAGATGATAATTGCAAAAAATGTGTTTGCTTGCATATCCGGTTAAATCAGTTTCCATTCTTTCAATACTCAAACTGAAAGGACTTTTAGCAATTAACTTGGGTTTGTAATTTATCAATATCTGGACAATTATATTTCTTTCATAAATGTTCAGGGATGATATTCGTGTTGTAACAATGTTCAGATAAATTACTTTTATAAATATTCGGACAAGTAAATTTCTGATTTTAATGGATCGGATAAGTTCTTTTCCGAGAGATTTCGTTTCGTCAGGCACACGTTTTCGTTATCTCAATTTAATAAATCACCGCACAAAACTGTTTTAATGAATTTTCATTTATCTTGGAAAAGTGATATTCCCGATCTTAGATATTATTATAAGTGAACTTCCGCAACTTTTCATTTAATAAATATCTGCGACAAGTCGGGCTCCGTTTTTTCAAAATGTCCATAGAGTTAGTTCCCCTTTTATAAAAATTCGAAGAAAATAATTTTAATTTCATCAATGTCTGTACAAGCAAGTGTTTGTTTTATTTTTTTTAAATAAAATGTGTCCAGACAAATTCTTGGTTTCTATTTCATACATGTATGAAAAAAAAAATTCTATTGTTTCTTAACTATCCGGACATGTGGTACTTTCTTCATAATTAACCGGATTATTACATTTTCATTAACTTCTTTGTTATATATGCCTGAAGAGTGGATTTCTTTTTCGTAAACTTCCATTCAAAGTATTTGGACAATAGAGGGTCCATTTCATTATGTCCGGATAAGAGAAATTCCACAAACTTCTTTTCACAAATGTGAATTTCCCATTCATATAAATGTCCGATTAAGGGAATTTCACCATTAGAAATGGCCAGGTAGGTCATGAATTCCGGATAGGTGAATTTCTCATTCATAAATTTTGGAAATTGTGAATCTCTCATTTATAAATGTCCAGATAAATTAATTTTTGGGTTCATAAGTTTACAGAGAGATAAGTATTTAGTTGTATAAATATATGGACAAGTGAATTTCCGTTTCCATGTGGGGTCAGTACCTAGTGTTCACCATCTCATTTTTTGGACCAGTGCGTTCTTCTCCTCATACTTCTCAGGACAAACGAACGTCCGTTTTACAGAGCCGGATACGTTAAAAAGAGTAGTCATTTCATGATATGTGGACAGAAGAAATCTCCTTTCATGAAATCCGAACGAGCGTTTTCGTAAATTTTCGTTTCATGAATGCCATGGAGACGTGAGTTAACTCTTCCACAAATTTCCTCATAAGTAAATTTCCACAAGTTGTCTTACTTTAATTATTTTGGGCATATCAGGTTCCATTTAGAAAATTTCTAGACGCGTGTTTGTTTACGTTTGCCCAGTTTTGTTTCCCTTTTCAAGAAATGCCCGGAATATGATTTTCAAGATAGAATTGTCTACAAAAGTGTTTCCCCTTTCACAAATATCGGACAAGTACTTTTTCGTTTCACAAATATCGAACAAGTACTTTTTCGTTTCACAAATGTCCGGATAAGTTTTGTTTCCCCATACCTAAATGTCGAGGAAAGAGGCTTGTTTTAAATATCTTGGGCGAGATGATCACAGTTTTAAATAATCCAGAAAAATGAGTTTCATTTCACAAATTGTCCAGACAATGACCCTTGCCCGATTCACACATGTCCAAACAAGCGAAGTTCCATTTCAGAATTGTTTGGACATAGTGAGTTTCCATTTCACAAATATCAGGAACGGACTTTCACTTTCATAAATTCGCTGGAGATTTTCGTTTCATTATAGCCTGAACAAGTAAAATGTCGAGACAAGTAAGATTTCTCTGAACCAATGCCCAGACAGGTACGTTTTCGTTTCACAAATGCCCGGACGAATGATTCTCCATTCAATTCTGTTCGAGCATTAGAATTTATCTTTCACAAATGTCTCAAACGATTACTTTTTAATTTAGACAGGTGAGTTTTCTGTCCTTAAATATAGGAATCGTTGAGTTTATAAACTGTAATAAATGTATGTTGTAGAGATCACAACATCAAATGGGAACAGTTCGATTTTGTCAACAGTTACCACACCCATTTTCTCTTTATGCGCTTAGAAATGAGCATAGTCACCCCACCCCATCCCGAGATATAACCGGAAAAAAGAAGAAGACTAAGACTGATTGTAAAACTTCAGAAGATCTAAGTATAAAGTCTATTTGTTTCTTTGAATGTTTATTTATACTTTTAAAAAAAATAATGTTTTCTTTCAGTTACCCTTCCTTCCTTCCTTCAGTCTTTTGTTATAGCCGAGTGTGTTTTGTAATATATTAATTACCCTTCACTTCATATTTATAGTTATGGTTTGATTCTGAAAGAACAGCGGTGACATCAGTAAGAGCATCGGTTGGCCTAAAGCATGCAACGACCACGTGACTAGTACTCATGGCGACAGATTCATTTCCGCACGAATATGACCCACTCGCTTGAGTATGCCTTAATTAAAATTCCGCACGCTATGAACCGACAAGGGTGGGTGGGTGGATAGATTTATTGAGTATTTATTTTGAGTCAGTTTCGGTCATCTTGCGTACAGAACCAGAAACAAATCTGGTGAGACATGGTAAGGAGAATTGATGGTTTGGACTTAAGATCTCAAGATTCTGCAGTCCGGTCCGGAGCGGCTCCCTGCGCTAAAAATGTAAACTCACAACCCTTGTGTCAGGTTATGGCCAGAGGCAGACAAAACAGTTATCATAAATGAAATCAATTTCTTTTTAATCTCGGCTGTTTAAATCGATCCTTTACGTCTTCCATCTGATGTCATCGTGGCAGTAGGAAGCCGCCAGTCACGTGTCATAAGGATCCGTCTTTGACACTGGCACTAAAATTACATCTAGTTTCTTTCGTTTCCTGTGATAATATGTGCTGATATGTTTGTTAACACCGCGGCTTTTTTACTTGCATTACTTCCCTTCTACTTACAGTTTACATTTTCATATGTCATTGCACTCTGCGCAAAATAAAACTCCGAATTTCGTTGCAAGGAAATTAAGAAGAGCAATAAATAGATTTTTTCAAATATTTACTTTGCGCTAGTCAGTTGTTTTCTAGCCAGTACTGAAGAACTAGAAACGACATTTCCGAAACTTACTTTACAAATAACAACTTTTTTTCAAACCCAATAATGAAGAACACAAAATGAATTTTCCAGATATTTTCTTCGCGCATAGTCAATTAGTTTCCATCCACTAACGAAAAACATAAAACGAATTTTCCAGACATTACTTCACACTAATTAATTAATTTTCAGAAAATAATAATGAACAAAATAATTTTACTCCCCTGGCATTGCATCGCAACAAACAAATGCAAAAGCAGACAGTAGGGAACAGTTGTGCATTAATATTTCATGCTTTCCTTGCAGTTGCAAAGGAATGCTGCAGGTCGTATTTCATAACAGGAAATAATTTAGTAGGCGAAAAGCAAACAGCAAGGAAAGTATTTTCCAGACTACTGTATACACTTAATAATATTTGTTTACGTAACAATAAGAAACAACAACAACAAAAGACTCTCCAGGCAATATTCCAGCATCAAGAAGTAATTTACACGCAATAGCGATTAATCATAAAGGAATTTTTCAGTTTTTACGCCACAGTTCTGAAGACATTTTCCAGGTAGTAATATGCATGTATGAAAATATACTCTGAGAAATAACGAATAACGTCACGCTATGACGCGCTTTCCATTACAGAGCCGTTGAAAATTATTCTGAGTAATAATAATCAAATTAGAAAGATTTTTCCTGACAAGAATTAGACATCTATGAAAATGTATTCCGAGCAATAGTGGCTAACTAGGAACAGATTTCCTGGCAATAAATTTACAGCTATGAAAATATACAATAGGCAATAATGTCCAGATATGAAGAGATTTTAGGCAGTAATATATAGCAATACAAATATGTTCCAGGCAATAATGACCATTTAAGAAGAGTTTTCCAGACAATAATGCACAGCTATAATAATATATAACAGGCTATAATGATCAGTTCAGTTTAGGAATAATGTAGAGCAATAAAATTATTTTCAAAGCAATAATGCCAAGTAGAAAGAGTTTGTAGGCAATAATGCACATCTAGGAAAATATATAACAGACAACAACGGTCAACTATGAAGAGTTTTCCAGGAAATAATGCACAGCTATGAAAATATATAACAGGCAATAATGGCCAGCTAAGAAGAGTTTTATAGGCAATAATGCACACCTAGAAAAATAAATAACAGACAATAATGGTCAGTTGTGAAGTTTTCCAGACATAATGAACAGCAATGAAAATATGTTCCAGGTAATAATGGTCATATCGGAAGAGTTTTCTATGCAATGGCTCAGTGTAAGCAAGGTTGCAGGCTTAAGCGCTTTGATCGTCTCCTAGTCTGCCGTTCATTAATACTCCATACAGTTACATATACGTAAGCTTAACTGCCTTTTTGGAGTTGTAAAAATGCCCGCGTGAGCACTTTTCTGGAGACAGCAGCTCAATATATCGATATATATAGTGTAAAGTCTTATAGGAAGATTAAGAGTCAATGTTATTTTTTTCAACTGCTCTCTAACAATTTCGAACAATTTCAACATTTTTGTGTGTGCAGACAACTAGCTAACTACAATCGTTGCTTGCTAACGACTTGCAGTGGGGAGGTGTACAATCGCCGGCCGAGAAGGCAATTAAAATTATTTTCCTGAAATGCGCCTGAAGACACGCCCTCAAGTAAAAAAAAAGCACTTCATTAGGACTTTGGCGTATTACAGCCTGCAGCTAGATGTTTGTCGTTGCTGGGTTCTTGCTGTGATTTCAGTTTAACAAAGGGGACACCATCGATGATAGAAGTGTTGTGCTACATGATGTTACATTCAGTACGAAAGAGAACGAAATCTGTCATATTATGATTGCTGTCACACAGACCCAGTTGTCATGCGTGCGCTCTGAATAATAGCCACTGTAACGCTTTATGCTAATCATAGGCCCTCGACACACTCTCCAACGCGCCGAGCGTCAAGTTTTCCTGAAGTGGCGACAACCAGTTCCAGGATCGATCAAATCGATATGTGCCCAGCCAACCGTGTTCATTCTTCGTCAGTCTGGAAAAAGTCACACTACGTGAAAACGATCCGTAATAAATGTGTTTTTTTCTCCAATGACCCGTGTAAATAGTTCACGGTTTGTAAAGAATACTTGCGATTTGAGTTCCTCTGTCAAACGGCCTTGCTGAAAGACTGTGATCTCAAGGGCAAAATTACGGCGTTCCTTTCCGATGCCCTGGAGCTGATATATTGTTCGATTGTCGGCGGCCTGTCTGTTCGTGAGGCCTGGAGTGATTGTTTCAACGGTGATCGGATGGTCACTTTATTGGCAAGAGGAGTTTGGAGTAGATGACTTCATGCCGCTTGCAAGGTCGATAAAACGTCATTCGACTCTCATTGTGGTTCGTAGCCACTGCCAAGGAAAGCTGTGCTTTGGCAGACAAATCTTTTCAGCTCCAAGGGGAGTTAATTCTATTCTGTTTATTCTGTTTGTTGCGATTTCGTCATAAATAGATTGCAAGACGAACATCATTCCAACCTCCCTCCCCCAACCAAGCAGCTGTGAGAACAAAGAAAAGATAATTCACAACAGATTTACCACGTCTGCCCCGGCTGACTGTCATTGACTTTTGCCGCTGTCGACCAGCGAGTCCTCTTTTTGATTGATACCCACACGTTCTAGTTCAGTCCCTTGGGTAGGAGACTGATATCAGCAGATTTCGTCAGGTTGCACTTTACCCTTTTCTTTTGGCTGAGGCGAAGCATTTCATCAGCACACCTCAAATCAAGTTATGAGAACGGAGCGTCTTTCCCCATCAGTGACGCTGTCCACACAAACGTCGAAGGGGCGACTATCAATACAGAACATTTTTTTTTGCCCTTTTTTCTCCATTCATTCTCCTCATCTCTCCCTCCCTTTCCCCCACCACAACCGTTCGTTTATTCGAGACTTCGATCTGCTTTCCTCTGTGGAATTCTCCACTTTGAAACGTTCGTTGCTTCGTGGCTGATTTTTCAGTAAGACGCATTTACAGAGCACACTGAAATTATGTCTCCTTTTTTTCTAATTTCCGTACATCTATCGTGCTTTGTTACGTGTGAAGTTCTTTTTTACGAGGACGAGTTGTATGCGTGAAGTTCTTACTAATGCAATGTTTGTGTGCGAAGTAATTTTTTATGAGGATAAAGTTTTTGTGTGAAGTTCTATACGAGGACAATATATGTGTGTGAAGTTATTTTTACGAAGACAAGTTTTGTGTGTGAAGTTCTTATTACGAGGACAAATTTTGTGTGTGAAGTTCTTATTACGAGGACAAGTGTGTGTGAAGTTCTTTTTTACGAAGACAAGTTTTGTGTGTGAAGTTCTTATTACGAGGACAAGTTTTGTGTGTGAAGTTCTTATTACGATGACAAGATTTGTGTGTGAAATACTTTTTATCAGGACATGGTTTGTTCGGAGTATTTTTGTAGTTATTGTGGCTTAACAGATTCACTAATAAGTATTTTGCTTTTACATTTCACACTGATTGCAGCAAGAACGGGAAAGCTTTCATTGGTTTTACCAGTTGCGACAAATGGATTCTGAATTAGGGTTACATTGTGAAAAAAAGGAAGATAACTCTTTGAATGTGATCACCCAGGGCATACTAGCTAAAACAAAACACTTAAAGTGGCACGATTCGGGATATGAGGGAGCGGTGCTAGAAGATAATTATGGTCACGTGACTGCATTCGCACAATGGCTTATCGATATATTTTTTAACAGCTGTTAATTCAACCTAATTATTCGGACCTTACTTTCTCACTGACTTCCTGTCGAATCCACATGACGTAATTTTCAGAACGAATAGGTATATAGGTACAATATGGGAGGTAACTCGCTGATGCGAACTTTTCACCCAGCGGATTCGACATTAAAAATCTTCAAACAGTTTTGCCTCCTGACCTATTAATCTTTTGGTAAAGAAGGATATTTATTGTTTGTTTCTAAACCTCAGCTAATCTCAATACATTTTAACCAGTAACGTGGAATATTCTATTGCTCTTTGTCACATGTCCAGTTTTCATTTAACGACCCTGTCCTAATTTAGGTACTAGTTATCAATATTAGTTTATTAGATAATTCTTAACATCAGTGACAGCCGGAATTGCCTAACTTATCTCCCCTCAAATGCCACGATCTCAGCCTAATTGTTCTCGACACTTAGCCAGATAAGTTAGTTGACTTCTTTGTCAACAATGTTATCTCCCCTTCATTTATAGATTAATATGTTTAATTCTTTATTCCTTTCTTTCTGGCTTGGCCCCAAGTTAACAAATCATGGTCGATTACAAACACTTATGTAATAACCTGGTGAGATAACAATAAGAGAATTAACATTAAATTTAATAACAATAAAATTAAATTTAAAAACAAGAAAATGAACAATTCGATTTCCGTGAATAACAGAATGATATCACGCGACCCAGTAAGTCAACTTATTGTCCACACCCTAAGCATCTGTTTCTGATTGTTTTCTATAACTTAGCTTTCTCATATTGTCCAGCGGGACATAGTCTGTTGTTGTTCATTTGACGCACACTGGCATCATGTGACAACCTTGGCAGTCCCTCGCAGTTAAAGCAGGGCTGTGGTAAGGGCTCAACATGCACACTCGCTCGCTCAGTGATTTGTTCTGGACTCCGCTTTAGCATGACTGGACTCCCACATCAGTATAGTGTTTTTAGCAGTCGAGGTCAGAGTTGTAAGGTAAACTCGAGACCGGCACTTTGTGTTTCTTAGGCACGCTCATAATGGTGGGCGCAACTTCTCTATTTTACCCCTGTAGGTCAGGTGCACTGCAGGCGGGCCAACCTATTCAGGTAATTTTATCAATGAAGTAAAGGTCAACTAACATCTTAGTGCTACGTCATCACACGGAAAACAAATGACCATATATGGGTGGTCAGTATCCGGGTTTTTGGCGTGACCGTCACCTGTGAACTGGCCTATATTCCCTGAACAATTAGTTTTCTGGCCTAAGCTTTAATCCTTAATGGAAGCTTTCACGATAAATACGCAAGGCCGGGGAAAACCCCGTATATGAAAGAAACAGTTAATAATACGAAAAAAGGTTATAAAAAATACATAATTTGTTTTAATATATCTCCACACTCTTCATACCCAACCTAAATGATTTTCTTGTCGTAAATTTAAAAAATGTGGTTATCTTCCAAAATACATGTTGTAATATATATTCCTTTGGAGGACACATTCTTCCCACCATATTACACTGCAGAATTTTAGCTTGCATTTAACAAGCTCATTTACATTGTTCCCATACATTAAACAAATTCAATTCTTTACATTTTTCGACTTAGATGATACAATTTCAATTTAATAATATTTTCTTTCATTACATAGCTCACCTCATTGTATACAGTTTTGTCTCGTATTATTTAAGCTCACCTCATTAAAGGTTTGTCTAATACATTTAAGCTCTCATCATTACAGTTTGTATCTTATTTTTATTTTCACCTCATGGCAGGTTTGTCTCGTATTATTCAAAC
This sequence comes from Sinotaia quadrata, assembly GCA_028829895.1. Taxonomy (NCBI): domain Eukaryota; kingdom Metazoa; phylum Mollusca; class Gastropoda; order Architaenioglossa; family Viviparidae; genus Sinotaia; species Sinotaia quadrata. The sequence continues at coordinate 83,591,826 of CM054181.1, forward strand.
TCACCTCCTTACAGTTTTGTCTCATATTATTGAAGTTAACCTCATTACAGTTTTGTCTCGTATTACTGAAGTTAACCTGCTCTCACACTGTGCTAAGTCATTAAGGGGTAAAGTTTTGACAGTAGACTTTTTTTCACCTGTATAACAAAGAATTCTCATTCATTGTAGAATAAGCTTTTGACACTTAAACGTATATTTGCTGTAAACATATTAATTAATTGAGGGGTAAATGTCTGCAGTTAAAGTTTGAACTTACATAAAATGCTTGCTGGAAACATTTGTTTACTACTCAGTCATTTGGAGGTGAATGAAAGACAGGGTTTTTGACATGAATAAAAAGTCGATTGACACAACATATTCCTTCAGACGCAACGAGACTCCTGTCGTTAGATTTTTGTAGCTGGGGAGCAGGTCTTAGCAAGTTGTTAAAATCTGGCCATTAATATAATTTGTATGTCCGTCGCTCATTACACAATCGTCCCAGACAACAACTGGTTTTTCATGTTAACGAGTGTTCATGTCAGAGCATTCATTTGCATAATTATCTTCCGATTGCTTTTGAAATTTGACGTGTCTGGTCTAATCTCCATTTGCTTTTAGGGGACGACAAGCGGAAGTTGTTTACCGTGCCACAGAAGTTCGATCGCTGAGCATTCAAATGGGGTCTGTTTTGAAACGCAAATACGGGTGGTCTGAGGTGGATTGGTAAGGCGGAGAGGAAATGTCCCAGTTAAGATGGAATGAAGTACTGATGATGTTTTGGATTTAGGAAATAATCGTGTTGGCTGTGAAGGCAGATGGCAGCAGTATGATAACTCACATTTAAAATAAAATAAAATCTAGAATGAATTGATTATTTTCTTCGTGATTTTCGCAAAGGGTACCAAGCATGTCTTTGCTGCATGTACTTTGTTTGCCTGCCTCCAAGGAACTTCAATATATCCCAGTCTTCACTATATCCCCACATCTCAGTCTTCACTATATCCCCACATCTCAGTCTTCATTATATCCCCACATCTCAGTCTTCATTATATCCCCACATCTAAGTCTTCACTATATACCCACATCCCAGTCTTTACTATATCCCAATAATTCCTACATCCCAGTCTTCTCTATATCCCATCCCATTCTTATTATATCCCTATAATCCCTACATTCCAGTCTTCTCTATATCCCATTAATCCCCGTATCCCAATCTTCCTTATTTACCAGCTATTCCTGTAATAGTCACAGTGGATGGCGAATGCGATATTCACCTGTCGGCAGTGGTTCCGACCTTAAAAGCTCACCAGACACTCTCACACATACACCACTATGCGTGCTGTACCACCATATTGTCGCCCCTTTCTGCTTCTGAAATATCAAGTTGACGTTTCCTCTTCTTCATAATGAAAACATTTTTTTTTCTTTTCCAAAGGGACAAAGTGTGAACCACTCATCATTTTGCATGTGACAGGTCCTAACTTACAGTTCTAAAAATAAGTCAGTCCCTGATTTAAAATCTGTTTTATGCTTTTATTCCTTTTTTACTTTAAACTACGTGACAAATATTTTCGCATTTAACCTATTTCAATGTGTCATTGCGAGTTAGTAAATGCTCAAATTCACAAAAGAGCAATGATGGTACACTTTGATTACATACGAATTACATACGAAATCGTATACATGTTTACAGTAGTGTCCTTGGAATTGCTTTAATGTATAAGAAATAGTAAACACGAACAACAATAATGATCGACCCAATATTTGTCTACAGTGTATAGTACTTGTATTTTGATTAATATGTTATTTTGTTTGTGTAGATGCATTGAAACATTATTTTCCTTTGCTACTGAATTACGCTTATGATAAATTTGGTATAGTGTTTTTCGTTGTAAAATCAACTTCCGCTAAGTAATGGGTTATTCCCCTTGCCATTGATTTGATATTTTGTTAATTTGCACTTTAACAACGCACAGAAGGCTATCGGAAGTATTATAGTCATGTTACTAGTCGTGTTAATGGGACGTGACTGACTAGTTAAGTGTGCTGGATAGGAGGATTAAGGGGATAAGGCCAGTGCCACTATGGAAGCAAGCACAAGATTAATGAGCGGTTGCTTGTATCACGGAATAACAGAAATAAATCAAGCACTTGGACATATTCGTCTCTCTGAATGAATAATTGCGAATGGCATAGTCGCCGACACAACGTGGGTCATCGTTAAAAGTTGTTTAGGACAACCATTTAGGTAAAGATCCATGGAGAAGCAGAAATAGTTTTGAATTGTAAGTATTGATCATTGAGCATCGGGCACTGGAAACATTTTCTGAGGATACCCCCTTGCAACAGCGTTGAGTGGAGATCTGAAGATCTTTAAATGTTTAGCAGAGGGGTTCGCCTACAAACTCTTGATGTACGTTGGTGTGTGGTCAGACAGTTTGGACGGGTCGTGAGCAACGGACGTTCCTCCAGGAATTCCTGCCAGTCAACGAGGCAAACAAGGAAGTGGTCTCCAGAAAAGGTCGAACGTGGTTCGTCGTGGTTTTGCTGTCAGGATTTTCAGTGGTGCTTTGACACAGTCTAACTTGTCACAAAGAAGTTGTTTACACAGTAGCAGTGATAACAGTTAGTCTGCAAAACGTAGACCAGTTAGTTTGCTATTAGAGTCATAGGCCACAATGACGTCAGTGGTGTTACAAAAGCAAGACAGAGAAGTAATGGAGTAACACGCGTTTGAGCTATTCTCCTTATAGACTAGTGTGGATGCGGTTTTACAGAGTGTAATTAAAATAGATTGACGCTGACCTGAGTCTGCTCTTTGTACAAACATATGGTTCAATGTAAACATATATAATAATTACTATATTAATAAAGAATAGGTCTTTGTACACATTTGTTATACTTCAGGGATATCGTTTGTTGTTTAATATATATTTGTAGACCCTTTAGTTTACGTAGTCCCTAGGCACAGTGTCTGCTGGAAAATAGATAGATAGATAGATAGATAGATAGATAGATAGATAGATAGATAGATGAATAGATAGATAGATAGATAGATAGATAGGTACGTGGGTAGGTAGTAGATAGATAGGTAGATAGATAGATAGATGGATAGATGGATGGGTAATAGATAGATAGGTAAATAGATAGATAGATAGATAGATAGATAGATAGATAGATAGGTAGGTAGATAGGTAGGTAGGTAGATGAATGAGAGATGGTAGACGTTACTTATTATTTTCATAGTAAAGAAGCTTATTTAAGTAAACTTCATCAAGTCATTCTTTTTTTATTGCGTTTTTTCTCACCTCACAGTAATCGAAATAGACTTTGATTATCTCGCAAGTGTCAGAACCAGTTTCGGTTCTCTCAGGTAATTGTAATTTTTTCTCATTAAAATAGTCCGATAGTCTTGCAGTATTCTTCTTCTTTCTTCTTTAAAGGTTACATAAACAACATTGGTTTTGTATTGTCTCCGTCATATAAAGGTTACATAAACAACATTGGTTGTGTATCGTCTCCGTCATATAAAGGTTACATAAACAACATTGGTTTTGTATCGTCTCCGTCATATAAAGGTTACATAAACAACATCATCTCCGTCATATAAACAGTTTGACTTTGTTTCGTAAATGTCAAAGAAACAATCTAGGTTTGGTGTCGTCACTGTCATAGAAACAGTCTTGGTTTTCCCGCATAACTATCATAAGAATAGTGTCGACTGTCTTACATCACTGTCGCAGAAAGAGACTCGGCATTACTTCGCAAATGCCATTTAAAAAAATTATAAAGACAAGTGTTTATTATGCATATTTTTTTCCAGTCAATTCCAGAAATTGTCTCGGTTTTATCTCCAAAGCGAAAACAAAACAGCCTATTATAGATATCATAGATACGTTTTCATTTCCTATGAGCCAAAACACATTTTCATTTCCTATGAGCCAAAACATAAACGTTTGGCCCAGCAACAATGATTTTAAGTTAGACTCACCTATATTGTGGTTGATTGCCTGACAAGCAAATACTGGATGCATATTACGTAAAAACGAACTAAATCTAATCTTGCTTATCAAATTGATTAAGCCTGTGTAAAAATTAGTTATTCATTTTGCAGATAATGTTTTTGTTTCATTTACTTTATCAGTAAACTATAATAGTTTTGTTAGAGTTATTTCCCTTTGAATGTAAGTACCAAGCTTTCATCTCCAATGCTCATATTAATGTTTGATTTTGACAGGTTCACGGTACTGAAAAACTCCCATACTACAATATACCAAATCAAGTCATTCGGTGCATTGCTACCAATAAAAATTCATCTTCTATTTCCAAATAAGGAAAACGATAATGTCAACAGAGGGCGCCGCAAATATTTATTTTTTGTGTTTACCTACCTTTTCGATCTTGAACTCATGCGAGAACATAATATTTCTGGTGGGTGTTTTGCAATTCTCATTACAGCTCCAAACGCGTGCTGCATTAATAAAATATTAGTCGTGTATTGATTCCGTTAAATCTGTCATATCTGGAATAAGATGCAAGGAATAAGAAAAAGAATGGAGAACTAACCCCACACTTCCCATTGTCTCTCCTCTCTTACAAGAAACGAACTGTCACAAACGTGATCATGAAAAAAACCCCACGATTGTTTCAAACTGTAGATCTAAAGACTGCTCAAAATACCTTGGGTACCGCTTACCATGTACATAACCATACACCCATATCTTTTGCAATACTGTTTACGTTTAAATTTAAAAATGATGGAAAACAGTAAGAAAAAGTATTATCATATATAAGAGTAATGAATGCCAGACTCGTATCATTGACGCTATAAGAATCTGGAGAAATGATTCGAAAAGTAAACAAAATAGAAACAGTAAAAATAAAACAGCAAACAAAACAGTAAAAAAAAACCCACCAGAAACAGTAAACAGACCAGAAAAGGTCTTGATAAATATTTTATTATTATTACCGTTAGTTTATACCAACTCAGAATTTATAAGAGCAAAAGGAAAAAATTTGCTCCGACACTGTAACGATAGTCCAGTAGAGTCTTAATGCTATATTGACCTTGAAATGATTGGTGGGTGTCGCTATTACTTTAAGACATTTCACACAAGTTATTCCAATTATTTTATTTCCTCTATTTTGTTAGAGCAATGCTGAGATTTTAGTTGTTTGCCCAGACTGTTGTAGGCAAGGAAACATGCCCCATCGGAAGTAGCATTTTAATTGCTGGGGTGAGTGGTTAAGTATTTTCGCTGTGCATTTTTTATGACTGACCTGCTGACCTGCGAAAAAATTCTTTTTGTACTGCATAGCATATGCGCTAATGAAACATTTGATAAACAGTAATAGTGTGTGAAAGTGTGAAGATAAGATAAGAACATGCACTTTGCAAGTAATACTTTCATGGATTTGTACAAGCCACACGGCATACATGTATGTAGACATAAGACTCGTTGATATTTATTATATACTTATATACTTGATTTCATTTTAAGAATTTCTCAAGTCAATTATATATTTGCATATGAAGGCAGTGTCGAGCCTCGACTGGAAACAGTTGTGGGATGGGGGGGAGAGAGAGAGAGAGAGCAAAGAAAAAGCGTCGAATCACACATGGTGCTGCGCTTAAATGAGCTCCGAGATTTTTAACACAATTTATTATTCGTTAATTGTTTAATGTGGATCAAGATTTGAAAGCACGAAGAGCTGGTTAAAGCTTCGGGAGTTATTGACTCATGGCTGTGGGGCTTAAAAAAGAAATATAGTGGGGATCTTTTAGCAAATATTATTCTTGTTATTTTGAAAGGGTATTTGTTCTTTTCTTTGTTTGACTTTGCCCTTATTATTTGCTTATTCTGTTTTTGTTTTTAAATGACTTTGTTTTATTATTTTACTTTAATTGTAGTAGTTAATTGTTAATAGTAACTGTTTTACTTTAATTGTAGTAGTTAATTGTTAATAGCAATTGTTTTACTTTAATTGTAGTAGTTAATTGTTAATGGCAATTGTTTTACTTTAATTGTAGTAGTTAATTGTTAATAGTAACTGTTTTACTTTAATTGTAGTAGTTAATTGTTAATAGCAACTGTTTTACTTTAATTGTAGTAGTTAATTGTTAATAGCAATTGTTTTACTTTAATTGTAGTAGTTAATTGTTAATAGCAATTGTTTTACTTTAATTGTAGTAGTTAATTGTTAATAGTAATTGTTTTACTTTAATTGTAGTAGTTAATTGTTAATAGTAATTGTTTTACTTTAATTGTATTGTAAATAGTAAGTGATAAATCTGGTAAATCCATCTAAGAAATTTCTTGTGCTTGACGCTTTTGTTATTTTCTTTATTTTTATTTGTTTACGATTCTATTCGTTCTGTTATTTTGTTATATTTTGCTTTATCTTATTTTTATGTTTGGTTTATTTGATTTAATTTGGGTTTTTTTTATGTGTCATAAGTTAGTGTTAGTAGTGATATGATTTGATTTTAAAATAATGTTACTATTTTAAGTTTCCATTCTGTTTTGCTGTCAAATGCATTTTATGTCTCACATATTGTTCTAGTTTTTGTATTCATTTGCTTTAATTTCCTTTCATTTTAATTTGTTTTTGTTGCCTTCTTCTTTTCTTCTCTTTCCTTACCTTCCCTCTCATTACCTTTCCTTTCCTATTTTATTTTGTGGGTAGTATTTTTCTTTCTCTTTCGCTTTCTATTAGAAAACATTTCTATATTGTGAACAACTCTATGCTTGATTCGAGTGTGACTGATTTGCCGGAATGGGTTTGAATTTCGATTCCAGGGATTTATAGGTTTTCCTTGTTGCAGTCTTCGGTGTTAGGTTTCTTTCTTTCCATCCCTTTCATTTGCGTCCGAATATTTTTCAGTTAAAGATACTTAGAACGGAATCGCTATATGTCTTCGTGTTAAGAAAAAATATAATCGATGTACAAGAGAGTGAGAATAATAGCGTACTATTAGAAGGGTTTTAATGCTTTTTTACATTAAAGTAACCTATTCACCTGAAAATGGTTCAATGTCAACGTACACTGAAGGTTGGAACCTATTGAGAACGTTATCACGGAGGGTTGAACTAAGTGAGAACGTTGTATAAAGACTGTTAAAGAAAACTAAGAAAGCTGTGCATAGGAGGTTGGAGTACATTGGGAAAGTTGTACAATGCAGTACACTGAAACTAGTCACAAAATGTTGGAATACACTAAGAACGTTGTACAATGGAGATCGCAATACACTGAAACGCTAGTCACAAAACATTGGAGTAGACTGAAACGTTGTACAATGGAGATCGCAATACACTGAAACTAGTCACAAAAGGTTGGAGTACACTGAGAACGTAAAACGCAGGAAGATTGGGACGCAGTGTTTTTGACATGAGAGTTGGGACATATAGTGCTGTACACAAGAAGTTTGGATCTCAAAGTGATGTACACAAAATGTAAAGACATTTAGAAAGTTGGACACAGGATTGATAGGACACTGAAGTATTGTACACAAGAGAGCTGAGACACTTAGAACGTTAGACATAGGAGGTGTGACACCAACACCACCTAATTATTAGTTATGGTTATTAATTAATTAATTAATTAATTAATTAATTATTCATAACTAATTACAAGTCATGAGAATCTTAATTTATATGTTGGAGTACATTGGGAAAGTTGTACAATGCAGTTGTTATATGTTATTAATAATTCTCCAACAGACACAAACTCGTCTCTCTCACGTGGCGGATATGCGTTTGCTTTAAACATTTTCTCTCTTCCACAAAATTAAAAATAAACATTTACCATTACACAATATTTCCATAGGTTATATATATATATAACAAATACAATGAAAAAGATTACTTGACATCAGTATTTCCACAAAACAATGTTCACAAAATGTATTACCTATATAGTCTTATATCCTAAATACAATTCAAAAGGTTAGTGCCAATACAAATCATAGGATCATTCTTATCAGAGAACAGAAATGGAGTTATTACAGATAAGTAATAATAGTTTTTATATAACCTTGTCTAGGCAAATTTGCTATAGTCTTTTCACATCCTTTTTACAAAGTTACAAGTCTATTGTTCACATTATTACTGTCAATTACATGTGTTTCCCTTCTCATGTTATAGAACACTAACTAGTCGCTATCTGATACTCTGCCATATTAGCTCCCTCAAACTAAATAATAATTGTAGCAATTTCCAGTAACTTCCTTGTACCAGAAATTGTTTGATGTAGTCAGCATATTTTGCCACCATACATCAACGGAATACAGTGTATTCCTTACACTTATACAATGTGGTAGATACTTCAGAATAAAGTTGAATCAGTGTATAATCAGCAAACCAGGAAAAACAAGGAAAGGCTGCATATTCCTTATAAAATATAATCAGAGAACAAATGCTAAGTTTCCAGTTTGTTCATTTTAAACTCCATTTTCTCTTTCATTCATGTTCAACTTAGAGTTTCCTGCAACAGTATTTATTAGCCGATACACGCAAAAAGTGTCACGTGTTTAGCATACAGTAAATGAGTTCAAAAATTTGTAGAAAAGATATTCTACTCTCATAATGCATCTATATGTAAAGCACAAGTATAACTTATCAATACCAAAATGTATACGAAATATTTCTAAGACCAGTTGCTCTCAATCAGTCAGTTAACTCACTATTAAGCTAATGACCACCTTTCATGACCTGACTTTTTTGCCACTCCAGATTCAAAGTGATTAGACAATAGACTTCTCTACAGCAGATAAACCTTTGATCTCAGCACATTGGCTGGTCTCGTTTCCATAAATCTTAACCATTGGATAATAAAACTACTCATTCATTTGGAACTGGTTTTGATTGAATCAACAATTTCTAGTATATTCTCAGTTCTAGCTGTTTACTCCAACTCTGACACAAATATACGATCAAAAGAAGTGCCCAAGGTCGTGTCTCTTCGACAATTTAACAATTTTATATCAATTATGTCTAGAAATAGGGATAGGCAAATTTACTCCGCCATAGGATGGATGAGACACTGACAGTGTTGCACACAAGATGGTTGTGACATTTAGAACGTTAGACGTAGGAGATTTGGAAAGCTAAGACCTCAATTTCTTCAAGAACTGAGCACAGCGCAAGTTGTGATACCACTGGATAGTAAGGCACCCAAGAGAAATGAATGCATTGCAATCATTCTCACGCACAGCTCGGTCTTTTAAACTTCTATAGTTAGGCACTTCGTTTCCCAGGTTTCTAAACTGTGAGACAAAATTCTGAACGAAATCCAAACTTAAGAAATGTAAAAGTCATTCTTGTTCCTCTCCTCCACAACCCCCAAATCTCCACCCGGCATTTTGGCTGCTAGCGGGAATTGAGGTCAGATGGGAAGTGACTCGTTTTGTAGTAGACTAGAGATTACTAGGTACGTCATGGAAATACGTCACAAATAATTATAACAAATAAGCATATATCTAAGACATCAATACATAAATAGTGCCAATTGCGCACGGTACTTAAGAAATCATGTATGAATGCTGCACACAAGACTTCACGCGTTGGTAATTCACAATTCATACTGTGAAGTGATGGAAGAGTACCAGAGCATACGATGTTATTACATCAAATTGCCCATAAAGGCTTCGGCATTCACAAGTATGGGTCATTTAAAGTAATCATCTCTTTCTAAAAGTATGCCATCTCCGCTCGTGATTTAGGGTACGAGCTACTTGCATTCATGTCTCAAATGACCCGATTCATACTGTCGGAAGGCAATAATTGTTTTCAAAATAATCCTTAGTTCCTTCGAAATACCTCTGGAAAGATCCATGTGAGTATTTTCGAAAGACTTTTCATATTTGTTTGTTTGTTTGTTTGTTTCTTTCTTTCTTTCTTTCTTTCTCGCAAATTCAATTGGCATTTTGTTCTTTAAAATTAGGCACTTTGCTCATCTAAAGAAAGCAATGGTTAATTGACATTTTAATAATTTATAATTAGCTGAATCCTTAGGTGTGATGGGTATTGCTCTTGCTGAGCTGTAAAAAAACAAGAAAACCTGTCATGCTGCTCTTGGGATGGGTGGAATAAAAAGGGGTTCCGAGGTACTCTACAGGTGGAAGTGAAAAAGTGATTGGAGTTGGTGGCTGAGAGATGGTGTGAAGGAGTTTTGACGAGATGGATAGATGGAGGTGCGAAATAACGAATTGTAACCCTAGTTGACTACTCTTTCGTGTCGAACAAATAATTGTCTCGAGATTAACACCTTGTTTTTACTTTCATGAAGAGTGTTGTGTTTTCAAACATGGTGTGTTAGTAAACCTGTAGAGTTCTGAAACGTGTTGTTCTATTAAGCCTTTTGTATTATAAAATGTGATGTGTTTTTAAACCCCTTGTTTTACAAATGTGTTGTGTTATTAACCCTGCTGTGTTGCTAAATTAGAGAGAGGGGTGGACGGTGGGCGAGAAGGGACATGGAAGGTGTGACGGGCACGCCCACTTAGTTAATGAACACGATTATTATAATTATTTAATCTTTCATAACTAATTACAAGTGATGAGAATCTTAATTTATTTTATTAATGATCCTCCAACAGACACCACTCGTCTATCACTTGGAGAATATTTGGCACTGTAAACGTTTCCTCTATTCCACAACATAAAACAACCTTTACAGTCACATAATGTTCTAGGATTGAAAAACTTCTTACTAAAGGAGAAGACAAAACCGACTTTTAATTTATATTTAGCGAACCCCATCCACCCCACTTTCTTCTCCAACATAAGATTATCAATATCAATATGAATAAGAAGGTCAGTAAATGTGACTGCCTTTCAAAGCAGAACTTCTTCCTTCCACTCTGAATTCAAAAGTGAGTAGAATTTTATACAGCAAGGGAAATCTTTAATCTCAGCCCATTTGCTGGTCTCGTTCTCATGAATCATTTATAATCATTGGATAACAGAAAACTACTCAATTAGCTTGCAATCTAGAATGTTCTTGACTCGAGCTGTTTACTTCGACTCATACACTTTCAAAAATAACACTATAAGGAACTGCCCAAGTCGGGTTACTCTGATAATTTATCAATTTATATAGCAATTTAAATTTAAAATAATGAGCGCGCACGCACACACACACACACACACACACACACACACAAACACAAACACACACAAGCGTCAGTTAGTGATGGCTAAGAAATAAAGTTTCTAATATATTTTTATTTTATTTTCGATATATCTTAATGACTGTTTTCGGGCATCAAAGGAAAGGCAGGCTAGATATTGAATTACAAACCGAATTTGCTTTCCGTTCACCTGGATAATTGTAAAGTGAGCTTTTAGACAAGAAGAAACCTTTAAAATAGTATTAAACATAATAGGTCCTGAGCGTCGTATTTAAATATGAGTTTAATCTGTTATATGAAACGAACTCGATGGATCATTCAACTAAATCAAGTTTATCTATACAAAACAAAAAATAAATATCTATTTATAGAGCAATTGAAAAAATAATTAGACGGGTAAAAGTCACTCAATGTTTCTTAGATGCCAACAAGAACATAAAAGATAGTTTTGATTTGTGCTCGTTATGTTTCTACCCTGTATGTAACAGTTGCACTGTTGAACTTGCAATGTTGCTAACCGTTTATGAACTAAGAGAAGCTAACTTGTAACTAATCTTTCTAAAAATTAAGAATTTATTGTGCTTTGGTTTTGCTTGCTGTTTTGTTTGTTTGTTTAATTTAAGAGTACGAACGGTATTTGTGATCCTGTAAAAGAAAATTTAAGTAACATTGTCTGTTTAATATACTGGTTACATTTTTTTTTAAAAGTTATTTGAAATCGCAAAACATTGTTGCTTTGATACTATTCTTTCTTGATGCTATGCTTGTCAGGTCATACCAAGCCGAAGTATTATAGTTTATAGTATCGAAGTATTATAGTTTATAGTATACAGTGTAATGCAGTTTATTTATATCTTGTATAAGTATGATAGTTTGTAGTATACAGTGTAATGCAGTTTATTTATATCTTGTATAAGTATGATAGTTTATAGTACACGTGTAATGCAATTTGTCTACCATGCAGAAGTGTGATATTTTGTCGTATATAGTGTAATACAGTTTGTCTACCATGCAGTCACTATAAAGTATCGTACTAACACATATTATATACTTATCGTATGTCTTCGAAGGGATTGTAACAGGTTATGTGCTTGAACATATAACTGGTTATGGACATGTAACATGTTATGTTATGCGTTGCTTGGACATATAACTGGTTATGGACATGTTACATTTTATGTTATGCGTTGCTTGGACATCATAAGTAGTTAAGGACATGTTACATTTTATGTTATGGGTTGCTTGGACATCATAAGTAGTTAAGGATACAAAACAAGCTATGTATGGTGCTCATCAAGATGTAATGTGTGCTTCTATTGTTACAATTTATTGTTATCGTATTTTTCCTTCCTTCCTTCCTTCCAAACTTCATTAATTCCTTCCAAACTTCCTTATTTTTTCCGTTCCTAACAAAACTTTCTTCTTTCCCTCCAAACTTCCAAATTTCAAAACTTCTTTTCCATACTTCCTTCTTTCCTTCCTTCCTTTAAAACGTCTTTCCTGTCACCATCTCTCTACTTGATGTCTTGTTTTTCAGTCTGTTTGTCTGTCTGGACATAGTATTCTCTTTTTCACTCTTTCAAAAGAGAACTGTTTTCACGTTTGAAGTAGGTCGCGTGTTTTATAGGACCACAGTTGTACACTAATCCTTTGGCAATAATTATTCAAATCCCAATTTTTCTCTGCACAAAGCAGTTCTCCGTGTACTGATTCCGAAATTGTTGCAACACCCGACCACAAAAGTAAACTTACTGACGGGTAAAGCTCTTCAGACAAATGCGATTAAAGTCCTCTATTCAGTTCACTGTGGTCCTGAGCCTCGCTTCAGAAGGAATTGGAAACAATCTGAGAGACAAGAACCTAGACTTCTAGGAAATGATGCTGAGCGCGATGAAGAAGGCATTAATTTCATCACACTGAGATGCGTTTACGTAGAAATTCCAGTCGAAGGCGGAAGGGAGAGAAGCCAGTGCCGAGCAGCAGAGGTTCAGCGAGGAGATTCACTAGTCTTACTTAAGTGTCTACATGACTTAAGAATCTCCACCCTGACAGACACTGCGGAATACATCGACTGGTGACAGAAATATTTTGACCAACCTAAAGCAGTTGGAAATAATGTTTAGAGTATGGCATAATACTTTAATGGCATTCAACACAATGAAAAATAAGAAGAAAGTAATTTGCAATAAACAGTTTATAGCACTTGTGGGTAATGTCACGAAGACCAGAATGGTTTCCTCCAGATATTGTTAGAAAGACAAGCCAGGGACCAAAAAAACTAGAGGTAACTTTGGAAAACAAGGTACTTTTATCTCGGGCATCCATACTGACACAATTAGCACATCTAGCCGTAAAGAAGATGTAGATTCTTCAGGAAATGTAACCTAATAATGTTTCGCAGCCATGCAAAGACTAACTCATACGTCCTGTAAAGACTAGCTCATGCAGCCCTGTAAAGACTAACTCATGCAGCCCTGTAAAAACTAGCTCATGCAGCTCTGCAAAGACCTGCAAAGATTAAATCATGCAACCCTGCGAAGACCAGCTCATGCAACCTTATGAAGACTCCCTCACGCAGCCCTGCGAAGACTAATTTATGCAGAAGCAATAAATGCTGCAAAAGACACAACCCAGAAACGACGGTGATCGAATGTTAGACATTATAGCAACTCGTATAACATACGGGATTAACCGTCACACATTATAGCAACTCGTATAACATACGGGACCAACCGTCACACATTCCAAAAACTGTATGACGAAAGTGCTCTACATTCAAGAAAAGTAAAACAAATCACTCCTTTGGGAGTGAAGTAAGCGAAAACGAGTTATGGGAATTTTCCCAAAGCGACTAAACAACACTACCCGCTCCTGGCATGGTCAACAATATTGGTATTGCTAACAGCAGGTAGTGAAGATAACACGGAAATGATACGTACTAACGCCTAACCATTACTAAGTCCATCTCAGAAGTCAATGGTGTTTCCTCAATCAAAATGTCTTTCCAGCAGACGGCACATGTAAGGCAAGGAAAGACGGCGAGTCCAGCAGGATTTGTCCTTCATAGGTCAAACTGAAATTGCTGAATTCATCATTCGCGCTTTTCTTTCCAAAAAATCACAAAAGACACACTCATCTTCCGCGTGAACTTGCCACCTTGAAACAAAAAGGTCACGTGATCTTTGACGTCCGAAAAAGAAGTGTGTTTATTCTGCAGGTGACAAGTAGTCGGGGTATTTTTAGTTGTTGTTTCCTTGTGTTATTTTGTAACCCTTAGATGTGACAATACAAAGAATGATATAATAAGTCGACACAAGGCAAACAACGAAGGAAACTCAAACTGACAAGGCCTAAACAACACGCAGACACGTCTACAAGCAAGACAAATTCAATTACATTAAAACTTAGCAACGCAAAAGGATTAAATAAAACCGTACGCATTGAAGGCACGGTTCCGGCCATTATGTACACCACCACACCACCAAAGCAGTTTAACTGAGCTGTAGATGTGGCTTTTCCTCACGAATAGTTGATGGGCTTTCTTCTAAGCCGACTAAGGTAAGTGAAAGCTCACTTTATGCTTTTATAGAAACCTATCTTGAGATCATGCTCGCCTATCGACTCATGTAACTTTATTTACAGTCTATCTTCTCCATAAAACTTTCTTTCCAAAGATGTAGATGTGAGGGAGTTACAGTTCTGATAACAAGAAATGTTGTGAAGCCGTAATTAAGAAAACTGAGGTCCAGCGCATATCACACGGTTATTCTCTGTTAAGACAATTTCTTGATACTGAAAGAGGCGTGTTATTTGTGCAGTAAAATATCACATTTGACTGTCACTATAGAACATTACAACAAAATTTGGTGTAAATCACTTCTTTGGTGATCGAGCAAATGTTTACTCTTGGTCTATTGATGACACAGAAATTAACTCAGTTTGTTGACACGAACTTAAACTCGGCTTTTAAAGACATGGAAATATGTGACCCGGAAATGAACTCAGTTTGTTGATGACATAGAAATAAAATCTATTATTGACACGGAAATGAATTGTTTGTTGATGACCCAGAAATCGACTCTTTAGATGACACGGAAATGAGCAGAATTTAGTACGTTCTGTGAAAGTAACGCTATCTACTGAAATGTGGTTCGGCAACACGTTTATTGAATGACGTCATCATTTTGATTTGGTTACATTATTGTACTGTTATCATGCATATTTATGCCATATTTAGTCAAGAATGGAAACTGTTACATAAAGAAGCTTGACATAGCTTTAGTTGATTGGTCGTAAGTAATGGAGTATGCGGAGTTATTAGAATTTTTGCGAGAATTACATCAGGACTGTCTGCATGTCAATTCTAACGATTCTTTCTATCCTAATTAATGAACCATATGTAGCTGCAGCCTTGAAAGGTAAATGTGAAATCAAATTACTACCACGTACCTCCACTCCAGTTTCTACCATCTGCAATAAATCCAGTTTCTACCACCTACAATACATCCAGTTTCTATCACCTGCAATAAATCCAATTTCTACCTCCTGCAATAAATCCAATTTCTACCACCTACAATAAATCCAGTTTCTACCATCTGTAATAAATCCAATTTCTACCACCTGCCTATGTAGCTTTCAAATTGTGTGAGGTACGTTTCTTGTGCAATGGTTGTGCGGTTACCTTATGCTATTCGGATCGAAATATCACATGTATTTTATCACATGTAAATTTCTTGAGCAATGGTTGTTTTGCACGACTCGGCTGGAAACATTTCTCATTTAAGCAAAGTGCCCAATAGATCGCCCGGATTTGGTACACAAATAATAGTTGAGCAGTTTAATGATTAGCTGTCGACTACGCGTGTCTTGAGAACTAGCCATTTACATAGCAACAAAAGCAGAAAGGATTACTTTGCCATTCGCATGTATAAAGGCAGGTTCAGAAACACTTAAACTTTAATACCTTGCACGGAGTGAAATCTGTACAAGATATCTCAACGGAACTTTATTTCGGAGCTGTTTTGCAAAATGACTTCATAGTTCAATCTGATTCTTTCTTCGAATGCCGAACTCAATCCATTTATTTGCTTCATTCCTTCAAGACTAGAAATAAATGTGTACAAATGATTTATGTCTTCCAAGTTAATAATGATCCAGCCACTGTTTGTATAATCAGGATTTCCTTGAACTATATAAGGCTGTGCAGATGATGACTCTTCTGTCTGCGTTAAAGATATTTTCTGGCTCGATTTTTGCTTTTAAGTGAAATGAACATGTGTTTGACATTGAGCAGTGTTGACTGTGTCCTAATATATCAAAAATGGATTTAAATATTTCAATTATGTCTATGCATTTACTTGCGTGGTTTTTTTTGGTTATAGGGTCCGATGTATGTACGCGTGATTATAATATATATATATATATATATAACAATAACCAGAGATACAATCGGGGTCTATTCAAATATTCCATAATTTTATGCATGCTGACTATGAATTACGACCAAAACAAACTTTAATTCTATGTTCCTGCACATTTGATAGAATGTATGTATGTATATTTAAGAAACAAATGTTGTCAGCGTTGTATCCCCCACCATTGACATAGACTACGGCTTAATCAGCAATCATGTTCGTTCATTCGTTCTCTCTATCTCTCCTACTCTCCAGAAACAGGAAATTAGATTAAGATGGCAACCAGTAACAGAAACTGATAACGATCCTTCTTGCTATTTTTTTTCAACTGACTACTTTTACATTATAACAACAAAAGTTGTTACAATACATAATAGTACACGTGGTTTCCTTTAAATATTCTTACAAGATAAATATAATTTATTATTCTTAAATAAAGAAATCTTTGCACTCTATATTCCAGAATCACAGTAATTGAATTTACCAAAATCATTCTTTCGCCCGATTAATTCCCTTTGGAGGTTAGAACCGCCAACTAGTCTGTGATTCAAAGAGAGTAATTTCCCTTAAGAACGGTCTAATAGCGAAGCTGTTATCCCTCCTTGCTGCAAAAGTCACGCGATGTCCTATCCACACGTGTAAGACTGAGTTGAAAAGAATTGGATTCTCTAAATGGACGTATTTCAATTTGGATCGCTATTTTGTTTGTTTCTTTTGTGTGTTTTGATATTTGTCTTTCCTCTACAAATTGTGTACTGGTTTTCCTCTTACCAGACAAACTAAATTATGTTTGTTTGCTTTCTGATGTTTCCCTCGCATCTCTTCTACTCCCCACACCACTCCAACACACACCAAACATGTTTAAAAATTGGGTAGGTAATGTTTAGTAAAGCTGAGGTTAGAGAATTGCCAAGGCAAAACGGAAGATGATTTGTTCCAATTGTATATTGTGATGCATTCGTTGTGTCTGAACTCGAGTGGGACTGGAATTGAAAGTAACTATTATCGTGTGTTAATTTGTGTTTATAATGCTTCGATTTACTCACTTACATATCGAGTTCTGTTTCATCTTACTGACTCTTTTGTCTGTTGTTAGGTTTTGTTGTTGCTGTCCATTTTCTTTGAATTTTCTGTCTTGTCTCTTTCATCTGTTTAACTTTGTTGGACTTTTACATATAATTTCTTAATTACAACGTTTTATCTCTTCTTTGTGATTGTTCTTCTGTCACTTCTGTTGTTAGGACTTTTACATCTCATTTCTTAATTACAACGTTTTATCTATTCTTTATCTCAGTTCTCTGTCTGTTTGTCTCACTTCTCTCTTTATCTCAATTCTCTGTCTGTTTGTCTCACTTCTTTGTTTTGTTTTGCTGTCAATGTTCAGTGTCGATGAAAGGATTATGCACCCCTAGGCGAACCTTTTACTTGGCACCTCTGCCTCCATTCTCTTCAGTATTTCGTTTTTCAGCAATATTTTATGAAAGAAATTCTGGGCGCCGTCTTAAGAAGCCCATCAAATTTTGTCCCTCCCATGTTTGCCTAGTCACCATAGTCATTAAACCACTCATATTACACTTCTCCGTTTGTTTATCTATATGCTTAATTGTTTATCGGTTGATTTTCTGTCTCACTTTTCTGCCCTTTCTAATTTTCAGTTATATTTTTTTTGTCCTTTCTGATGTCTTTCAGCTTTTTGCTTCGTATTTTATATCTCACTTCTCGGGTTGGTGTGTTCTTTGTGGGTTGGCCTTTGGTCTAAGTTCTCGGGTCGGTGTGCTCTTTGTGGGTTGGCCTTTGGTCTAAGTTCTCGGGTTGGTGTGCTCTTTGTGGGTTGGCCTTTGGTCCAAGTTCTCGGGTTGGTGTATTCTTTGTGGATTGGCCTTTGGTCTAAGTTCTCGGGTTGGTGTGCTCTTTGTGGGTTGGCCTTTGGTCTAAGTTCTCAGGTTGGTGTGTTCTTTGTGGGTTGGCCTTTGGTCTAAGTTCTCGGGTCGGTGTGCTCTTTGTGGGTTGGCGTTTGGTCTAAGTTCTCGGGTTGGTGTGCTCTTTGTGGATTGGCCTTTGGTCTAAGTTCTCGGGTTGGTGTGCTCTTTGTGGGTTGGTGTGTTCTTTGTGGGTTGGCCTTTGGTCTAAGTTCTCGGGTTGGTGTGTTCTTTGTGGGTTGGCCTTTGGTCTAAGTTCTCGGGTTGGTGTGTTCTTTGTGGGTTGGCCTTTGGTCTAAGTTCTCGGGTTGGTGTGCTCTTTGTTGGTTGGTCTTTAGTCTAATTTCTCGGGTTGGTGTGTTCTTTGTGGGTTGGCCTTTGGTCTAAGTTCTCGGGTTGGTGTGTTCTTTGTGGGTTGGCCTTTGGTCTAAGTTCTCGGGTTGGTGTGTTCTTTGTGGGTTGGTCTTTAGTCTAATTTCTCGGAATGGTGTGTTCTTTGTGGGTTGGCCTTTGGTCTAAGTTCTCGGGTTGGTGTGTTCTTTGTGGGTTGGTCTTTAGTCTAATTTCTCGGAATGGTGCGCTGTGTGTGAGTTGGTCGTTGGTCTCATTTGGGATCTTGATGCATCACTTCTTCATTTCTGTTTTTCTTTAATATCGTGTCCATCTTTTTCTGCCTGTTGTCTCATTTCTCTCCAGTCTATCTCTTTTTTTTCTACCCGTTTTTGTTTCAGCTTCTCTCTTGTCTGTCTCCTTTTTCTGCCCGTTGTCTTACTTCTTTCTTGTCCATCTACTTTATGTGTCTTCTCTCTCACTTCTCTCTTGTCTATCTCTCTTTTCTCTCCGTTGTCTCACTTCTCTCTTGTCTATCTCTCTTTTCTGCCCTTTGTCTAACTTCTGTCTTGTCTATCTCTCTTTTCTGCCCTTTGTCTAACTTCTGTCTTGTCCGTCTCATTTTCTGCATTTTCTCTCACATCAGTCTCCTTTCTCTGCCTTTTCTCTCACTTTTATCTTTTTCGTCTCTTTTCTTTGCTTTCCATTCCCTCATTCTTTTCAGTCACTTTTCACTGCATTTCACTCCCTCTTCTGTCTTTAGTCTCACTTTATTCATTTCTGTTATTTTGTTTCTCATGTTTATATTGTTTTTATATTAAAGTTGACATTTAGCTGTATCTATATATTTTTCATCCTTATCAGCCACCCCACATAGAACCTCTGGTCTCTGTTCAATCCCAATATTATGTTTGTTTTGTTTACTGTACTTGGTGTGTATGTTTGAGCGTGTGTGTGTTTGTGTGGAGAACCCTCACAACCCAAATATGATGTGTTTGTTTTGTTTTGTTTACTGTGCTCGTGTGTATGTGTGTGTGTGTGTAGAGACCCACATAATCCAACTGTGTGGTGTTTGCTATGATAATGGAATCCGAGCTCTCGTCAGATGCTGGCCAGGGAGCAGACCGGGTAGATTAGAATGGTCAAAATATTTTCTTGGCTGTCGCCTACCCCCCCCCTCCACTTCTCCCCAATCTCCACATCCTTTATCCATGCTGCTAGTCTTGTCTCACGTAACTTTATAAAATGACGGCTGTGGTGGCGAATTCTGATGCGTTGGATTTGGAAATAAGATTTGCCTGCAGCGTAAATGAATTCTAGTGGCACCCACCTACTGCAATGAACTACTGCTAAATAAGTTAGCACCGGAAACTTTGCGGTTCACCCTTGGCGACTTTATTGCTGTACGTCAGTTTTGATTGCAATGCTGCTCGTAGCTATTTAACTTTTGAACTTCGCATCGCAGGATGAGAAGTACAATTTTTTCAAAATGTTTTAGCATGTGATTGTTTCAACGCAATCAATCAGATATCATTTTAAAAAATGAGTGACGAGAGCTAGTGTATTAAATACTTTAACATAATTAATTTATTGCAATTGTTACTACTACAGCAATAATAATTATAAAATGGCAACATTTGTGGTCGACATCGAAATCGTGTGTCAATGAAGGGAGATATATTCTGGTATAATATATATATATATATATATATATAATATTTCAGCCAATCAAATATATCCGTTGAATTTGTTTACAAAGTGAAATTCTGAATTTGAAATTGACAATTGTAAGAACTTGAAAGTAGTTTTTGGACGGGTACATCAAGACACCTTACCTTTAATAACTATTTTCTTTGCTATTTGCTGGTGGTTAATGTTTTTCCCAAAGTGGGGAGTCATCTCCAGATTGTCCAAGAGAACAGTCATTATCTCGAACTTTATTTAAGTTAGAACCATTATTGCATAGAGCAAGAGACTAATCACACTTCCCTGTGGGACGCCATTTTTGGGGTCTGATATTGTGCTGTCAGTTTCTATTCCAACTGAAGTTTTTCTCTTTTTA
This sequence comes from Sinotaia quadrata, assembly GCA_028829895.1. Lineage (NCBI taxonomy): Eukaryota > Metazoa > Mollusca > Gastropoda > Architaenioglossa > Viviparidae > Sinotaia > Sinotaia quadrata. Next base: position 83,612,664 of record CM054181.1, read on the forward strand.
AAGAAAGATTGAATACATGAAACTCCTTCTTTTATTGCTCTGCTAGGTCATGAGACTCATTAGCCTTCTCAAAACCTCGGCTCATCAGCAGGGTGGTAGAAACGTGTTATTACCTTTATACTGTAAATATGAAATCTTAGCGAACACAATGGCCGCCCTGTCAAGCGAACAGTTGAAGGAAGTCGTGAGTTGTCGCCATACTCATGAAATTACAGTAGGGGTGGTGCACAATCACCTTGTGTTACAACAATCACTGCGGTGATAAAGACACTTTTAGTCATCCAGAAATGAAGAATTGTAGCTGTTATAATTAAGCAATCAATGAAATTTATATATATATATATATATATACACACACACTAAGTTGAAGGTTTACATTATGTGTAATTGATAAATGACACTGAAAGGCCCTGTGAGCAAGAAGAATTTTGGACTACGCTGTAAAGTAGAACGTCTGGTCCACAAAACCTTTGGTTCTTTATCTATACACAGTTATAGTCGGATGGTTGTAAGTCCTAAACTTTTAGTCCATAAAATCTTTGATTCCTTATCTACACACAATTATAGGTCGAATGGCTGTAGGTCCTTTTAGTCCACAAAATCCTTGATTCCTCATCTATAACATATATAAATCGGTTGGCTGTATCCTATACTGTCGGTTTTGTGAACCTTTGATTTTAACTACAGCAGGCCGAGGAGGACGATTGTGCTCTACACTACTGGTCTAGCAAACCCTTGATTTTTTGTCTACAACAGTCTAGGTAGATTGGCTGTGTCCTTCACTGTTGACCCACAAACCCGTTGCAGAGATATTCTTTAAACGTAGAAGGAATAGGATGGTATGTTAAGGTATGACGGCTCTGTCTTTCACTGTTGATTCACCACACCCGTTGTAGAGAAGGTTCTTAGTAGGAATGGGATAGGATGTTAAGTTAGGATGGCTGTGTTCTCTGCAAAATAGTCTTAGGTGTATTAGTGGTAAAATGAAAGTTAATGTGATCCCAATTGTATTAGTATTTTGATGAAATGCAATAAAGTAGCTTTAATTGTATTAGCTATGAAATGAAAGTTAAAGTAGCCTTAATTGTATTAGCGATAAAATGTAAGTTAAAGTAGCTTTAATTGTATCAAAAATAAGAAAGGCCTGCTTCTCATAAGCTAAAGATCGCCATTATGATTGGACTAGAGCTATATTCAAATTCAAAGTGATTAGTTAATAGAACTGTTTACTGCAGATCTCAGCCCATTCACTTGTTTCATTCTTGTAAATCTTAACCGTTGGATAATAAAAACTACCCATACAGTTCGAAATGGTTTGGATTGCATCAGCAATTTCTAGCCTATCCTTCACCTGAGTTGTTTACTTCCAACTTTGACACTTAAAACCATCAGCATAAATGGTACCCAAGGTCGGGTCACTTTGACATTCAACAATTTATATAACAATCAAGTTGTTATTCTCGTTGTATAATACTGAAATGGGGGCGATGATGGTGCTTTAAATTCAGGTGGAGGCTGTGAAAGTTAATTTTAAACAAGGAGGGGAGTTGTTGATATGGGAATTAAGGCAATTGCAGGTTTGGGTAATGAGTGCGGCTGGCGATTTTTCTTGGAGATGGTACCTATCTCTTGACAGCAGTTGTGAATGAATTGTTGCAGTATTGGTGGAGTCATTTGTGGTAGTGGTATTCATGTTGATGGTGGTGGATAGATAAAATAACAGTCGCTGAATTCAAGTCTGACGAAAGGTCGCCTAAAAACATTAAGCTCTGTTTACTCTAAAACTCTTGTCGATAATGTTAATGTCTGGTGTAGCTGAAGGCGGCTGTTTTGCTGCAGGTTTCGTAGTGGGTAAACTTGGCGCTGTTTAAATATTCGTCAAATTCATTCGGTGCATTATGCGTTTGAAGAATGGCTGCTTGCCTATCCGAAGAATTTGTACACATAAAATATAGGACGTACAATGAATTATAACTTGGTCCCTTAAATAATCTTCTATTTTGATGCACAAAACTAGATACGCATAAATAACTAGAAAGTACAACGACAAGAAAACATTATGTTTCACGTTTAGGAAACAATGTTGTTAAAGTTTGGAACACAACTGACGTTGATTTTCGCCCCTCTCTGCTTCAGATGTTATCTTTACAATAGATCTAATTTCCTCTCTCAGATCAAAAATAAGCTTTAAAGAAAGAGAAGTAAGTGTTGCATTATACGCAGTCGTCATTTGAGACAGTCATCAGCAATAACATCAACACGATTACCATCATCATCATCATCATCGCACATTCATCGTCAGAAGCACAGTCCTCAGGTTATAATATCATAAACAACACCATCCCTCATCGACGTGTCAGTGTAGTTTTATCACCGTCCCCATACTTTTCATCACCACCTCCATAATTTTTATCACCCTCATCATCATTTTAACTTCCATCACGCTTCAAAACCTTCTATTAGCTACATTCACCGACGTCCCTCCAACAGGTTTCCGACACGCGATATGCAGAGGCGGGGTGTGCTTGCGATGTGGAAACTAAAAGGAGTGGAGCGATATTAAAGTTATCTCACTCGACACTGATATAATATGTATATCGATGACGGTGAATAGGTCTCATCGCCCTCGTCGTTCATGTCCTCGTACCTCACAATCTTCCATGCATGACTCTTTTGTCTCTTGTACCTTACAAACTTCCATGTGTCTTTTTGGCTTTGTCCATCTTGTACCTCATAACTTTCCAAGTGATTGGTTTTTCCATCTTGTACCTCACAACCTTCCAAGTGTTTCGTCTTTGTCCATTTTATACCTCACAACCTGTTGGCACAGACATTTTCTGGACGTAATCAAAATACACACACAGACAAATAATTTATTTCCACAGTTGAATAATGAAATACATATTAATACCATATACGTTAATAAGGTAATGGAAATGAAACACACCAAAACAAGCATACCAACAGACATGCACGCACCAAATAAGTTAATGGAAATAAAACAAACACAAAGCCAATTTAGAAACCAACAAGCATCAGATACAAAATGTTCAATAAATAACAAAATAAGACAAAATGTGCGAATTATAAAGGAATTAGATATTCTCTTTATTTACAAAACGCAAATTAGCTACTCCTCGACATAATGCTTGCTGATGTAGGAACGACATCTTTGTGTTTGCAGACTACCAAGTGGCTAGGCTGTTAGATGGGCGGGCGAGGTCGTGCTCTCAAGGGAGCAGTCATTTGCACACGATTACCTTAGGAGCAGTTATCTCCGCTGCTCGTTTGAAGTGTAGGTGGCACTTTTACTCTTTCTCGCTTCCTTCCTTAGTTTCAAATAAAATTGTACTTGCGCCACTTCGCTTGTGTGTGCTTTGCACACACACACACACACACACACACACACACACACACACACACACACACACACACATACACACACACACACACACACACCACAAACATTCATGTATGCATAGACATGGAAAAAATGCAGAGATGTGGAGAAAGAGAGTCACAGATAATAGGACAAATGTTAGATAGATAGACAGATAGATAGATAGATAGGCAGATAGATGGATAGATAGATAGATGGATAGATAGATTGATGGACGGTTAGATAGATATATAGATTGATTGATTGATAGAGAGATAAATAGATGGATAGATAGATGAATGGATTGATGGATGGATAATTATTCTCAAATTTAAATCGACAAGCCTACATTGTATAATCATCAGTGACATCACACTAAAACTGCATCCGTCAGCGACATCACACTAAAACTGCATCAAGTGTGGCAAGTGATGAAGAATCGCGATCTAGAATCTTGGTCGTAAGGAGGACATTTTTTAACCTTAGTCGTAACGAGGAAATCTTTATTTAAAAAGTATGGAATCTTGGTCGTAAGGAGGACATTTTTAATAAAATTATGTTGAACCTTATTCGTAACGAGGAAATCTTTATTTAAAAAGTATGGAATCTTGGTCGTAAGAAACAAATCTTGATAAAACGATGACGCCCGGAAATTAACACCAAAGACATCAAACGATCCAGCTGGCATGTTTTTACAAGAAGAGAAACGATTTCATCTTGACGGTTTTCTTCCACGTCACAAATCCACACTAAAAAAACGCTAATAAGCAAATCGGAACAAGCAACAAAATATTCCAAATAAATAAGCACTTAATACTTCTGAATGAGTCAACGCTTTTTTCTAAGCACAAATCCGTTCGTGAATCTGTACTGATTCGGCCGAACTCCAGTGTCGATTATCCCCCGTTATTCATTTTGTCATATGACGTGGGTGTTAAAGTGATGGTCGGATCTCTCGGCACTTATCTGATGTTTAGTAAACGCTCCATCCAAAGTTGTGTTAAAGTAGATTTCTATTTATATGCACAACATATATACAGAACTGAAAGGGGAAAATGTTCAATGTACGAAGAAATGCCAGAAATATAATGACACTAACGTATGAAGCAAATGTTATCTTTCACGCATGAATCCAACAAAAACAAAAATGGCTAAAGAACACTAACCAAAAGCACTACTTTGGCAGGAGAAACACTGACAGGTTCGATTTAAGTAAACTCAGTGTAGATGTGTCACACTACAGTACCTCAGTATTTTCACACTCAGGAGGAGTAAAACGATTGCAAATATTAGTCCACACAATGTAATAAAGAGAAATGTTATAAAACTAATTTAAGCATGTCTTTCTTGGGCTGGTCCTGCACTGCGTCAATTGAGTAGTAATATGGCGACTGTTCTAATTGCATGCTGACGCGCACTTATGCGCTAACTATCCTTCCTTACCCTAGGTTGTCTTTTCTTGAAATGAGTACTTGACGATGTTTGAGCTTCAGAGATCCAGAAAATAGTAATTTGAGTGCGAAATTGATCCACCTTTTACAAGGTTGAGTGAACTAATAATTAATTTACAAATATTAATAATAATAATATAATAATCCACTCTTTGACCGGGTCTACGTCTTTTGCAGTCTGGGAGTCAAAGTCAAGCCCTAGAATCTACAATTAAGTTAATTGTTTCCCTCTTCTAGGTGTTACTCGTCCAGAGTAAAATGCAATCCTGTTAATTAACATTAATTAGGTAATACAGCATTCTCACTCTCGCCCGTCACATGAGCCCATACTAGTTTGACGGATCCTTCCCTAAAAATATGTTTGACTGACTTTTAGATTAATAATGTTTGGTAGCCCCCCCCCCCCCCACCCGAACCTACATACTTCCTTTAGCTTTTAACTTAGCCAAAGTGGGAAGAACAAATCAACAATCGTATTAACTTTACATATAACAAAATAATTAACAAATTCATCTATACTCTCTTTACAAGCAGATCACAAATTATACATTAGCTCTTAATAAGTTACAATTAAATCTCCTCAATTTAAATTGTTCAATGTCTTCAGTTCGTATCAAAACCTAATACTAAATCTCTACTAAACATTTACATTACAATATTAAAAATAGGAAAATTAGAAGAAATCATAGAAAGACATTACACACAGAGCTGAGAGCTGGACATATTGTTTATGGGTTCGTAGATGTGGACACATCACTGATGCTGCCACGCATGAAGCTATACAAATGCGGACAGGTGGCTACTCAGTTCGTAAATGATGCACAAAAGTTTGAACCACATTTGAATGAGCAGTCCTCACTCTCACCATTTCGAGCAGTCCTCACTCTCACCATTTCAAGTTAGTCACAAGTATTCCATCACAGGAATAATATGGGAGTCGCAGATCTAGAGGCTAAATTTCTTTAGAGATCTATAGGATAGGAGCTTTAGAGATCTATAAGATTGGAGCTTTGGAGATCTAGAGAGTGGGAGCTTTAGAGATCTACTTACAGGTTATGAATTTGAGAGATTTAGAGGATTTGAGGGAGCTTTATGTACCTAGACTTCTTAGAGGATATGAGCTTTAGAGACGTAGAGAATTCGGGCTTGAAAGATTCTGAGGACGTGTTTTGTGCCGAGAAGGTGACCATAGCATTCGTTCTTGAAATCCGATCTCTGGCAAATCCCCGTACAGAGAGAACGGTGGTGGACAAATATATATATCCTCTGCTCTTTCAAATGTTTGGATATGTTTAAACCGTTTCATTGGAATCAAAGGTAGTACGGTCAAAGCTGCCTCATAAAATAGACTCCTTCTTGATCCCTTGTCGTCACTATTAATGTCATAATATATTTTTTATATCATCATCATTTACTTATGGTCATCATATACGAAATCAACTAACTATAGTATGCATAATGACGTCATTTAGAACATGTAATTACGTATAAAAATAAAGAAGTCAACTAACTGTTGGGAATGAGTAACGCAAAACAAAACGCAAACAAACAAAATACAATCATATTTTCCATTTATATTAGTTCCTAAACAATTCCGTCTCCAAACAGACATGATGATGGAGTCTCACTTATTGGTTTCCTTGACAACATTTGACACATAAAACCCTAATATACAGTTTCGCTGTCTTAAGCCTTCATCTAAAGTTCCAGCTCGCTGTATTGTCCCCAAGTGGCTCTAAAGTTCTAAACCAAAGGGAAGCAAATCGCGTCTGTAAACGGCAAGAGTTACAGTTCAGCTCATCTTGCATCTGTGACTCCGAAGGCTCTTGTTCTAAGAGAAAATTAATGAGGTTGAATACTAGCATCTTTCCAGGAAATCTGTCAGGCTTATACACTTTTTCATAGTCCTCATTCTATCCACTCATCTTTTCAGGTTATGAAAATTCACTAGCTGACTTCTCTTCATCATCATTGACATCGCTGCACTCTTTTCTGGTTGTCACTGATTCACTCTGTCGCGTCAAATGGATGTCGGTGACCCAGACGTATCCATGGAAACGCCAAGGTGTCCTTGGTAAAGTTCTTTCTTTCTTTCTTTCTTTCTAACAAGAACACTTCGGACAAATGTTATCAAATTAACATGTCAATGGGTTCTTATTTTTCTTTGAGTACAATATAAATTCATAGCATCTTTATGAACTCTGACCTTTTTTTTAATACTCTTCTTTCTTCTCATATTCACTAGTATCGCCAGCAATTTTTGTTTCTCTGAAAAATTAATTCAGACAAATTATGTCTCATGACGGTGATACCTCATATCTATTTTCACTTTCGTAAAATACTTCTCTCTCTCTCTCTCTTTCTCACACACACACACACACACACACACACACACACACACACACACACACACACAACACACTTCCACGCACATACATACATATACGCGCGCAACACAACGCCAACCTGTCGTAACATGACCTGGTACTCTTGTCCTTGAGGATATTGCATTCTCTCAACTGAAAGAAGAAACTCGTTTGCCATCACTTTTAGTGCTTCAAATGACGTCATCCACAATTTTTTTCCTTCATCTGATTGAAACTCAAACGTGTAGCTACACAACTACAACTGGAGCATATTTAATCAGTCCATTGTGTTAAGGAAACGTGTGTGCATGGTTGCACGGTGTGCCATTTACTTGGCAGTTCCCATGGTTACTTATTTGATAATATCATAATTAATTATTTGACTTGTGGCATCCTGAAGGCTTCGGGTTCAGTCTCCAAGCAAATATTTCTTTGTCATTGTTTGTGCTTTTTATTCATTGGTAATCACGTTGTATATTTGTAAACGCAGTTATTGCTATTATTATCATATTGCATAGGTTAATTTTATTTTGCTATAATGTATTTAGCTTTAGTATATGTTTAAGAATTGTTATTTTTATCTAATAGAATTTCCGAACATGAAAAACATTGATACTATTATTTCAATTTACTGGATTCTTTTATGTAGACTCTAAACCTTGCAGCAAAAATCTCTACATGAAGCAAAAAAGTAAAGGCGGATACCGTTGCTATGGTATCCGTGTTAGACAGATTACCTTTTAAATATATTAAAAATAAATCGATCTTCCTTTCAAATCTGCAAAATATGAGACAGAAAAGAAATACATATAATGTGAATAAAAGTGTTCGCTATGACGTGCAGTCAAAATTTTACTAAAGAAGAAACAAAAAATTCCGTGCCATGTTAAAGACCCTGTCGCCTGCAGAACGAATGGATTGATGCAACAGTAGCTATGGAATGTGTAATCATTAGCGACCGTCCTTGCTTATTTACTTTGTTTTATCATTATCATTACGGAAAATTATCTATCGATAGTTTCTAAACTTTTCCCTCAAGGCTGATAAGCAAAGTGACCCGGTCTGAGACAGGGTGACACCTACTTCCGCTTTTAACGCTAAGGTTACTTTACTGATTGATGGCGGATTTAGGGGAGGCATCCCCGATCATGTAATTGATTCCAGGTTTTAATAATATTCAAACTTTAATATTTAGTTTGATGAAAAGATTATTGCAGCTTAAGTTTATGTTGTTTAGTACAACGTTTGCATGGAATGAGACTGAAATGAGTGACGTGAATGAGAAAGCATTACGCCTATTTAAAGCGTGATGTGCAACACGGCTTCGGAGCTTTCTTACAACACAAGAGGCCAAAGCCGTTTGTGCAAATTGTGTCTGCTCCAAGATGGCTAAAACATTTATGACGAAAGAGATCTCGGCAGTCTTTTGTGAAAGAGTGTTTGTTCATTTGCTTATTTGATATTTGCTTGACAACTTCTTAATAAAACTGACTCAGTATCCACTATTACTTTTTTTTCCTATTGTACCTTCTCTACATCCACTCTGCTCTGTTTTGGATGCACGTGGATAATTTCCACGATGCTGTGCTTTTAAATGCACGTGAATAATTTCCAAGATGCCGTGCTTTTAAATGCACGTGAATAATTTCCAAGATGCCGTGCTTTTAAATGCACGTGAATAATTTCCACGATGCTGTGCTTTTAAATGCACGCGAATAAACAATGGATCTTGTTAAGCCTATCAAAGACAATCCTTTTTAAGCCCCTAATTATATCACTCCCACAGAGTCGTGTTTTGTCTATCATAGTCAATTATTTTGGCCAAGTTAATTACACTATGTCGTATTATGTCTATTACATTCAATTAATTTTAGCATCTGCACATACTATTACACTATGTCATGTTATGCTAATCACAGTCAATTCTTTTAGCCTCTGCACATGTTAAGTACACTGCGTCATGTTATGCCTACAACAGTCAATCATTTTAGCCTCTGCACATATTAAGTACACTGCGTCATGTTATGCCTATAACAGTCAATCATTTGTAGCCTCTGAACATGTTAAGTACACTGCGTCATGTTATGCCTATAACAGTCAATCATTTGTAGCCTCTGAACATGTTAAGTATTGCTATACCTAACAGACAATACGTATCATCCCTTTATGTGCTTGCTCTTTTATTACAGTTATTCTTGCTTATTTCACTGTCTTGTTACGCCTGTCTTATTGCAGTTATTCTTGCTTATTTCACTGTCTTGTTATGCCTGTCTTATTACAGTTATTCTTGCTTATTTCACTGTCTTGTTATGCCTGTCTTATTACAGTTATTCTTGCTTATTTCACTCTCTTGTTACGCCTGTCTTATTACAGTTATTCTTGCTTATTTCACTGTCTTGTTACGCCTCTCTTTGTCATTAATCACTCTCAACCCAATTGTTTTTTGGTACTTTTTTTTAGTGATAGCCATAATCAAACAATCCCAGCCCCCTTACAGCCTCATTACGTTTTTGAATTCCCTTTGCAATCCCAATTAATCTCAGACTTTTTATGCACATTATACTTTCTTCAAATTTCCATCTTGGCCTGTAAATTCCAGTCTCCTTTTCTACTGAGGCAAATTAATCCCAGATTTCATTTTCTTTCTTGAAATGCTTATATCAGTCTCGAGTAATCTCAGCTCTTTTTTTTTTGTTCTTTGGTTAATTAATTTTAAGTCTAATATTTCTTATCACACTTTATTGTAATGTCTATATCATGGTCCCATTAAATCCACCCCTTTCCTGCATTTTCTTCCAGTGCCAGTATCAGAGTCGATTTATCCCTCTCTCAGATTTGTTTATTATGTTATTATAGTTTCTTGTAATGCCTTCACTTGGGTCGTTTAATTCATGTTTGTCACAAGCAATGCATTCACGGTTAAGTTTAACTGAAATTTGCACGTGTAATTAGAGTAATCACCCTTTAACTGCAGCGTAAAGTGAGGCCATAATTTTATCTTTCGAGAGTGCGACAAACGTGTTCTGGCTCAAAATTTCTTTCGGGAACGGTGAATTCCTTGGAGTCAACTTTTGTAATGAATGCTCTTGTATTGTTTTGCATTTTTCATTTCAATTTACGAAATATTGTTGGTTTCCATTTTCACGTTTTCAATGTGGCAAACAGTCCTTTGACATTTTCTTGTCGGCATTAAATCCTGAATGTACGAACTGCTTCAATAGCAACGCCCTCGCATCGGAATCGTAACGCCACACGAAGAAAAGGAAGGCATCTAAATTTCATATCCGGCAACTGTAATTATGGACTGAATAGGCGATGCAATCTCTAGTTTCATTTTTTAAAAATTGCCTTGTAATTATTTAAGATTTGATGCTTATCGATTGATTGAATAAAAAATAAAATTTAAAATATCTCTGTACTTCTGACCTAAATCCTATCCATCTTTTTCGTCACCAGTATTTAAAATCTTGCTTTTGAGTTGGTACTTAAAAATCTGGTGACGAATTTCACACAAACGCTCATTGAATCAATTTTATTTAACGAAAATAAGCTCTATTCTAATTTAATTGTGTTAATTCCATTGTGTTTATTTTATTTGTTAACTTTATTGTAATATTATTTTGCTGATAACACAGATTCTTGTAAACTCTTATGTCAACACACCGCATTTATTAAAATATGATTTCTAGACAAGTCTATCAATTCACCTTTTTGATTATACGTGTTTTTTATTTAGTTAAATATCTTTGTTTATTTATATATGTTTTATTTAATTATATGTGTTTATATAAATATTTGCTTATTGCTATTTCTAAATTGTAAATTGTCAGTGTAATTCAACTTTGGGCATTCCTTATGATGGTATTATGTAATTAAGTCTGGAAATAGCAATAAGCAAATATATATATATATAAACAAACAAATATAACTAAATAAAACATATATAAATAAACAAAGTTATTTAACTAAAGAAAAAACACGTATAGTGACCCGTCAAATGCGCGAACGACAAATGCGCGCCCCGACAAATGCGCGATAGGGTTAGGTTAGGGTTTAGGTTATGGTTAGGGTTAGGGTTAGGATTAGGGTTATGATTAGTGGTTAGGGTTAGAGTTAGAGTTAGGGACAGAACGCGTCGTCGCGCTTTTGTCCATCGCGATTTTGTCGGCGCTCATTTGTCGGGGGGCGCATTTGTCGGTGAACCTTATGTATTTTGTGTGTGCGTTAGTGTATGTATGTATATATGAAAGTATGTGTATGTATGTGTGCATGCATGCCTGTATGTACGTGTGTGTGTGTGTATGTTAGTCTCACACAAACACAGATATGCTAGGCAGTTGCCATTTCGACAGTAGGTAATTTTAATTTCATAACAATTTTAAAATGCAATTTTGTCTCGTTGCGTGTCTGTTAGTTTTACAAACACGAATATTTTTATTTTGTAAACGTCACAAAGTGCCCTCTGCACCCGCGAAGGTCATTAATTTTCTTTTCTTGACATAATTGCAAAATTATTTCGTTTTCTTCTGCGCCTGAGCTAGTTTTACAAGAAACAGACATTTTAATATTGTTAACGTTACAGATTACCCTCTACATCCGGTAACATTAGTTGATCGTGTTGACGAATTTCTTTCGGCGTTTTTTGCATAGTCTCGAGTTATTCGTGACGTCCAAGGCTTAATTTGATCGTGATATTTAAGCCTTATTTTGAGGTGACATCCCGGCTATTAATTTGATCATGATGTGCTCGCGGACAGAAGCACGAAATGTGATTTTGTCGACCTCCCGTTCGGCGAGATGTTTTTCCTGCTCGCTCCAGAAACGGTATATCGGAGAACTGGGTGCCGGGAGAGAACTCGTGCTCGGGAGTCTTGGGTTCAAAACCCACACAGCGTGCTGGTTACCCCCATTCTGAATTGTTAAACTCAATGCCCTGCTCATGGAGTACCTGGAGACTCTAGATACGATATATCAACAAACGTTCTCATATTAATAAAATTCACTACGCGGTGTAAGTTCCAATCTCCGTTTTATACCGTATAGAGAGCTAAGCGTTGACTCTGTTGATACAAAGTTAATGTTCTGATTTCAATGACCATTCTGTTGGAACTGTTACAGAACATATATACTGTAGGCCTACAAATTTTATTTCCCTGTCTTCAGTAAATCATTGCCAACTTGTCGCCCTTTGAATCATTAAGTCTTATATCTGATAATTTATTGTGAAGCTGGCCATTCCAATCTTCTTGCCAGATAGATGGAACATAATCGGTTAAACAGGATTTAATATAAGAAAATTGGAATTAATTATATTCACACATTTACATACATACACATGCAAGAACATATATACACCCACACATTCACATAGATACGCACACAAGAACCGCAGTGCATTTGCACATAGCAAATAATACACTATCACCATACACGAAGACCATACAAATTGTATTTAATAACGAATTCCTAAATTAACTCATTCACAGAGATGTCCAAGTAACAGTCGTCGTTTCAATAAGTAGAACTATGTGGAATTAGAATGAAACATTCATAACTTTTTAAAAAAGGTAAGGTTCCAAATTTTATTTAGAGCATTGGTGTTAAGTGGCATCCCCTTCAACAAATTATTGTATGAACAAAACATAAATGACGTGTAATTTTGACATCTGACTACTACAACCTGTTAACGTCTAAAAAAGCAGTAAAGTAGGCCTGAAACAAATCAAAGCAAAATTGCAACCAAATCCCACACAACGAGTCAGACACAACTGTCTCACTAACGGTTAGCAAAGTAAAGAGTCATGGCACTTGGCAGTCTTCGAGAAAGACGAGCGGAGACGATCTTGAAAAACAAGAATAGGAATAAGACGCCGGCAAGTCTCCAGTAATGCACTCAATGGCTTTCTTAGCTTTCGGGAAGAGGTGGGTGGGTGGTCTTACAGACCGGACTTTTTATTGTGTCGTTTATTGATCAGGGTGTGCATAATTTACAGAGAGAGAGAAGGGGGAGAGAGAGGAAGGGAGAAGGAGAAAGAGAGATTGTATATTTCTGAGCTTTACTGAGTGGCTAGACAGCAACCAGCAACGCTGAAGCAGGCACTGTCGACAATGCCAATATAAATAGTTTAGTACTTTGTGTCTCATTTAAAAAAAAATAGTATATATGGCAGAAGTGCGTGCGTCTCACTCTGTGTAACAGAGTAGATATGTGCGTTTGTTACAAAAGTACTTAGTGCATTCATGTGAGAGCTTCAATGTACAGTGAACATGATTTCAGCTTCAGTTTACTAAGGGAAATGTGTTGACATTATGTTTGGTCTTCTTGCGTTTGTTACAAAGATAAACTTCTTGCTCCTTTAAATCATGGTTTGGATGCTTGATGGCTAGAATGGCTAAACTGCATAATGCATCTACTGTTGATTAAATTAATATAGTGATAATTGGATGCATTTTGAAATAAGCCTCTCTCTCCAACAAAAGTGTATTCTTTAATTTGTTCTACTTTTTTCTTCTTGTGTTTGTTATGTTGTTTGGTTATTTCTTGCTGCGTCCTTTATTACACTGCTATCCGAATTTATATGTGTGCTTTGTCTGGCCGGGTCTTTGTGAATATTTTACGTTCTGATGTATAAATGTGCAAGAGCCTATCCATTTGCCCATTGTCGCTTTTGTAGGTTCTGTTTCATAGCCTGCAACTTTCCTGTCTGTTAGGAGCCATATTCGTGCTGAGAGCTTCTCCGTCTCCGACAGTTCTTCCTCATCAGTGACCTCATTCCATTCGATACAGGTCCCCGTGACCTTTTGGGTCAGAAATTTGTATCTTCCACCGCAGCCCTCCGTGACAATTCGTGAGTCGTACATTATGGCTGCTGAACCAATTTCGCTTAAAGCGCAGTTTCTACTCAAATAAAAAACCGAAGAAACGTTTCCTCTGAAATTGCCTGAAGCTATAAAATAAAAATAAAATTTAACGGTTTTAGGTTTGATCAAGTTTCGCCAAATCCTATTTATTTTAGAATAAACATCACAAGCATATTCCTTTTTAAAGATTTTACTCATAAATAATAATGTTCATCATTTCTTGTAAAATAAATTTATTTGTATCAAGGTAACATGAATGTCCTCTGTACATGTTAAAATAAATTATGAATATAATAGTCACAAAACCAGGTCCAGCTGTCTGCTTATATTTAGTTTGGCTTTGTAATTTGGCATTGCGCAAGTAGGCTAAATTGTAATATGTACAATCAACAGTGTATAATGGAAATTAAATATATATTTGCGATTTTTTTCTCTTTTTTCTTTACTTTTACATTTCTTTTGTTATTGTTGTTTTTATGGGGTGCATTATGGAGACTGATAATGTAGTAAAATTCCTGAAAAGGTACTCAGTTATGATCCGTGTGGGTTTTTTTCCAGGCACATTTTTATAATTTACGCAAGCTTAGATTTCGATTATTCTTGACACTGTCATAAAACAAACAAAATAAAACGGAACAATCTAAACCTGTTAATAACAAGGAGAATGCAGAATTGAGACTAGTGCGGGGTGCTCCGAGTTTGCTACTGATTCCAGAACATAATGATCTGACGTCATTTCCGACCCATCACTTCCACATGTTTTCAGCCCTTCAGCAATCATTTCCCCGTGTGCGTCAATGGCTTCGTTTTATAGGAAAATCCAGATTTGGCCAGTTCCAAAAAATTATCACGATAGCTTAGAGCACACAATAAGAAAACATGACATAAAATTACAAGCATTTTTACAGAAAAGTTAAAATCAGGCACTTACCAAAAAAGATGTTCTAATATTGATTGCATCCGTGTGTACAGCAAAAGGACCAGAACAAAACATGAAAAACATAGTTAGGAAATCTAATGGCAATTACTTAAAAAAAGCAAAATATCTAAAGAAAAATGTAAACTTGCTGACTAAAGAAATAAAAAGATTTTGAAAAGAAAAACACGCTATACGTACGTCCATGTGAATTGAAAACAGAAACAAAAACGTTAAACTATAAACATGTATAAATTTTTACTGAATATAAGTTCGTTTGCTTTAAGGAAGATTTTCATGATTTTAAAATAAAATACGTTACAATAGATACTTGCCTTCTAAATAAAAATCCACGTTACAACAGATACTTTCTTTCTAAATAAAAATCACGTTACAACAGATACTTGCCTTTTAAATAAAAATCCACATAACAACAGATACTTGCCTTCTAAATAAAAATCACGTTACAACAGATACTTGCCTTTTAAATAAAAATCCACATAACAACAGATACTTTCTTTCTAATTAAAAATCACGTTACAACAGATACTTGCCTTTTAAATAAAAATCCACATAACAACAGATACTTGCCTTCTAAATAAAAATCACGTTACAACAGATACTTGCCTTTTAAATAAAAATCCACATAACAACAGATACTTTCTTTCTAATTAAAAATCATGTTACAACAGATACTTGCCTTTTAAATAAAAATCCACATAACAACAGATACTTGCCTTCTAAATAAAAATCATGTTACAACAGATACTTGACTTTTAAATAAAAATCCACATTACAACAGATACTTGCTTTCTAATAAAATCTACACACTTAAACTACAACCTTATGCAATGAATAAGAAGAAGCTTGCACTTGACTGAAAAGCAATTGGTCAAAGAAGCATCGAAACTGAAGCAAAAACATGCAAAACAAAGGATAGCATCATATTAGTAACCAACTTAAGAGCCAGCAATTATAATAAGTCAGACTATTTTTATTCAAAGGCACCAAATATGAAGACGCTAAGTCCTTCTTGGAACAGTAGAAAGCTTGAATTTGGATCTGAGATAAATTAGAATGGAAATTACACACGTACAGCAGGAGAATTAGGATCTTAGATAAATTAGAATGAAACTAATATAAAGATAAGTGTGAGGATGCTCAATTTAAGAACATTGGACTGAAATTGAGAAGGGTACATTAGTGACGTGTGTGAGGACATTAAGTATGTTATTGGAAAACATCTTTTAGAACTAAACTTACTTCCTCTATATACAAAAGGTTAACCAAAATGTCCGTCAACTACTCTAACAATACGAATGAATGTATTAGTATTGAGGGAACTCAAACAATCTAGAATGTGTAGTAATATTGAGTGTTCTCTCAGTCTAGAATGTGCTTAGTAATATTGAGTGCTCTCTCACAGTCTAGAATGTGTAGTAATATTGAGTGTTCTCTCACAGTCTAGAATGTGCGTAGTAATATTGAGTGCTCTCTCATAAACTAGCATGAGTGTACTAATATCCGTTGTTTGTGGTAGTTGGAGCTTTTAATTGATTTACCCGGATTGTAAAGTCCTTAACTTAGAAAAAAATATATAGCGCTAAAAACAGTCATCAATAGTTTTTTGCTTCTAACATCTCTTGTTTATTAATTGTAATCTAGCAGTAACATTCAGAGAGCGATACTCAGAATCGGAATGAAAATGCGCGAATTTAAACTAAGAGAATAATAGACATGACGATTTATTTCCTGTTATCAACACTCGCAACACAATTCGAGCGCTAATATTGGCGATGGGAGACACTACGTGTCACAAAACTCGTCTCTAAAGTGAGATATATTTCACAAATTAACCCTTTCCACATGATTACAATTTTGATTTAATTTATGTTGTTAACTACCACCGGAAGAATTTCTAATGTGGGTGCATTTTGATCTGCTGGTGGAGTGCTGCACATCTCACAGGTGTTCCATTTGGGTAGGAATTACGACCACGAACACGCAGAGTGCATGAGTGTATATCAGATTAATGTATCTGATTAGTATGTGTTAATACTGATAAAGAAATGCATTGCACACTTACTTTCAGAGATTTTAGTTTACGGTAAAGAGTTAGGCACATAGTATATTGTACATATACGAGAATATATATTCCAGTCGTGAAAATAACTTTGTGCTTTGTGACGTCACTCACCGTCTTGCTGTCAAATATGAGATTTAGCAACTAGAAGGGAGTAGGTTAAGTTTAACGTGAATTGTGACGTCACTCAACTTCCTGTTTTCAAATGTGCCATTGAGCAGCAATAGTGGAACACGCGTGGATTGTGACGCAGTAATATACTTGAGGACATTAATTTTATTAGTTATAATATATCTTACCTAGATCTCATGAACAAACAAAAAAAAAAACCGACTTTTTTTTAATGGCTTCATGTAAAAAAGTGAAATCCAAAAGGACGTTGATTACATTAATCTTATAACAATAATTCTCCATTTTGAGTTGCTTTACTTAATTAATTATCCAATTTCTAGCTGAAAGACATTAATTTGACATAAATTGACCCAAGATAGGGAACATACCCGATTATACTCACGAAGCTGGTGAAACAGATTGCATTCAGTCAGAAGTATCTTGAAAATTGAGGGAACGTATACACAGCAGAAATAAGATTTATTCCTTTAAAGAGAGATCTCTACAGGAGGCAGATTTTGGTTGGACGGATTGAATTGCACATTATTCCTAACGAATCACTTCCAAGACACTGTACATATGTGATCAAGACTTAACACATTAATCTATCCATAGAAGCTGGTGCAGGTAATCGACTCTGGTTATGATTAAAGCTGCGTTCTGATATTACCTGAGATAATTATAGACTCTGACGATCAACGGCTGGGCAATGCACCCCAAATTTTCACGTCCACCCTGTCGGACAGCCAGTTGTCGATCTTTCTATTTGCCTGAAAATACTGTTACGAGAAAGTATAAATGCTGACGCAGTTAATCTATTCGATTATGGATTATATCCATTCTACTCTGCTTTCTTGCTCAAGAGAAAATGATTACTTGTTTTCAAATTTTGAAATAGACGTTATCTGGCAGTCATAGGTTATAGGTCATTCACGGGTGTATGACTAACACCTGAACACATTATCGCCACAGATATAATTATCAGTATGGCAGTTAAGAAATATTCATTTATGAATAAAGATATATGAACATAGATGCTTGCCTTGTATAGTTATCTATGCTAAATGTAACTTTTATCATCTATATACTAATCTGTTGTTATCAAAGTCAGATCACCCTAATACTGTTTGTGAGATCAGTTTCTTTTCGAAAGATTCATATAGGCCATGACTTTTTGTTGCCGTGGAAACCAAGTGTTAAAACAAACATGGCACAACAATCAATTATGCATACTTTAGAATTACTCCTTTTACATAATATCATTTTTCATTTTCTTATATTAGTATTATTTTATTTTTACAAAGCAAATTATACATTGTGCAGGCAAGCAACGAATGCTGAAAATATAAGGGTGTGTAACTAGCGATCACATTATCCATCTGCAGATACAGGGCGCCATTTGGGAATATTGATTCCAAGTTTCAAGTTTCGAATGTGATGATGAATATCAATAAGAAAGCAATCTCTCTTTCTCCATTCTATGTGTTTCAACATACAGTTACGTTATGCACACCAGCTTCTGTTTACTATATTTCGTCAACTCTCTGTCTCTGTTTCCCTAGTTGTCAACTCTCTGTCTCTGTTTCCCTAGTTGTCAGCTCTCTGTCTCTGTTTCCCTAGTTGTCAACTCTCTGTCTCTGTTTCCCTAGTTGTCAACTCTCTGTCTCTGTTTCCCTAGTTGTCAGCTCTCTGTCTCTGTTTCCCTAGTTGTCAACTCTCTGTCTCTGTTTCCCTAGTTGTCAGCTCTCTGTCTCTGTTTCCCTAGTTGTCAGCTCTCTGTCTCTGTTTCCTTAGTTGTCCACGCATTAGTCGCCATTTAACTTGTCACTCTTCCCCTCCTCCTTGTCATTCATTTCTTTCTCTTCGTCTTCTTTTTATTCTGTCTCTTCTTTTCTTCCTTTTCATATAGATCATCACAAAATTAAAACTATCTCCATTAGTATTATCCATGCAATGTCAAATTTACCAGCAAAATTATCAAAACATCGTCATAAAAAACAACATCGTTATTAACAGCGCCCCATATAGCCATTAACTTCACTGTCATCACCGAAATCACAGCCTTATTGTCACCACCCAAATCAATTACAATAACACCAATGTTCATCATCATCAGCAGCAGCATTAGCACGCATCATCATTATAACTGAAATCACATTATATACATCAGTAGCATTAGCACGCATCATCATCATTATAACTGAAATCACATTATATACATCAGCAGCATTAGCACGCATCATCATTATTATAACTGAAATCACATTACATACATCAGCAAACTTATAAAGGTAACTATAAATGACAAAAATTATAACAAATAACTTCATTGACATTAGCTACAAGAGCCGTGTCATCAACATGGGTTTAATTTGTGATGTTATATTTTAAAATGGCTATTTTTGTATTTAACGGGTTTCCTTTTCAAAATTTCAATAAAGTACAAATATTGACAACAAGCCTATCGCTCTCCCCCCCCCCCCTTCCTTTCGTCCTGTCCTATACCAGCCCTTTTCTACCATTAAAAAGATCAAGACCAGTCGATGCTCTTGACACTGCTGTTTCGCTGTGATCAGCACCGCGGGCAAGCAATGTTGACGTCGATAGACGCACACAGAATGTCTTGTCAATCTTGTGTCCCTCCACGTAATCAGTACATGTTGTTTTGTCGCGAAAATCTCGCGCAGGTTTGTCGCAAAACTTCCGGCAAAGGGCATTGTAATTGGTTTTACTTACGAAATTGATTATGTTACTTTTCTTCTTTTTTGGGGGGGTTGTACTATTTCTGTTAAATTATGTCCATTGTTAACATTGCCCGCAGAGCTCATGGATGATGACAAATTTTATGATATTGAAATATATATTCCTCAGATCAAAACACTTAATCACTTAGTGATTGTCCTTTTTACACATATTCTCAATGATTCTATTACTTCAAATGATCTCCCTTTGTATGAGGGACCTTATACCCACTCCAAATGATCTCCCTTTGTATGAGGGACCTTATACCCACTTCAAATGATCTCCCTTTGTAGACCCACTCTAAGCCCATAATATTTCTTGCCGTAGTACACTGTGTGTAGCGATGTTAGTACACGTAATTTTGTTTCCATTACTGTAGTCAAGTAACACATCCATAAACAGGTATTCCGTGCAGATAAAGGACCATGTAATTAATTGTTGTATGATACCTGAGGTGCTCAAAATGTATGCGATTAGGTCAGATGTCATTAGACCTAACACAGCAATCCACCCATAGATGCCAATGAAGGTAATTGACTCTGGTTATTTGTGACGTTTTGCTGGAAAATGGGCAGGATTTTAATTCTCCACCACCTCAGGCTACCTGTAACCTTAGGCTAATCCCCAAAACACACCTTCTGGCCTGGTCATACGTGTTAAAAAGAAGATAGATATTATACAGAAGAGTTATAGTCTAGAAGTTATCTCTGAGCCCCCAATATGTACAACTAGATATATTAATTAAATACTGGTGACATAGTACATGTAATTCGTAAGTGAGTCATGCAACATGAATGGTATAAGAATTAATGTTAAATATATTCAACAAGAAATAAAATGTACAATACTGAGTTTGATAGTTATAATGAAAATCATAAATGTATATCGTTCACAACTATGACCATGCAGTGTTGTAAGACAAAGTTTGTTCGCGTCCTATGACACTATTGTGTTATTTGAGTCTTGCTCATATGAGAAAACTTATAAGGGAGTTTATATGAGAATTCGGAGTAAAGCTGTTCAGCTGTTGGTTTTATGATCACTTAACTCAGGATGTCTGACATTGTCATCTTAGGGTCCAGGTGGTGCTGTCGTGGGTGTGCACGTGGTCCGTTGAATCATAATATCTGACCCATGGGTTGTTCCACTCTGGCATTGCTTTGACGCTCAGCATTCATCGAAGTCAGCATCTGAGATAAGGTGTTGATCTGCTAGTAACATGTACATGGGCTAAGAATGTATCCACACGTGTTCTCTCACACAATACTCTTGCTCTCGTGGTCATCATACATTCTAATATCAAAAGTGAAATGTTTAGCAAATATGACATATGGTTAAGGTTAAAAATAACATGGATATAATAGTTGGTTATACAAGCAAAGCCACGTACTTTTTACAGTAATATATACAGATGATGTTTTCCTGTTGTATCAGTAATCGGCAATAAGGGTTACTATATTCTCTGCAGTGTTCATTCACGCCATTTAGTAGAAATATCGTTTGAATTATCAACTTCACGTACACATAGTCACTGTGTTTTACCTTCCAGAAAGGGATTCCCAAAGCCAATTACGTCTGCCTGTCCAAGGCGTCCATGTCTTAGTTCAGAACCATGCAGAGTGTCAGACCTTTGGTTGACTCGCACATTTGTGGGACTACTGCCCGCCCTCATAGGCTGACCAAGTATGCTAGTGACCAATCCAGTTTAATGAACTTCGCCCGTGCTACTGCCAAATGTTGATGGACAGCTGGCTCACAATCCGACAATGCGTATATACAAAACTGTCTAATCTCTTTATCGCAAGTTAAATAGCCATTGTCTTGTAGTCACACTTCACTGCTGTCTGGTTCTATTGCCCCAGTATGCGAACATTGAACATAGTTTACTATTTCCCCTCACTCTTAAAACGTTTTCACTCACTCTTGCAAGTCTGATGTCCACCCTTGCAAACACATTTCAACCATTTACGTCATCCAATTGAATGCAATTATTACCCTTCCCTATGTCAACATATGCAACAGAATAATAATTAATCATAGCAATTCAAATATCTATCTGTCTGTTTATCTATCTATTACAATTTATAATTTAATGAAGGTAAAAGTCCTACTTCATAACAATATCGATTTTCACATGATCCCAATGACTGCCTTCGAGAGAGGTTGCCCTATAAAGTGCTTTTGTATGCTGACGATATTTTTGGTGTAATGGCTGTTTGAAGGTTTTAAGACAATTTAGAGCTATTGTTTTTCAAAGCATCATAGATGTTTATTCCTTTTCTGTAGCAGATTATGCATTTGATTTTCAGTAAATCCTTTAACTGACTTTTAAATCTTGGTTTTTTTTCTTGCCTCTCTGGATAGTTCTGAAGTGCAACTGTGTGCGCTAACAATGCTGTTAGTGTTACAAAGCTAAGGGTAATGAGTCTGATAAGATGTATTACCCTTTGTAAAATGACACGAAAACATTTTCATGTACATTTTATTTATAAATCAAAAGTGTCCATTTCTCAAAATACGATGCAGTGTACATTTCATTTTATATAGCAGTAAGTAATACAGTATGTAAAAATGTCATTTTCTAAAGCAATAAGCAGCAATGTAACCAATTATAAATGACGTCGCATGTATATTTCATTTATAAAGCAATAAACAATATAGTGTCCATTTCATAAATGAAGGTGTAATGTACATTTATTAATTATTAAGATTTTACATTAGTGAAGATTGAATGAACATTCTGCTACATCCTATGTACATGCTACAATAAATCAAAATAGCTATTACCAAACACACATGTGTTACGTTTAGCATCACGTATCTCTCTATCACCACTGAATGTCCTGAAAGAAATGGCATTAGTTGTCATGCAAAAATCAACAAAGAAATACAGGACTATATTTACAACATTCTTAATGCAATATACATATAATAGCGTTTCTTGAGAATTGGATATGTTTACCTTCTCTGTTGTAACTGCAGGCCAAAGTTGGTCATCCATAATTGGTTTCCTCTCCATGGTGTGTGGTCACTGTTTCACATGGATACTTTTAGTGCATTTTCAGTCCATACTTATAGACCTACATATGCCCATGATTTCTAAGTATTTGACCTGCATATGTGACAGGAAAACATATCTCCATATATGGACATTAAGCGTCCATTAACGCTCTGCCATCTCTCACCTTTAGACTGCCCATGCATGACGATCGAGTGACCTATATCCTTGACATATAATAAAGGTGGTTGTTGCACCATTATTTGTAAGACTGGGTTTACGTTACGGTATTCATTATAGAAAAATGAAAATGTAATTAATAAGAATTGTTAATTACATCGGGCATGACTTGCCGAGACCTCTCTGACAACTTGTATGCGTGTATATTTCTGTAAATGTGTGTGTGAGCAGGAATGCATCAGCTGTCATATTTCACTTTCTTTAAAACTGCAGTACTGTAAATAATAGTGCACCTTGTATTTTCTATACTTCCATCTGTTTGTGTGTTTACAACAAAGTATTGGTTTTAGCCAGAGAACAACTAACTGACAGAGTTCAGATGACTGACAAGTTTTAATTAGATAGATAGACAGATAGATAAATAGATAGACAGACTGAAGGACGGACGGACGGACAGATGGATGGATGGATGGATGAACGGACGGACGGACGGACAGACAGACAGCAGACAGACAGCAGACAGACAGATAGATAGATAGATAGATGGATGGATGGATGGACGGACGGACGGACAGACACCATACACCAGACACCAGACACCAGACAGATAGGTAGATAGACAGACAGACAGACAGACAGACTGACTGACTGACTGACGGACGGACGGACGGACGGACGGATGGACGGACGGAAGGACGGAGAGACAGACACCAGACAGATAGATAGATAGATAGATAGATGGATGGATGGATGGATGGATGGATGGACGGACGGATAGATAGATAGATAGATAGATAGACTGACGGACGGACGGACAGACACCAGACAGATAGATAGATAGATAGATAGATAAATTAGCATGACAGGAATAATGTATAGCTTTGTTTGAACGTTTTTAAAGATTTTGTGACAATATAGAAAAGTTTGAAATGCACCCAGACATTTGTTACAATCTAAACAACCCATTGTCACACGTCCATTATATGACTAATGAAAGCACAGAGACAATATAGTTGACTTATTTGTTTTAAATATATATATTTAACTGGAGACACGGTCACTGGTTCATTGCATGCATCGATGTACTTATTGTAAAGAAGCTCGCAATCTTCTGCATGTAAAATTGAAATATTTGCCGCAATCCACCTCCTCTGATGGAACTCTTTGAGCAAGCCCCTGTACTGGAATATAATCAATTCTTTAAAATAATTTTATCATAGCTGACAACAGCGGTTTATCGTTGTGGCGTCGCCTATCAGTGTATTATGGAAACCAATTTGTAATCAGAAAGTGAAACTTGAACCGCCCACTTGCGTGCTGTAAATGATTTAAAAATATTTTTAAAATGTTTTAGATTGAATGTCAAAAATCTATCCTTGAAGTCTTAAAACTTTGCAAAACACACAAACCAAGAATCGATTCTCGTTTACGACGGACTGATTTCCCCATTATTTCAGTAAAATCCACTTCCGATTAAAAAAAAATCTATTTAGCCGACAAAATAAAACGTCGTTTGCAGTCAGCTCACGTTAAGACCACCATACAGTTAGCCGATCGTGTCGCGTTCAGGAGGCTTGGTGCACTTGACTGCCCTAGTGTTTTCTTCGCTCGACTAATGAAACAGAAAATGCGGAGAGCAGAAAAAGGTAATACAGGGATATGGCCAAGGGATTTAGTTTGTTAGATTAAATGATTTTATGTCTTTCTTCACAAACAGTGGGTATTGGGGAAGAAAAAAAAGAGTAAAATCATGGACCGGGAAAGACAAAGAAGCGAAGCCGAAATAAAGATAAATGAGGAGCGTTATGTGTGTGGGGAGAGAGAGAGAAAGTGTCTAGTGACAAGGGACAAAAAGAATGTACGATCACACACACATAACTCAAGACATATCACACAGATACAAATATGTACACGAGTACACATACTCACACACATGTATATGACTGAGATGTGATGGGAAATGTCTCCTTTTACGTACAACAACATACATTTCATTATTTCAATGGCAAGAGAACAAACAAAATCTGATTAAATTGATGAACAATAAAAACTACAACTGCGAGAAAAGGCAAAAACACAACAAAAGAAAATATAGGAAAGAATAGGAAAAAAGTAACATAAACTTAAGAAAACTAAAAGATTACAATCTCCTGTAACTAGCGCCGCAATCGAACACACTCGCAAAAATGAGGACAAAACATGAGGAAAAAATTAATGAAATTATTTTGCTTGTAATACAAATTGACAGACAGAAGAAAGGATGGATGGATTAATGAGTGATTGTATAGATAGGTAGATAGAAAGATAGATAGACAGACAGACGGCAGATAGATAGATAGATGAATGGATGGATGGATAGATAGATAGATAGATAGATGGATAGATTAATGGATGGATGGATGGATTGGTGGATGGATGGATGGATGGATAGATAGATAGATAGATAGACATAAAAATATTTAGTAAATTTATTACTTTATTTGTTATTGTTGCTGCTGCTCCTGATGACCATGTTGATGACAACAACGACACCATAAATTAGTAATTCTTATATCCAGACGGCACCAAGTGATAGCAGAGAGATTTTATTAAACTATTAACTGTAATATTAATAAGAACAAATGCATATATTTAAGCTTAATATGACTATTCAATTAATATAACACTGTCCATTAATTGATAATTTTAAAATCTTTAGATTTACAATACTAAATAAAGAAACACACACACACACACACACACACACACACACACACACACACACACACACACACACACGCTGAGCGCGGAGTTTGATTCCAGATAAAACCTTGACCTGTACATAATCATTTCTTGAGAGCATAAATGCATGCGATCATTTTAAGCAGCATTGAACTTTCTCAGAGAGTCTTTATGAAATGATTATAGGCATCTGATAAGAGAGTTCCGCCTATTGAACGGCTTCGAGGAACAAGATAGCAGGTTGTAGGCTTTTACAGAATGACGGCAATCGTCCATAGAATCAATTGTAGTCAAGATGGTTTGCATCTTGGGAAAACTTATCCAAAAATCACAAGCCTAACTGTGCTATCCTATAATGATTAATCATTTGTATGTATACTCTGTGATGTCATTCATTTCAGTACAGCTAAATTGTTGACATAATTCAATGGTGACGTCATGAACATTCGCTGAGTCATTATACTGAGGAATAAAAACAACCAAGTGATGACGTCATATACACAGCGTACATACCATGCGTAGGGACAAGTCTATGCTGGATCACTTCCACGTTTGTCAGTGTGTCCGTGATGTTCTTGTACACTACTGTTTTAGTAAACAAATTTAAGAACTTAATAATAGTCATTTGAATTTCATATATGTTGCTAGATTCTTAATAGTCAGTTTTATCTTTGTTTATACACAATGTCAGTGTATCTTTATTATTACATTATTAGTCAATTTATACAAAAAGTCAATCTTGTCCGTTTCTTGTTTATTATGCATATGACTCTTGGCTTTTAATGTTATATTGCTTTGAACAATATAATGATATAATATGTATAGTTCCTTCTTATATGTAAGCATTTTAGTAGTGATTTCATATCAGTGAAGAGAGTTATTTTTTTCACTGGAAAATTCAATATTTAAAACATATATTGGCACCTCATTATTTATTGATTAAATTTAATATTAATGTCATATCTGTATGGTTCATTTTATTGTTCTTTTTATTATTGAAATCAAACCAGTTTTAGGATAACAAAGCTGGTCTTTTTTTTTTATTTAAAGCTCATCTTTCTGTCAGGGTTGTTCAATTTAAAAGTATTATTTTATTTGCGACGGTTTCTTTTCTTTACTCATTTTAACTTTTTAAAAAATGTTTTTATGTATATCTGTGTCACTCATTTCCATTGGCCATTTTATTATAGATAGCATACATAGTCATTCGTTTTCATTGGTCACTTGTTATCAAAAACATACAGTATCATTCATTTTCATTAGTTAATTTAATATTGATATTTTCACTTGTCTGTTTATTTGTAATATGCGTCAGTGATGATTTTGTCTATTTATTAATGATATTTATCATCTGTTCTTTGAAATGTTATTTCTAACAAGTAATTTTTTTTTTAATTTTCAATTTTAATTATTGATACAATTTATTTGTGTCATTGTGTACTGTGGCCAGTTTATTATAATATGATAATTATCAATAACATGCAATTATGTCATAGTAATGATTCTTTTATTAATCTGTTGTTGTTTTTCAATCATCTGTTAATGTTCTAAATAGATCTTAGTCGTGATATCTATGATGGCATTTTGATTTACATTCTCTCTTTCCTTTCCCCGTTCCGTTTCCGTTTGTGTTTGCGTGTGCATTTCTGCTTCCTGTCGTTTCGATTAATTTTTGTTTTGTTTCCTTTTGTTTTGCATAACGTTCAGTTGGATTTCATGATACATTGATTTTTTTTAATAGTAAAATTTTAAAATAAAGAACAATGCATAAAAAATATTAATTAATTATCATTAAAAAATATACATTGATTTTCAGAGTGTATTTAGAATAAATAAACATAGAGTTTGAATATATAGATATAGATATAGACATAGACATAGATAGAGATATAGATTTAAGTATAGAGATATAGTAATTCATGAAGAATATATGGTGTCAATAACAGGAGTGAAAACGACACCTTTCTTGTAAATGTTAACAGTTGTCACTGCCAAACAAATATCAATGTTTACTGGATTGCTGGGATACACGTCGGCACAAATAACGTAAGTGGGAAATATTCTTGTAACTGTGTGCTAACAAATCTGAAACCGACAGGACTCTTTAGTCGTTAATCAGACTAAAGAAATCTCCTATGAATTCCACTCGCCTCTCTGCGGGAGTGGGAGGGGGAGTGGGAGGGTAAACGATTCGATGTCTCTCGTCGATATGAGGCCCTGAAAATAAATCTTAATTAGCCGTGGCTGTCTTGCCCGCCGCATGACTGCAGTCTCGATAAAACTGGATGGATTGTGCAGCCGTTGTGGAGTGACAAAGGATAATAATCTTTCAACGGATAATACTGGTATCAGTAGGCGATGGGCGAATTGTCACAATCTTTCTAATTTCACCTCTTGCATAATTTATTGTCTTCTCTGTCTCGAGAGGGTTTGTGATATTTGTTTAATGATTTTATTTTATTCTTTTGCACTTTTATTTTCCTTGTACTTTATGAACAATACATTGTTATTTCTTAAAGCTCATATCTGGAACATTCGTTAGAGAGAATTTCCTTTATTTCTTGTTTTATGTGTTTATTGCTTTATTATATATCGTTTTGGGACTACGTTTAACATCCAAAAACAAAATTACGGCTACATATGCTGAAGGTTATAGTGTACATGTGTGTGTGTGTGTGTGTGTGTGTGTGTGTGTGTGTGTGTGTGTGTGTGTGTGTGTGTGTATGTGTATATGTGTGTGTGTGTGTGTGTGTGTGTAACACTACAGAGTACATATGTGATTATATATGTGTGTGTGAGTGTATGTATTTGTCTGTGTGAGTGTACATATGGAAAGTTACATAATAGATATTATCGATTGGAAATAGTATGATGCATCGGCTATGTATAAGCATAATGTTATGTAACGAATGATCCCATTTATACCGGTACAGTATTCACTATGTAACAGTGAATTGCATGCTAAAGTTGCAACACAAGATATAGTACTGATACAGCAGTGGTGATGGATGTTGAATGTAATATAGGCCTAATGATACATATTGTGACACGTCTCTGACAATCTTCACTCCTTATAATATTATTTATTATTTAATAAATCATAACTAATTACAAATGATCTAGAATCTTAATATATAGTTATTAATAATTCTCAGAACAACATGTCTCTGACTTGGCACATTATTACTCGTTAAACTCTACTCTTAGACAAAAACAAAAAACTCTACTCTTAGACAATAACAAAATAGCCGTTTTACTGTTGCATAATGTTTTGCAGGAGGAAACGTTTACTAAATGAGTAATACAAATCCGTCTTTTATTAATATTTAACGAGTCACCATCAACACACTATTAGCAGGGTCAAGAGTTTCAAAACTACATCCTAACAAATTTCGACTTTAGCAGTGTCATGAGTAGAAAGTTTCACCTTGACAAATTTCGAAATTATCAGTGTCGTGAGTAGAAAATTACGCCTTCACAAATTTCGAATTTTCAGTGTCGTGAGTAGAAAGTTACACCTTGACAAATTTCGAATTTAGCAGTGTCGTGAGTAGAAAGTTACACCTTCACAAATTTCGAATTTAGCAGTGTCGTGGCTTGAGGGGAAAAGAGCACCTCCAATTTTATCGGCTTCCTACACATTAGCTGGCTGCTCTTGGATGTTTTCTCTGCCAATGGATTTGGGAGCGTCTGGCTCTGATAAAGCTCCCTCTGGAAGTCATCAATTATGACGCCTAATTTTCCTTTCTGTGTCTCTTCAGTTGACCGGTAAGTAATTTCCCAGATATAAGTTTACTGTATATTGGTCAGCGTGAACTTACAACGTCACTAAGATTTATTAGATTTTATTTCATCAGCTGAAATACCTCGACATCCAGACTCGAATATTGTTTCATTTGTCTGGTCGGTAGCAAGCCTGTGATTTCATATTCCGCTTTTTGATCCCATGTAAATGTACTTACGACTAATATCAATCATTATGTACTGGTTTTATTTATTTATCTATCTATCTATCTATCTATCTATCTATCTATCTATCTATCTATCTATCTATCTATCTATCTATCTATCTATCTATCTATCTATCTATCTATCTATCTATCTATCTATCTATCTATCTATCTATCTATCTATCTACCTATCTATCTATCTATCTATCTTATCTAATTTTCCTTCAAGAAGTTCTGCTTATATAGGTATTACATCATAACACACACGTACGTACACATACACACATACACACACACACACACACACGCACACACACACACACAAACTTGTATGTGGGGGGGGGGGTGAGAGAGAGAGAAAGAGCGAGAGATGGAGAATGATATGTGCTGAAGGTCACAAATTAATGCAAATAAATTATAATTGTATTATGTAGCATTCCAATGTAGAACCTTAATCGGCAGTGTTCAAATTTTGCTAGTTGTAATTAATAAATTAACACGTAAAAAATAAAAAGGTGCTGACGTTTCTTGTTTTACGTTTACGTTTGTTTTCAGTTTACGGTTCAGTACCCCCAACCACACCGTTTCACTCGAATATTGTTTCATTTGTCTGGTCGGTAGCAAGCCTATGATTTCATATTCCGCTTTTTGATCCCATGTAAATGTACTTACGACTAATATCAATCATTATGTACTGGTTTTATTTATTTATCTATCTATCTATCTATCTATCTATCTAATCTATCTATCTATCTATCTATCTATCTATCTATCTATCTATCTATCTATCTATCTATCTATCTATCTATCTATCTATCTATCTATCTATCTTATCTAATTTTCCTTCAAGAAGTTCTGCTTATATAGGTATTACATCATAACACACACGTACGTACACATACACACATACACACACACACACGCACACGCACACACACACACAAACTTGTATGTGGGGGGGGGGGTGAGAGAGAGAGAAAGAGCGAGAGATGGAGAATGATATGTGCTGAAGGTCACAAATTAATGCAAATAAATTATAATTGTATTATGTAGCATTCCAATGTAGAACCTTAATCGGCAGTGTTCAAATTTTACTAGTTGTAATTAATAAATTAACACGTAAAAAATAAAAAGGTGCTGACGTTTCTTGTTTTACGTTTACGTTTGTTTTCAGTTTACGGTTAAGTACCCCCAACCACACCGTTTCAGTGTGCGATGCATTACCGTACCTGTTTGAAAAGGAGTCTTCCTTCAGTAAATTCATTAATTCTTTCTTACTTCCACCTCTCTCTCTCTAAAAGGTGGATAAGTGAGGGTGGTGGGGGTTAAACAGGATATAAAGGACTGTGGACATTACTTCAAAAACAGATAGAATCTGCTAACTATCTTTTAGCCATGTGAGGATAATGTTGTAATGGAGACAATGAACACGCTTGGAGTCGAGACCATTTCTTTAGTTCTTCCTTAAGACTCATTTCCGCTTAAAGCAAAGGGAGATAACTGTCGCTACCGCCAGTAATGGATTCTTTTAAGAGCAATTTGTTTTGTCTTCAGAGCAAAGCAACATACACGTATTTTATTTTGTATTCAGTGCAAAGCAACGTACACGTATTTTATTTTGTTTTCAGTGCAAAGCAACATACACGTATTTTATTTTGTCTTCAGTGCAAAGCAACATACACGTATTTTATTCTGTGTACATATTTCCTCTACTCCCTTGAGCGTGTTTTTCCACTAACAAAGTTTAACAAAGGTAAATATGTACAGAGGTGTGTGGCAATTGTGTACCCAATGCGTGGTGATTCTGTACAGAGGTGTGTGGCAATTGTGTACCCAATGCGTGGTGATTCTGTACAGAAGTGTGTGGCAATTGTGTACCCAACGCGTGGTGATTCTGTACAGAGGTGTGTGGCAATTGTGTACCCAATGCGTGGTGATTCTGTACAGAAATGTGTGGCAATTGTGTACCCAATGCTGGTGATTATGTACAGAAGTGTGTGGCAATTGTGTACCCAATGCTGGTGATTCTGTACAGAAGTGTGTAGCAATTGTGTACCCAATGCGTGGTGATTCTGTGCAGAAGTGTGTGGTAGTTGTGTACCCAATGCGTGGTGATTCTTTCCAGAAGTGTGAGATAATAATATTGAATTTGTGCCCCGAATTATGTCCAGAAATAAGTCGTAATTATGATCAGAATTGCGTTCTTAAATATGTCCAGAAATAAATTCTAATTATGATCAGAATTGCGTTCTTAATTATGCCCGTTTTCACTTATTCCGAATCTTTCATTACTCTTCACCCCCCCACCCTGCCCCTGCGCATTTACTGATTGCATCATTCATTACTAGTTTGGTTCTAAGTTTAAAAAAGGTTGTTCTACAGCACTTTATGGTACATTTAATAATATTTAGAGGGTATATTTAAAAATGTTTTATACATTTAACGGTAGTAAAATTTGAAATCGTTCTATTTAGATAATTAGGTCAGTTTATCCCAGGCTAGTCTTTAACAAACTCGGGGGATATTGTTCTAAAAATAAAATAGTCTTCACTGATCGATTTGACCCTATCTCGCTGAACTGCTCTGCAAATATATTTATGCTAAATGAATGACAATCATGGTGACGAAAAGAAAAACATGTGCAAACTATTCACATGTTTCGTGAATGTATTTAAATAATTTAAATTTGGTTAGTTTATCTTTGCCACTGACATTCTGAAGCACTAAGAAGTATTCTGTGACTCTGATCAATTTAGAAAACGTGATGGCATCGGGTAAGGATGGGTGGTTTCGAGAGAGGGTGCTCAAGGAGAGCATTCCCGTTTGAAATTATAATAAAATAAGCCCAGAATCAAGCTGCGACCGGATACTGATTGATGCACAGGGAAAGTCTGGGGTACGGGGTCAGGCACTGCCAAATTGAAAGAGGGGGAAATTAATGGCTTCACTTTAATGACTGTTTTGACTGAGTTCATTTCAGTCATGTTGGACTCGGCGCAGCCCAGGAGACCAGATCATTGAAATCCTTCAGCTACCGAATTTAGCACGTCACGAGAGTTTCCGCGATCGATGTTACGCTTGTCGAGTTTCTCTCTCTCTCTCTCTCTCTCTCTCTCTCTCTCTCTCTCTCTCTCTCTCCTCTCTCTCTCTCTCCTCTCTCTCTTTCTTTTCATCCCCCGTTTTCTCTCCTTTCTCTCCCTTTCATTCTTTCTCTCCTTTCTCTCCCTTTCTATCTCTCTCTTTCTCTACCTTTCTTATGAGAATATGATGCAGGTCAACAAATAAAATTGTGGCTGTCGAACTACTTTAATAGATGGCTGTCATTCTACTTTATACACACAACACCAATCTAATGGTTATTGCATTATTTGAAAGATTAACATTTAACCTAATGGTTATTACCAAATAATCTTAATGGTTATCTATATACCTGAATATCACCTAAGAGTCATATGGTTATCACTAAGCATGAATGATAACAATTTTGCTTTTGAGGGTGTTAAAGATCTTAATTAGCCTGATTTTGTTTGCTTGTTTGTGTTAAAACTATTGTTCTGACACACGCACAATTCAAAGACAATAGCTATCAAGGTCCCTATCAATATAAATGCACTCTTATGATGGACAAGCGATGTTTATTCTGCATTCATGCTGATTAAAAATAGAAACAAGGTTTTCGTGAGAATCTATATACTTTCATTACCATTTTCATTTTATTACGATCTCACGACTAGCTTGTCAATTGATTAAAGTTATTTATTGTCTTTTTATTTTATTACGACCCACGGCTAGCTTGTCAATTTATTAAAGTCATCTATTGTCTTTTAATTTTATTTGTATTTAATTAAAACATATAGTACTCCTCTCCACCCTTTTAAAAATATCTGGTGGATGGACGAAATGAGTTGTATACGCTTCCAAACCGAATAAAGTCGTGTCGCGATGAATATCTTTACGTTTCAATTTAGTTTCTGTCATCAGTGCCTGTTTTTCGAACAAATTAAAAGGAAAAGCTGGCTCATGGAACTGTCGATCTTCACCCATGGGTTGTCCGCCCTTGTTCTGGAGTTGTTCCGGAAAATGAACAGCAATGGAAGACATGCTACAGCAATCCATTCTTGACAGGTTGACTCTTCTCAAAAGAAGGTAAGGGGAAAGAGAGAGAAAATACTGTACAACGCGCTGCAAAAAACGCTACGCAAACACGACTTCCAGCAAACGCTTGTGTAAACGCCTTCAGCTCCTAGAAGGTTAATAACTTTGGCAGAAAAGAAAGAAAAGCTGTGCGCCATATAAATGCGCTATCTATATGGGTTGAGGAAATTTCCCAGTGCAGATCGAGATATGCTCTTAATTTCATTTCTTTTTCTTTTTTCCTTTCCGTTTCTAAAATATTTTATTTCCTTTTCTTCCTTACTTCTTTATTAATTTATGCTGCTTTGATTTATTAATAGCAGACAGAGCATCAGCAGGGAGAGTAGAATTAGTAGCAGTAGACAGTTTCAGCAGGAAGATTAGAAGTAGTAGCAGCAGAAGCAGTATCAGCAGAAAGAGTAGAAACAGTAGACACACTATCAGTAAGAACAGAAGACGCAGTAGACACAGTATCAGCAGAAAGAGTAGAAACAGTAGACACATTATCAGTAAGAACAGATGAAGCAGTAGACACAGTATCAGCAGATAGAGTAGAAACAGTAATAGTAGACACATTATCAGTAAGAACAGAAGATGCAGTAGACACAGTATCAGCAGAAAGAGTAGAAACAGTAACAGTAGACACATTGTCATCAAGAACAGATGAAGCAGTATAGTCAGTGTAATATAGTTGGTCAAGTCTTGTTTCTCTACAGCCATTGGCAGACACCCTTTACATCTACCTCTGGAACCTTTTACACTTTTAAACTGGACACAGTGCCATTGTTCTGCAAATTCGTGAAGCCAGCCAGTGAGCATTTTTGGAGTCCTGCGAAGCCAGTGGGTGAAGGCATGACGTCATCTACCTCAGTAGGAAAAACAGAGAGAGTCGAACCTTCATTCGGGTCACATTGACTTTTTCAAGAAACTGACTTTCTCGTGTCTGAATTGATGGAATAACTTTGTTAATAGATACTTCTAGGTGTCTCTGGAGAGTGCTAGAGATAAGTTCCAAGAACACTATTGTGAACAGTTATGAAGAGAGCCCTTCAAGCCTATATGTATTTTGGATAATCAACTATATTATATTTGTTTTGAATTTTTGTTTGTATCTTCATTGTAATGTCATTATGTATTTGTATTTGATCAATGTTGAACTGCTGTATTGTGTGTAGTTAATTATATTATTAATAAATTCTATTTCTGTGTTACCAACACCCTTGAACTATATTCCTTATAACTAGGTTAAAAGATTAGAAGTAGTTGGGGGATTAAAAATTAATATGACGATTGTAGACTTTTTTTTAGAGGGTGTCCACTACACTGTTGGAGATGTGCCAGGTCAAAGTTATTTTGTAGTGTTCATTTATAATACTGGGGATTACTCTTGGAGGAGTGTAGAGGTTACTCTTCCAGTCTGTTGCCCGCAAGATGAGAGCTGTGTATTGTCACAGGCGTGTAGAGATGGCAATATTCTCATAACAAAATAGACCCTCTTGTATTTTCAAATAAATTGTCACTCTATGTACAAGTAAAGAGTAAAACTAAATAGAATTGCTGTGAACAGCAGGGAAAAGATTAAAAGTAACTAGAAGTATATTTTAAAAAATCACGTAGAGCTAACTATAATTGTTTTGTGGACATGTCAAACTGCTAGAATTGTTTTATAAGTAGGTAAAACTGGTAGGAGTGTTTCGTGAGCAGGCAGAACTGATTAGAATTGTTTTGTAAATACATAATGCTGACTAAGAGATTTTTGTAAACACCTAAAACTGATTAGAAGTGTTTTGTGAATAAATAAACTGACCAGAAATGTTTTGCCGACAGGAAAAACATCTAGAAGTGTTTTCGGATCATGTAAAACTAACTAAAAGTGTTTCTGGTCAAATAAAAACAAATAGCGTAGTTTTGTGTTCAATTGAAACTGGCAAGCAGTGTTTTGTGATCAAGTGAAATTGACACGCAGTGTTTGTGATCAAATAAAACAAATAGAAGTGTTTTGTGATCAAATAAAATTGACAAGCAGTGTGTGTGATCAAATAAAACAAATAGAAGTGTTTTGTGATCAAATAAAATTGATAAGCAGTGTCCTCTGAAGAAGGAGAAGAAACGAGAGCAAGCGGATGGAAGCACAAATAAAAACAATTTCCATAAAAGGCGAGAGTAAAATCGACCTTTGGATTCTGGAGTCTAAGAAAAATGTTCTGAAAGAAAAATAAATGAGGAAGGAATGAGAAGGCCGACAAAGGATAGATCGACAACGTTCGAGGAGACATGGAGCTATCGCTAGATAAATTGCTGGTCGATCCTTTTTAAATGGAAGGATTAAAATCCCTGACAGTACACGTTTTACTTCAGTTTTTTATTTATTTTTTTTTATTTTACTTTTTCGAGAGGTGAGAAATTACAGACGATGAATAAAAAGAATAGAAGAAATAACTTTTTAAAATAATTCTATTTTTCTTGTTCTCCTTTTCCAGTTGTTCTTGTCTGTTTATTCCTTCCTTCCTTCCTTCTTTCTTTCTTTCTTTCTGTCGGTCTGTCTCAATTTCGTTCTTTTCATCTTTTTACTATTATTTCTTCCTCTTTCTTTCACGCTTCCGTCTTTTCTTCCTCTCGCTCTCTTAAAATTTTTAATTCTGTCTTTTTACTCTTGGATTTTTCTTACTGAGTATACATCTAAGCAGCGAAAAGCAATTCGTTCTTAACTATAAATACGCTTTCCCCTCACATACAACATTTACATCTGCACTTTGCGTGTTTATTTTCTACACCATTTTTTTGTACCACATTTCCGTGCGACAAGATAATAAATTAGAACAAGAAGAAACGGTGCTTCAAAAAACGTATTAATTTCCTTGAAGTAACAGAACGAAATATTAAATTTCTACTAAATTTGTATACGAGACGTGTACAAACAACTTTATATTATCTTCTGCTATAGCTTTCCAGTAATAAGAATGATAGAATTATTTAACTTTTTATAGTAGTAGTAAGAGATGATAGAATTATTTACAGTTTTATGATACTAAGTGATGACAGAGTGTATTTGTAACATTTTATACAAGGAAAATATACTGCGATATAAATGTAAAAGAATAAGTCTTATACTAATCAGTACTTCATACACATTTAACATAACCAAAATAAAAATGTTTTTCAAGTTCAAAATATTGCATGAACATCTGATAACTTTATATCCCCACCCCCTTTATCAAAGGTCATTGATATAGCTGCATAAATATTTTTTGTTTAAAAAAAAACAACAGGAAAACACAGTTTATTCCCCAATTCTTCCATTTATTACTACGTTCCTCACCAAGAATCCTGTCCTTTTACCATATTCGCTAGTGCTTTAATTGTTACAACGGTCCAGACGCTTAAGTGTATTATTGGAGGGGATGGGGGGTAGGAGATTTTGTAGTCATTTTCCCTGCTATCAAAAGTGAAACATGTACTCTGTCCTGTTACGTGATTGCATTTTGACGGCTTGAAGCATCTTTGATTTTGTTGTAGAAAAACACACTTTCTTTAATGAGTATTTTTAATCAGTCAAATTATTTACAAGATGACGGACTCGTGCAATATTTGCAGTAGGGAGTTGTATTTATAATGGCAAACAAGTGTCTATACTGCTAATACTGACTCGAGCAGTGATATTTCAAATGCAGCCACAGATAGAAGTCACGTGATGAATTGTCGTCCTTTGACCTCGTTTCTTTGGGACAGACAATTCAATGACAGAACCAGGCCGACGCCCTTTTTGAAAATGTTTCTTAACTGAGAACGTCGTCTGCACCTGACACAAAGCTGTTGATGTGCACAGTCCTTCACTGATCCATACCCTGCGATTTATTTTTTCATCTTTTTGTGTTTGACTGTCACTGTAGTTGTTTGTTTGCAAACATTGTGGCAGTAGTGTGAATGTACTGAGATTTATCTTTAACTTAATATTGGCGGGTCACATCACACCTAAACCAAAACAGTACATGCCGATACATAATTAAGATCTTCAGTTATGATTGCATGTGACACTTTAAAAAAAATAAAATGTAAAGTTTATTTGCATTGTGTTTCACATTTCAAGAGGACACGAAACAAACAAAACCAAAGTCTTTAAAATGTAGGTTTGCTTTTACCATGAATATTTATTTTTTATTGTTTAAAAAAAACGTGAAGCAATTGTTAAGTTATTTGATTATTAGTAATAAATTTAATCTACCAAACAGTTTACATTTGCTCTGATTAAACATACAGTGATTTATTATTATGTTTTCAAAGTAGACAGGGTAAGTCACTAAGAGAAAACGAATTGATAAAGTGTGCAAACATAAGTCATTAGGACAAAATGAATTTATACAATGTGCAAAAATAAGTCACTAGGAGAAAACGAATTGATAAACTGTGCAAAGTGATTAGGAGAAAACGAATTGATAAAATGTGCAAAAATAGGTCACTAGGAGAAAACAAATTGATAAAATGTGCAAACATAAGTCACTAGGAGAAAAAAATTGATACAATGTGCAAACATAAGTCTACAGGAGAATACGA
Organism: Sinotaia quadrata; assembly: GCA_028829895.1. Lineage (NCBI taxonomy): Eukaryota > Metazoa > Mollusca > Gastropoda > Architaenioglossa > Viviparidae > Sinotaia > Sinotaia quadrata. The sequence continues at coordinate 83,651,107 of CM054181.1, forward strand.
ATTGATAAAATATGCAAATATAAGTCACTAGGAGAAAATGAATTGATAAAATGTGCAAAAATAGTTCACTAGGACAAAGAAAGAAAGAAAGAAAGAAAGAAAGAAAGAAAGAAAGAAAGAAAGAAAGAAAGAAAGAAAGAAAGAAAGATGACTGTAAAGGAAAGTGTTAAACGAATTGGAAGAAGTGGGGGTGGGAGAAATAAACTAATACAACGAAAGACATTTACAGAGGCAAGCAGAGAGAACAAAATCGGACCTCAGTGTTTGTATCTGAACAATCAATACCACTAGGAACAATTCCTTTAAGTGGCCTGTGATCTTTAATACAGCCCGGCCCAGGGCTCACCTACGCCATAACCCCGTCTTTGAACTGCATCCATGCAGCGGGAGAGGACTCTCGTGCCTGTCACAATATTTGTGGCTCTGCCAGTGATGTGATAGCTCAGGCATACGTTTGATAATAAATCACTGTATCGTAATTTTCTATCTTGCTCTGCGTCGTGCATCGACACATTGAGATTTCTCTGTCTCTGTCTCTCTCTCTCTTTCGTTTTCTTTTCTGTGACTCCAAGAAGTAAGATTGTATTCTGTTGTATAATTATTTTATTTTTCTAACCGATAGCTAGAATACTTCATAGCTATCAAATCTCACTTTCGGATATTTTTATATAAGCACTGCTATGTAATTTATTATTACTTTTACTTATAAGCGCTGTTATGTCACGTATTATATATAGCCTTTATAGAAACACTGATATGAGAGTGACAATAACATTTCTAGTATCACTGATACGAGAGTTACGATAACATTTCTAGAAGCACTGATACGACAGTTACAATAACATTTCCAGTAGCACACAGTTACAATAACATTTCTAGTAGCACTGATACGACAGTTACAATAACATTTCTAGTAGCACTGATACGACAGTTACGATAGCATTTATAATAGAACTGCTGCGTCACTGGTCATAGTTCGCTTTTTAGCACCGCTACACTACTTATCATGTTTATAATTTATATTTGCACCACTACTTTATTCATCCACTTTCTTAAATGTTATTTTTGCTTCATCAGTTACAATGATATTTTATTTTAATACTAGCATTACTGCGATATCAGTGATTTTATTTCTATGCTATTATTTAATATCGCTAGCCATAGCTCTCATACTACGTTACTACGTCACTTACCATAGATGTCGTGCTACGTTACTACCTCAGTTACCATAGTTTTCAAGCTACATTCATACACGAGTTACCATAGCTTTCATACTAGGCTTCTATATCAGTTTTCATACTTTCTACATCCGTTACCACAGCTATTACACTACATTTATACTTCAGTAACCATAGATTTCATACTACATTTCTACATCACTTGCTGTGACGACAACGCCACCTAGTTAATGATTATGATTATTATTAATTACTCAATAGACCATAGCTAATTAGAAGTGATGAGAATCTTAATTTATGTTAATAATAATTCTCCAGCAGACACCACTCGTCTCTCTCACTTGGCGGATGTGCAGATGCTGTAAACGTTTTCTCTCTTCCACAACATTAAATACAACATTTACTGTCACACAATATTTCGTAGGAGGGAAACTTCTAACTGAAGGAGAAGACATATCCGTCTTTAATCTATATTTAGTGAGCCCCCATCCACCCACTTTCTTCTCAAACATATAGTTATCAGTATGTGTTAGAAGGCCAATAAATTTAACAATAAATGTATTAAATCAACAATCAAATTTACATATAATAGATACAATGAAAACAATTACTTGACATTGATATTTCCACAGAACCATGTTCAAATAATGTTTGTACAACACAATTTTATTAAAAAAATACAATTCAGCAATTCAATACAAAGCACATGGAACAGAGAACAGAAATTGAGTTATTAGAGATAAGTGATAATAGTTTTACATAACCTTATTCAGGCACTGTCGAAAATAGTCTTTCAAGCACTTTTGTAACACAGACACAAGTTTATTGTCCTCTGATAGTATGTCAGTTCCTTCTGTTTCTCTTGCATGCTTATAGGACACTGATTCAGTGCTATTCTTCCGAGGCTAAAGTGGTTGCCTTTGCCATATTAATCTCCCTCAAGCAGAATGGCAATTGTAGCAATTTCCAGTAACTTTCTTATACAAGAAATTGATCGATGTAGTCAGCATACTTTGCCACCATACATCAAAAGAGAGTAGTATATTATTACACTTATACACTGCTCCCCACCTCTACCACAGTTGGTCATAGCAGTTTATATTGAGTAAACCATGAAGTTCAAATCATACACAGAAAGAAAGGCTATATAATCAGGGAACAAATGCTAAGTTTCCAGCATAATAAATACAGTGTTATAGTTTTATGAAAGGTTTCACTAGAACAATGTCAAGTGTTATCATACTACATATAAGCATCATAGTTCAAACAATGGCTACCTTTCAAGACTGGACTTCTTGCCACAACAAATTTAAATGATTAGACAATAGAATTGTCTACATGTAATTTTTTGTATCCCATTGGCTGGTCTCATTCTTGTAAATCTTAACCATTGGGTAATAAAAACTACTCACCCAGTTGAACTGATTTGCATTATATCAGCAATTTCTAGCATATTCTCAACTCGAAGTCAACTCTGACACTTACAAAAATACCATCATAAGGAGTGCCCAAGGTCGGGTCACTTCGACAATTTTATATAACAATTAAGTTTTAAAATAGGGATAGGAAATTTACTCTACCACAATTACCATGTATTTCATACTACTTTTTTTCTACATCAGTTACCACAGCTTTCATACTTCATTTTTATACAGCTGGCTGTCCATAGATTTTATTTTTATTATACTGAATCATCACTGCCATAGTTTTTTTTTTTTAATATAAGCATGGCTAGTTTTATATGAGACCCTATATAAGTTACCATAGTTTGTATACATCAGTGTTGGTTATATAATAGTTATCATAGATTTTACATTGATTACTATAGCATTTATTCATACATGACTATAACAGTTATTGTAGTATTTATATTGAAAGTGATATATCACTTATTATACTCTTATACAAATTTCAGTTATTATAGTCTTTCTACTGGCACTTGCTGCGTCATTAATAACAGCTTTTATGCGGCAGTGCTATAAATAATCATAATTAAACACATGTAGCATCCTTCACAAAACTAAATTACACAATAAAATCATTATAAACAGGATTCTACAAAATCCAATTCTACCGAGTTAAATCGCACTGTGAGCCCACAGCTGTGTTGATCAATTATTGAAGTACAACCACAAATCTCTTTTGTTCCTTTAAAAGTCAAATATAAATTGAATCGTAATCAAGTTTATTAATAATTTTATATTACATCTATATGTGTGTTTGGGGGACGGAAGTGCTAACTTGCCATCAGAAAGAGAAACAATGTGGGTACTTCTAATCAGAAGTGAGTTATCCCTCTTCGCTTTCTTCCACGCTATTTGTAGACAGTTCGATGAATGTATAAAGAGGACTGTGGAACAGATAGAAATCAACCAAGAATTAAATTATAATAAATTAATATTTTTAAAGATGAATTTTTAATAATATTTCACGTCCCTTGTGTTCATATTTATATCAAATAAATTTATATCAAATGTAAACTATTATTCTAACAGAAGACCATATTTCATGTAATAAATATGTTCCTGGTGTATGGTGTATATGTCTTTTTAAAAAAGTATTACAAACATTTAATAGTTTCTCCTGATTAAGTCACGTATTTTATGCTAGTGTGAAGGTTTTAATTACAAGGTTTCCTCAAACTGGTTATATCGATCTTTTTTCTTTCTTCCTCAAAGTTATGTGAACTGCGCGTGGCTCTAGAGATCTCTTTGAAGTAGTCCCTTTTATCTCGACTGTTTGGTCCGACTATTTGTATCTAAATATTTGCTGTTCATGTGTGCGTGTGCGCTCTTGTATGGTGCGCAAGAATGTGTGCGTGCGTGCATGCGTGCGTATGGCTGAGTGCCTATTTAGATGCCTCGAGTACTGGTAATCTGCTCTTGAGGAGAAAGAAATTCATAAAGAGATGTGGCTTTTGAGCTTAAGTTCCTTAAGCTAAGAGATGTAGTATAAAGCAATGAAAATATGACGTGCACGGCAATCTTTGTCATATTCACGGGTTAAGTGCATTTACAGGTACGTGTCAAGTACATTTAAGGTCACGTGTCAAGTACATTTAAAGTCACGTGTCAAGTACATTTAAAATCACTTGATGTCGTATGGCCACGGGTAAACGGAAACTACCATACAAAATTGGCTGTTCCATTAGCTTCTCCTACATCCACACAAGGATGAATCAAATAAGTTTCCTACTGCAATGCTCACCCATTTATCTCCCCAAACCCACGCATGCGCAAGCTGCCATCATGCGTGCGCACAGTACCGCATTACGAGGCGAGTTGAAGTCTTAATGCCATGAGTGGTGCTGTGTAATAGCATTTAATTTCCTACTCTCGTCCCTTGGCAGTGTCTGCACCCTCTGACGAACAAAGAGGAGACAGGGGAGCGCACTGCCAAGTCAATACCATTTAAGTGATTGAAGAACGCGCAGTCACGTCCCCGCAAGCATCCTCCAATGGTGACCGACATGTCCGGCCATCCGCCATTTGGTGTTGATTGAAGCAAATCTGGTTTTTGTGCCGCAAAGCGTTTCTCAAACTGATCACGACGGACGCTTTTCTTGTCCGTTTACTGCATTTGCTGTATTAGTGAGATGTTTAGCTCTTTTGCTTATTTCTTGACTCGAATCTTTCACTTGATGAGAAAAAGTTTGACTTCCGGTTTGTATTGTCTTTTTGATGCATTTCACATGCAGAGAAGGGAGTAGGAGAGGAGGGAGTAGGGGAATTGTCCATCTTATGAAGATGATCTTTACAGAAATAATGCCCCTTACGTCTGTTAATATTGCTCGTTTGTTGTATTCATTGATTTTTATTTCCATCTTTTCATGACAACAGGGCTTGCCAAGACAATCATGCAAGGTACTGTGCAAGGAGGGCGAAAGAGGAAAAGATGGGAGGATAACATCTCAGAGAGGTCAAGACTGAAGATGAGCGATACAGAAAGATTATCAAAGAACAGGTTATCAGTGGTACCCCAATGGTCGGCAAGACTAAGGGATAGACAGATCGATAGGTAGATAGATAGATAGATAGATAGATAGATAGATTCTTTTTCTGATGCGCGCGTTTTTAGTGCAGTTTGTTATATTCCTAAATGAATTGTTCAAATATGTTTAATTCTTTGATATAAACATTTTGTCTGAAGAGTACACTTTAACCTATTTTGTATTTGTTATAGTCATCAATTCAAAAGCTTGTCAAGTTTCATACCAGTCTTTATCTTAGGAGTACTATTTAACATATTTTAATATTATTTCTTATATTCATCAATTCGATAGACTGTCAAATTTTTAACACAAAGTCTTTGTTTGAAGTGTACAATTTAACCTCTTTTAGTATGATCTGTTATATTCTTTATCCTTTAAAAAAAATATACATTTTATTAGCAAATGCATCAAAGTGACAAAAGTAACGGAATTTACACAATTGTTTGTTTTGAAGATTTGAATGGAAACAAGAGTATAAAACTAATAACTATAAAGTATAAAACTAATAACTATAAAGTATAAAACGAATAATTATAAAGTATAAAACTAATAATTCTCTGACAGATATACACACAGGTAATATTGAAGAAAAATTCACATAATTCAGAAAATTTTCTTCAAAACATGGGTCTACAATTGACCAACTGGTTAACGAATATAACGTATAAACAATATTCTAAAGAGAAACGTTACATGTTTCTTAAAGATTCGTGTAAATTATGTTCCCTCCCCTTAAAAAGAAAAAGAAAGAAATATATAAAAATAAACCACTCATTACTGAACCATTATATTTCCACTAGAATGCTTTCATCATTGAATTGTTGAATTCTTCGTCTACGTTTGTTACTCAAACAAATGCATTCCTGCTAGAAATATCTGCCAAACAGAATCATATATAATTAATGAACACCAATGAATGCACGTAATTATTCAACCATTGATTTTCTCAATAGAAATGTCGCATTTACATCCATTGAGCAGTAACAACGACGTTAGCAAGATTTACACTCAAGGGACATTACTCTCGCTTAACCGCGTAACAAACTGTACAGGTGTCATTAGACACACCACAACTTACTTTAACGCATTGATCTAACACTGACGTGATAGAGAAATGAGTTGAAAGATCTAACATTGAGGTGAGAGAGAAATGAGTTGAAAAAATTAACACTAGGGTGATAAAGAAATGAGTTGAAAGATTTAACACTGGGAAGATAAAGACTTGAAAGATTTAACATTCAGGTGATAAAGAAATGAATTGAAAAATTTAACACTGGGAAGATGAAGACATGTGTTGAAAGATTCATCATTGTGATAGAAAAATTATTTGAAAAATTTAACTCTAAGTGAAAGAGAAATAAGTTGAATGATTATATTATCATTGAGGTAACAGAGAAATGTGTTGAAGGAACTTTCAGTGAGGCGGTAGAGAAATGAATCTAAGATATTAAATAAATCTCGGGGTGTGAAGTGAGAATGCCAGCTTTGCGTAGAAAAAAATATGTTGGGTTCGAACATAGCTTAGGCCAATAGGATCTTGTTCCATTGATCCTCATTCTTCTCTTTTACTTATCATTACTGAGCCCAGTGTCCGTGACTGTCAGAGTTTCTTCTTCTTCTTTTTCTTGAAAGGATTGAGAAGAAAATGTATTTTCATTTATATGCGTTAATGTTACAGCAAAAGTAAAATTGTAATCATCTAAAACAGGAAACAAAACACTTTTGTTTCTTTTCTTTTTGACCTTGAGATCAATGATTTCCTAAGCAGGAATTACTTTCGAGGAAGGCAGAAGAGTAAAATTGGATTGTAGGATAAATAAATTGGCGTTGAGTTAAAGGGAGAGAAACGAAAAGCAAAAAAGGTGTTGAAAAAAAAAGAGAGAGAAACGACAAGGAAAATGGCAATGAAAGAAAGAAAGAAAGAAAGAGGAGCACTAAGAGCGAGATAACTATCAAAAGGAAAGTCATAAAGAGTTATCTTTTAATTGGTCGCCTTTAGTTACTGCTTATAATTAAAATTAGTGGACCGACCATTGATCGGTATGTGTATAAAATGCAATATACAAATAAAGTCTCAAGTTTCTTTGCTATTTTAGTATTAAGATAGTGTTAAGATGTGTGAAATTTCTCACACTTTGTCATTTTGAGTAAGGAATAAGAATGCTTTAGAGGTGAGTTAGTCCTACACATACAGTACTTTTAAATATGACATATAAAAATCTGGAATTTTAATTTAATAAATCAAAAGAATGAAATCTAATGATGTGATTGTATTATAAATATAATTAACATGCACGGTACCCAAAATACATGTTCATTCTTCTATACTAAAAATAACTCAATTAGATAAAGTGCCACTTTAACTGACTATCTATCTATCTATCTATCTATCTATCTATCTATCTATCTATCTATCTATCTATCTATCTATCCATCCATCCGTCCATCCATCCATCCGTCCATCCATCCTTCCATCCATCCTTCCATCCATCCTTCCATCCATCGATCCATCGATCCATCCATCCATCTATCTATCTATCACAAAAGAATGACAAAGTATTTAACTATGTTTACAGTAGATGTCATACCACACTAATGAAAATCAGTGTTGATTGCTTACCATAAAATTTGAATAGAATGGAACAACTCAGTGAAGCAGTTTTATGCTAACGGATTAGCATCTGTTGCTTAGAATTTCAAGGGTCAATATTCTCAAAAATAGGCATATCTACTCACTACAGGCTTGCTGAACAAGGATTAACCTAGACTGTTATGTGACAGTTATTGGCAATTAATAGTTGATAGATATAGACGCCACTAAGGGATATGACATAACTAGCCAACGGCTAAGTACTGGTCAACTGAAATTGACCAGTGGGACTTACTAGGGTATAGAGCACAAAGTCAAACCTCCAATATATTTCAGTTTCTAAGATAACTTTTCGAATTTTCACCATTTTGCAGATGCAGATGTATTTGAGGGTCTCCATTTACACTTGGGACAGCAGCTCGATATTTAAGAGTGAAATTTCAGGATTAAAAATTTCAAACTTGTAAATTTTCATGATTTCTCACACTGTAGATCTGACCAGTGGGTCATGTGCAGCAAATTGACAAACCAAACAACTGTTTCTGTCAGTTTTCTACACCATCACCAACAAAGTGCCAAAAGAGACAATTTCACAATCGGTCATATACCTTATAAACATCTACCTTATTTCTTTCCTTACTTTGTGATGTTAAGATATCTATATATGTTGACTGTCTATTTAGACAAAAGTAAAACAATTGTAAGAATATTATTTAGTGAGTATTGAAATGAACACTTCAAAAATTGAGAACTATTCTTTAGTTATTTGGCTGTCTGCAAGGACAGAAAGCTAGATTATCACCGAATTTCTGATTTTTATATGTTTGTGCACTGCATTTTGATTTAATGCTATATGTTGTGTTGCATGTGTAGATAAATTATTGTTAAAATAAATTTCTGTTTCTTCTTTTGTTTATCTTCATTATAATTATTTATTGGGAGAAAGGTACGTGCACGGTGGTGGGGGTGGTGAGACAATATGTAATGATCGAGAAGTCGGAAATAAGAGGATATTTGAATGTGGATGTTCCACTATGAGTACATGGGGGTATGTCGGGTCAACGTTAATTCTAAGTATATATTTAAACACGATTATCATTTTAGCATGGATGAGTGGGTAGGGATGCAGAGAGTCCACCCTATCGTAAACCCAGTCTGATTTAAGAAGTGTATTATAGCTAAGAAATAAGGAAATCCTCAAAATTATGGAGCACTTCATACACTGAGAAATATCCATCACATTGTCTATCTTTCTATCTATCTATCTATCTATCTATCTATCTATCTATCTATCTATCTATCTATCTATCTATCTATCTATCTATCTATCTATCTATCTATCTATCTATCTATCTATCTATCTATCTATCTATCTATCTATCCATCAATCAATCCATCCATCTATCTATCTATCTATAATTATTTTTATATATTTATCCGTCTGTCTGACTGCTAATATTGACAATACATTGAGTGGAATTTGAATAAATCTGCCTCATTCTCTCTTTCACAATAGCAAAGAAAATAAATAGAACACAAATAACAAAAGCATATTCAATGACTCACTAACGGGCCGCATCTCTCTTTCTCTGACTTTCTTCTATTTGCCTCTCTGTCTTTCTTTTTCTCTTTCTGTGTCTTTCTCCATGTCATTCACTCTCTCTCCATCTTTATCACTTTCTCTCTGTTTCTTTCTCTCCCTGTCTGTCTTTCTCCATGTCATTCACTCTCTCTCTCTAACTTTTCTCTCTGTTTCTTTCTCTCTCTATCTGTCTTTCTCTCTGTTTCTCTCGCTCGTGTTTCTGAATAAACGTAGACGAAAACTCGATAAGATGATAACATGATCCCCTGATAACATCCGGCTGTATGTCTTGAGGAAACTTTCCTTGTGTGACGTTGTCGCAAAGGAAGCAACGGTCCTTTTCTCAAATGTCCTCCCCGTTGTCCATTTCACATCCGGAAACATGGTTTCACCTCACCTTCTCTCTTTTACCGCCCCCATCCGCACCAGCATGATCTTTGAAAGAAGAAAGAAAATGCGAGGGAGAAAAAATTATGTTTGCGATGACGTGTATTCTTCTCAGAGCATTATCAGTGGAAATGCTGGAGTGGTCGTGCTCTGGGTTTTGAGATCGAGATTATTTGCACTGATGAGACTAGTGAATAGTCTTCTCAAGAGAACAGGCTTTAGATTGTCGATAGGACCTGGGTAGTTTCCCTGGAGGGAGTAGGGCGTGATAGTTTCCCCTTGTGAGAGTGGGGTGCGATGTCCTCCTGTTAGTACGGAGGGAGCCTTACGTATGTGAGACAAATTCAGCGCCAAGGGAAAAAAATGGCAGGAACAGTTAGAGCGCCTGAGTGAAAGTTCTAACGAGTATAACTGCGTGCGCACCTTAACTGCAGTCGGTACGCCCTGGTGAAACCTATGGCCGATTCTACCAGCGAGAGAAATTAACTAAGACCACTAAATCGTTTTGCATTCTTTCACCCTACGGGTGGTATTAACTGCTTCCAGTGGATAAGTAATGTATGTTATTAATGGGGTATATGGAGAAAATATTTTTTTTTAAATAGAAAATTATGTATATTAATTTGTTCAGATGTGTGTAATTAAGGCTGCTATTTTGACAGATTTAATGATTGTACGATAAATCCTATTGCACTTGCTGGACTGCATGAGCAGTGTCACGAAACGGGAGGGCTCGTTACAAGCCGACCTCGAGCTGAAGTTAGAGATGCAAGGGGTGAAGTCTAATTTTGGCCTGCTCCGGTGCACCTCCAAGAAAAGCCCGTGTGACGTATGCCAGTACTACGTCGTGTCAGGTTGTTACATAGACACACATGACATACACCATTGATGTTTGGGTGGGGCCCACTTTATTAATGTCATGCCAAGGAACGTTTTATTGGCGGTGTGTGTTGTGAGTGTGTATCATAAATGTGAATAAATGGACGAACAGACGAACAGTGCAAACAATACTAGTACAAATTCTTTCGTCCCTCTCAAAAATTATGAATAACAAGAGAGTTGAAAGATGTTTAAATCAGGTTATTTATTTCCCGATTTAAAAGGGGCACTACTCTTTCGCACAGTGATTAATCATTCATTCAACTTTCCAATGTCATACACTCTGTGGGAAATAAGGGGAGATGAAAATGATGAAATTCAAAATATAAAATAAAGATTAATTACACAATTCTTATGCGGCAAATGTGGCCGCTTTAACAATAGTTCACATGTAAAATAAGCATTACTTTTAACATTAGAGTTCTTATTTTGCAAACGATATAATAGTGTTCATTTTCTTAGTGTTCTAGAGTTAAGTATGTGCGCGTTAGCCTGCTAATTATTACTCACTATTAATGTCAGAGTTCCAAGGAGATGACGTAATCTCACACGTCACTTATAAGCGGCACTTCAAAGTGAAGATAGGACGCAATTGAGGCGTCGCATTACAGGTGAAGATTCTGCAGAATCTAGGCACCACTTTCAGATTATCACTGGGGAGAAATCTGAAATTTAGCTGACTGTTGTCAGCCTCGATAATTGTCGCTGTGAACGGACACGCCGTTATCGATGGAGTCGTCCAGTGGGATGTGTCGTCGCATTACATTGAGTGTAGAAATCCGGATATCTGTCTCCGGCGCTAGCCTTCTCAATCGCGGGATAGACTGCCAAACGAACTCAGACAGGGGGGATGACAAAATTGGGTCCCTCGTGTCGTTAACTGCATACAACCAGCGTCGCATACATCGGGTTTTTTCTTGACAGTGAACTTTCCACTTTGCCAACAATTATACTGAGTAATTTTGCCTCGTTACTCAATATATGGCATCAGACGGATGGAAAACGGATGGAAAGAGATTATTGCAGCTTTCCTTTATGAAATCTCTGTACATGAGATAATTCATACGTGAAGTTAGACTGGCTTCAGGCAAATCGACGTTTTCAACATTGAGAGTAAAATCTTCCTTTTTTGCCTCTTATATAGCTTTCACTGAAGGTTTCCAAAACTTCCAGAAGCTATGTCCTGTGACATGATTTTTGCCTTGGATATATAGTGGTAATCGTGATGCACGCTTTTCTGTGGTCAATTCTAATGCGCACTGGCCATTTCTCTCGTCAACAACATGTGACTCGTACTACGCAATTGTCCCAATTTATTTAATATACATATTCTTCATAAACTAATATATATATTCAATATGATATTTAACACACACTGCGTCACGAACGTCTGTCTACTAAAGAGATCTTAGGTGAACGTTACTGGAGGTTTACACATGATAATATGAAAAATAACAAAACTCGGATTACTTCAATTAGTTTTGTTAGCGTTTTATTAAAATGAAATAAAATATAATTTCTGTCCCTCATTTCCTGTGACAAGCAGTACAAATTGCATCTGGAAGTTCGACTTAAGAAAGCAACGCGCGTAGCAATAGACAGTACCCAATAAATACACTCGTACATGAACATAGCACATATTTTAAAGTTTTCTTTTGTAGGGAACAACAGGAGATAGAGGTCAGGGTTTTTTTTAGTCTCCCTGTTATCGTTTTATTTTGTATGGAATCCAAGAAACGTTTCGTTGTATAGACATATCAAGAGACCGTTTTGTTTCGTATTGAATCCAAGAAAACGTTTCGGTATGTAGAAACATGAAGAGATCGTATTGTTTTGTACAGACACCAAGAGTTTGTTTTGTCCGTGCTCATGGAGGTTGTAACGTTTTGTTGGAACTCCAATAAATTATTATTTTGTATGGAGGCACAAAGAGATTGTTACGTTTTGTTGGAACATCGATAGATATTATGTTGTGTAGAGGTACAAAGAGACTGTAACACGTTTAGTTGGAACTCCAAGAAATTATTATTTTGTGTAAAGGCACAAAGAGATGGTAACATTTTTTTTTGGTGGGGGGAGAGATTATTGTGGTATACAATGACACAAAGAGATCTTTTACTTTGTAGGAACACAAAGAAAACACATTATTTGCTGTATTTCCGCAGCGATTTTGAATAGATATGCTGGAAATGGATTTATAAAATATCACTTTGATTTGGGTTTCACTCCCGCTTCCTGCCTTTACTGACTGTGGAGGAAGGGAGACAGAAATATATGCTATTTGAGGGAGAGAGAGATATACATACTATAGGAGAGAGAGATACATACTATGAGAGAGAGATACATACTATGAGAGAGAGAGATACATGCTATGAGAGAGATATACATACTATGAGGGAGAGATACATACTATGAGAGAGAGATACATTCTATAGAAAGAAGAAATACATTCTAAAGAAGGGAGATGACTCTATGGAAGTAAGAGTTATGCATTTGAAGAAAAAGGAATATGTTATGAAAGAAACAGGCAATGGAGAGACACACACACATATATATATACTATGGAAATGAAAGCACGAGATGGAATGGAGATATATATGCAACGGAAAGGAGAGATAATGTAATAGAAGTGAGGGAAATAAACTATAAAGGAGAAAAATACATATAAAAGTAGGATATATATGTTATAAAAGTGGGAGATACATGTTATAAAAGTGGGAGATACATGTTATGGAAGTGAAAGTACATACTAAGGAAGAGATACTCGCTATGGAAGGGAGAAATAGATTATATATCAAAGAGAAACATGAAAGTGAGCGATACGTGGAATGTAAATGAAAATACATAACAAAAGTGGAAGAGGGAAATACATGTCAGGGAAGGGAGCATTAAATGCGCCTGAAGAGAGAGAGAGAGAGAGAGAGAGAGAGAGAGAGAGAGAGAGAGAGGGAGAGACTTGAGACTTGTTATGCAATGGAAAGAGACTTGCAGTAGTAGAGGAGGAGATAAATGCAAAGGAAGGGGTAAATACTTATTATGACAGGGTGAAATAAAAGTAAAGGAAGGGAAGACACTTGCTATAGAAGTGGGAGATAAATGCAATGGAAGGGGTACATATTTGCCGTGGTAGAGGAAGATAAATGCAATAGGAGACAAATCTCGTTATTTGCTTAGACACTTGCTCTATAATACAGGCAGATAAATGCAATGGAAGACGCAAACGCTTGCAATAGTAGGGGGAGATAAATGCAATGGACGGGGTAGACAGGTAGATACGTGCTTTGGAAGGAATAAAGAGTTTAGACAAGTGGGATTTCTGAATTGAAAGTTTTATAGGCAACAGCTAGCGGCCTACTGTATCCGATTTTCATCTGCCAAGACAATCTCTAACAATACACAGACTGGTTCTCAAGTTTCCTGACATATAGTCCAATCCGATAGTTCACCCGTTTGTTTTTCACGCTGAACAAGACTTCACCCAATGATCTCTACATAAAGATCAGTGGGTTTCGCCAAGACTTCATCCAATGATCTCTACATAAAGATCAGTGGGTTTCGCCAAGATACAGCTTTGAACGCAAACATGAAACACTTTTTTGGTCCCTAGCTAGTTTCAGCCACACGTTTTCTGTGACTAAAGCGGGCTACATAAATTACACACACTCACTCAACCCCTCGAGACAAGCCAATTTATTTATGATTGGAATAAACTGCACTATTTATGTATCTTTTATTGCGCAGGAGATATCATTATCTCTAGTTACAGTATGTCATTTGTCTGCCCTTCTCGTGCTATATTATCTCTATGGTACAGACATGTCACGCAGATTAAGTAACCAAAGCAAGATTATATAGATTCCAAAGGCCCAACATCTCATTGTTTCCTTGGTCCCACTCGGAATAAAATGTTATTTTTCTGGCCATAGTTAGTTTTGTAGCTACAGTAAGTCACGTTCTTTTCTTACTACTTTATCCCTATGACTACAGTAACTAAGAATGTCTTTCTTACCTCTTTATCCCTATGACTACAGTAACTAAGAATGTCTTTCTTACCTCTTTATCCCTATGACTACAGTAACTCAGAATGTCTTTCTTACCTCTTTATCCCTATGACTACAGTAACTCAGAATGTCTTTCTAGCCGCAGTAGTTCTATGACCACCAAAAGTCACGTTGTTTCCCTAGCCACATTATTTTATATCTGTAGTCAGTCACGTTGTTTTCCTAGCTAAGCCCGATTACTTTTATTGTTGTGAACAACATTATTTGCTTAGCCATTATTATTTTTATGGCTATAGCAAGTCACGCTTTATTTGCCCTAACTGCATTATTTCTCTGAAATAGCTATTCGCCCTAATCGTATTATTTCTACGGCCACAGTCAATCTCGTTATTTGTTTAGCCGCATTATTTCTATGATCACGGCAAATCTAATTTGTTTGGCCACAATATTTCTATGGTCACGGCAAATCTAATTTGTTTGGCCGCATTATTTCTATGGTCACGGCAAATCTAACTTGTTCAGCCACATTATTTCCATGGTCACGGCAAATCTAATTTGTTTAGCCACATTATTTCTATGGTCACGGCAAATCTAATTTGTTTAGCCACATTATTTCTATGGTCACGGCAAATCTCGTTATTTGCTTAGCCACACTATTTTTATGATCGCATTGAGCTATATTATATCTCTAACACATTATTTCTACAGTCGTATCAAGTCACATTATTTTTCTAGCCGCATTATTTGTCTGGCCAGAGTATGTCACATTATTGTTCTAGGTACGTTACTTCTATAGCCAGAATAAACCAAACTGTATTATTTTAGCGACATTTTTTGTCTGGCTACAATAAATCAGGTTATTTTATTTTTTCTAGGCATACTATTTCTCTAACCACAGTAAGCCCGCGTGATTTATATGCAAATTATTTCTATGGCCACAATAAGCCCGTATGTTTTTTTTTTAACTTTTTTTTTTAATTTTAGCCATGCCGCGCACTACCATGGCTTTGCACGAGCCCCCTCCGCTACCCCCATTCCCCGAAATAAAATGTCGAATGTGGGGTTCTGAACTGAAATTGGCCATGTTAGTGGCAACGATCGAAATAAATTAATAACACTTATTGCCCAAGTGTAAAACTCTTCTTGCAATCACCATAGCAACACGCCGAAATGATGCAGGACACCAGCACTCCTCCCCTACTGGGACTAACGGAACTCCTGCAGCGAAGAAGAGAATTTAGCATGATCCGTACCAATCGAAATGCTGGCGTCCCTGAGCGATAGTGGATCCAGACGACTGCTTCCAAGGGATGAGGGAGACAGCAGTGGACAAAGGGAAGGGTTGAAAGCTGTGGCTCTGTTAGGACACACAATGCTAAAATTTAGGGGTAGAAAAGATGTTCACACACACATACACAGACACGCACGCACGCACACACAGACAAGTACATTTACATTCGTATACTCTATCCTCATACACACACACACACACACACACACACACACACACACACACACACACACACACACACACACACACACACACACTTCACACACTCATGAACATCACACCAAACACACACACACATACATCACTCATCAATACAGCATCACTACTTTCAACGTATATATCAACAACAAAAAATACTAATAAAACTCAACAAAATTAGGACAAGTACAATACTGTAAATAGCTGATTTACAATCCTTATCATAATTTTCAAACTGCTCCTCATTTTTAAATATTTTAAAACATCTCTTCTCTTCTCTATTTCACAGCCATACACGCACGCACGCACGCACGCAAGTAAACAAACATATTAAATGTTGTCGTTAAGACAGCATGCCTAATGCCCTTTGCTTAGAACAGCTTGCTGGCAGCGAACTGTTGATCTCTTGCATTCTGTCAACGATTTCCTTCAAATTTTTTATAATATTTCTTTAACACCCTTAGAGCCGAGTGAAAACACACTGCAGAATTCAAATTGGTTCAGCTTTCAGTGCTATAGCGAAGTGTGTTCAGATTGCAGACAGTTTTCAAGGCTGACTACCATTGTCTCAAGATTCCTGACGCATTTTGAATTGACTTCCAATCTCACTTGTGAAAAATATTTTCACTGTCTCCCCTTATTTGTTACTTTTTATTATATGAGCTTTTATATACATAAAATGGAGTATAGTTTCCTCAATATTAATGCTTATAACTTAGCTACGTTTAAAGTAGATGTCGTGCTTTGCACATTAAATGCAACATTAATGAATATCGGAGTAGGGTGTTTTCTCCAAGTTTTGATTGTAGAAAAATGACTCACCAAAGTGGTTTCATGCCCACAAGAGTAGCATTTGTCAAATAGAATGTATGTGACAAATACTCTGTATATACTATAAATCCATGAACTGTTTATTGGGAGGGACAAATAATGTGACCTAGTATTACATAATAGCTTATGTAGCCCACGCCCACCCTCCCCCAAAACTAGTCTATATGCAAACATAACTCAAGAACACTGACCTTTATCGCAGGACTAGAGTAATACCTGATTTTCTACTCACTTAAAGTAACCAACTGATTTGCAGCTCAACCACATGCAACAAACACACCAAAATCTCACCTGATAATCATCAGTCGAATGCAAGCCACACATATTTTGGCTCCCAGCTTTAATATTAATTTAGAATCATACTACTAACACTTATCACTAGTTATTAGCACAGAAAGAAATGATATTCTGTATATATTACTTCTGAAGGTGTGTGGTTTTGCTTGCATAACTAAATATTATATTTATATTAATTTATCCTTAACTATAATTTATATTACTATATTTCGCTTGTGATATGAGAATGTATCATGACTGTATACGTAAGAGTGTTCTGTCAGAGAACACATGTGTGTTAAATTTTAGCCCATATGTATTTTACTGGCAGATCAGCACATTATCTTAGATGTTGATGTCAACGAGTGTTGAGCCTTGAAGCAAAACCAGAGCAGAACAACTCACAGCCAAAGACCAGTTCAATGGACCACATGAGTGTTTGCAGTGACATTCACTGGGACCCTAGATGACACATCAGGCAAACCTAAAGTTAAGTGACTATAAAGTTAACAACTGTATATATTTCAATACGATAATTAGCATTGGGTAGAGAAACTGAAGAAGATCCGCTCTATCGTAAACCTAGTCAGCATTAAGCAGTTATACATTACAGGTAAGAAAAAATAATCCCCAGTGGATTAAAAGGCACTTCTTGTATTAAAAATACCTGTCGCACTATCCATATAAATATTCACCGGCAAACAGACACGCTCTTGCAAACGTGCATGTTCACGCACGCACACAGTCACATTTACTATCAAAATAATCGTTTCTAAGATTCAGGTAAAGTCGCCAAAGTGGAAGAAGAGCGACCATGATACATATAAGAATGGATAGTAAGAGGCAATACTTTAGATAGATAGATAGATAGATATAGATAGATAGATAGATAGATAGATAGATAGATAGATAGATAGATAGATAGATAGATAGATAGATAGATAGATAGATAGATAGATAGATAGATAGACTTTTCATCGGCATTATATACAATAGGAAACTGTGTGATGACAAATATTTTGGATAGATTTCGGTATTTTGTCGGTCAACAAAATTCATGCGTGTTCCTTCTGAACGTTGTACGAAAAGTACATGGGAAAATCTCACTTGAAGCGAATGCATTTTCATCGTCCAAGGCAGTTCTCAATAAACTTGTTGTAATAACTATGCTTTTGTTTTCATTGGCATTTGTTGAATAAGCTTGTTGTAATAACTATGCTTTTGTTTTCATTTGCATTTGTTGAATAAGCTTGTTGTAATAACTATGCTTTTGTTTTCATTGGCATTTGTTGAATAAGCTTATTGTAATAACTATGCTTTTGTTTTCATTTGCATTTGTTGAATAAGCTTGTTCCGGTATTAAGCGCGATTTTATACTTACCAATGTCTGTTAATTGTCTGAAGATCGTCAATGACATTCCGCAAGATCCTACAATCATGTTGGCTTGCTTTGTTATATTTCTTTTTTCTTGGTATGAGAACAGTTGGTATGGCGTGCGTGTGTGGTGCATGTGCGTGTGTGTGTGTGTGATTTAAATAGTTATTTTACCCTCCATCTACTGTCACCATGTTTGGTGAAATAAAATTCGTTCACCACCCACGTCCGAACTTATAAATAAATTCTCTAGACATCTGAAATAACGTACACTTAGTGCCCCATCCGACCTCTGTTCTGTACTTAAGGATTATGGCTTACATTCCTTTAATCTTGCCTTTCTAGGCTTACAATCATGGTGTGCGTTGGAAGTGGGGGTGGGGAACAATAGAAATTGCCCAAATTGAAGACTTGATTCGTGACAAAGAATTTCAGTTGTCTCCCTTTCATTAAAATGGCCATTATCCCTTTCAACTCGACAAGTAAATTTCACCAAGCCAATGAGTTTACCTCGGCAGATAACAGTTATTAAGCTATCTAGATCGTTTTACATTGCTTTGTTGAAGACTTTCTGATCAAAAACCATCGATACGTTTCCTGAAACATGGCTAAACTCAAACGTCGATGTTTCCCAAATGGGTGCCGTACTGTAGGTCAGTGTTTCTCAAATGGGTGCCGTACTGTAGGTCAGTGTTTCTCAAATGGGTGCCGTACTGTAGGTCAGTGTTTCTCAAATGGGTGCCGTACTGTAGGTCAGTGTTTCTCAAATGGGTGCCGTACTGTAGGTCAGTGTTTCCCAAATGGGTGCCGTACTGTAGGTCAGTGTTTCTCAAATGGGTGCCGTACTGTAGGTCAGTGTTTCCCAAATGGGTGCCGTACTGTAGGTAAGTGTTTCTCAAATGGGTGCCGCGTGATATTCCAAATGTTCGTAATTGATAGTTGTTTTCGGACTTTGAGCGCCGTGGAAAAAATCTTGTACACTAAGAGCGCCGTGAAGCGAAAAAGTTTGGAAAGAGTACTGTAATGCAGCAGAGTGTATGCAAGTGGATAACCGTGTTCAGCCACAATCACACAAGTGTCACTGATAAATAACAATCCACACACCCGTGAACAACCATGTGAGACGAGTCACGACAGTGATTTCTTAGTAATCATTTGGTAGTTATCGACGAAATGGTGCGTCAGTTATGGTTCATGATATCGTCCTTGACCGATTGCCATTTGATATCGTTTGTGCAAGAAGGGTTCCAACACAAACCATCCATATACCATTGATATTTTCCCCGAAAGGTGCTAAAACGTTACACGATACAGGCCACTCCTTTGGAAACCTCCACGAACCGAACTTTAATGTGTAGGAGCAACCTGCATGTCGCATCTCTAAAGACGGTTTGTGTGTGTGTGTGTGTGTGTGTGCGTGTGTGTGTATATGTGTGAGTGTGTGTGTGTGTGTGTGTGTGTGTGTGTGTGCGTGTGTGTGTGTTTGTTGAGGGAAGGGAGGTGCGCTATTTCGCCATAGACTAAGAAGTGAAAAATACGTGCATAATTTGCTACTCAGGCAATCACATTTTTTCTGAGGGCTACAGAAACCCGTGGACCGAAGGACTAAAGTGTGGTGTACAAAAAGAGAGGGGTGGGGGTGGGGCTTTATAGAACAATGATATTATTGTTCTTGCTGATTGTACAAGTACACGAATACCAATATCCTTGACCTACATCAGTATGCTTCCTTGTGTATGAACTCATCAGGATTCAGAGAATTAATCGCATTGTAACTTCGTGAATTCGTTTCAATGTCCTTCATTGCAAAAATGAGCAGCATGCTTTTAGTTGTGACAATAATGTTTCAAGACTGCCAGACCTCTTCATGTTTGGCATGAACGTCGAGAGCAGATGAGAGCAGGAAAGCAGCAATCAGGTCTGCAAGTAAACAGATTACTTCACAAGTCTCAAACCATGTTGGGATGCTAAGAAGAGTGTTTCAGTAAAAAAGACGATGGAAAAAAATAGTCTGTGTTCTTAGCAGAAAGTCTGCTTGATGTCTTCTCAGTGATTTGGACTTTAGGAGATCATCAAAACCAGGAACCATTTCAGAAGACATGAGTTAATTTCTATACAAACATTCAGATGTCTTAAGTGCTTTTGACAACGTTAACAAAGGCATTACAAATAAATGGGTTGTATGATTATACTATCACTAAAACACAGTTCTCACTTATTTAGATCATAAATAAATGAAGTTAGTGCATTATATTTAATTTTATCTGGAGAACTTTAATTTCGAGGATCTAACTGTGAACTGCTGTCTTTCATTTCTGAATATTTCTCTCATCTGAATCGTTCTTATCAGTGATTGCAATATCAATACGTATGTACAGCTGCACCATCCTTGAGGTGGATGTATGGATGGTCAAGGTCAAGGTGCTTTATAGTGCTTATGTTTTATGTAGAGTGCTGTAGTATTACTGCTGATTCCAAAACATCTCAAGATGCAATGACCTGATTTTTGTATACTTTTGTTGACCACGAAGTTATGTTGTATGACTAACAGTATGTTGTATATTTAACTGTATGTTGCATATGTAACTTATGTTGTATATTTAACTGTATGCATGTGCTGTGTCTTGTGCCCATTGCTTCATATTCTCAGTTAAGAAAGCTGTCCAATGATGAAATTAATGTGGATGGACACAAGAAAGACTACAATGGCTTGTGGTTCTGGTGAACAGCCCATCAATGCAATAGTGTTTATTGCTATATGGTGGGGTTTTCTTGACTATGGCCAATAGTGCTCAAACTGACCAACACTTATTATGTAAGAGCCAGCTTTCCCCTCTCCTTTCTTCATTCATGTTCTTCAATTCAGTGTCAGAGTTAAATACTGTTCACTCCTTTCCATGGACGTACGACACTGTACCACAATAAGTTAGGGATTAATTTTATCATGCTTATAATTATAGTTAAACAATAAATATATGGAAATGAGACATCGCTTAGGTTCAATCTTTTATGACTATTGTGACGACTGAGCGTTATTTTCAAACTCTTATATCTGAAGCAAACTTTGATTGGTAGGGAGAGAAAAATCTATTGGTGGTAAACAAATATTCACTCTTGTCATTCTTTTTCCAGACGTTTCTTGCCTAACATGAAGTCTAGACTGCTTTCAGATCAATGCCACATAGCAAGGTAAATTCTTTCTCAAATTCTAGTGCAGAACTGCAAGAGGCCTACAATGCAACCAAAAGTATGTGCAATGCTGCATCAGAAAACTAGACCTTCAGTCCATATACCCAGCATGCCCTGTAAGGAGCTGATATGCAATTAGTAAAGCACGTGCTGTATTGCATTGTAAAAAAACTAAATCTTCCTTGAAAAAATAAGTGTGCAATTTTGTTGACCAGTAAACGATCAAGTAAACAACTAACTAAAGTAATCTTTCCAAATAATAAATCTCAATGCAGGTAATGAATAAACATTCAAATTAACAAGAAACTAAACAATCTTTCCAAATCACAAGTCTCAACAATTAAACTAACAAACTGAACAGTATTTCCAAATAACCAATCTCAATGTAGTTAATTAATAACCGATCCAACTAAAAACAAACTGTACCGTCTTTCTAAAACCCAAGTCTCAACATAGTTAATTAATAACCGATCCAGCTAACAACTAACTAAAACCGTCTTCCCAAATAACAAGTCGCAATGTAGTTAATTAATAACCGATCCAACTAAAATCTAACTGTACCGTCTTTCTAAATAACAAGTCTCAACATAGTTAATAAATAAACAATCTAACAACTAATTAAACCGTCTTGTCAAATAACATCTCTCAACGTAGGTAATTAATAACCATTCCAGTTAACTACCAATTAAAACAATCTTCCCAATTAACAAGTCGCAGTGTATTTAATTAATAAGCCATCTAACTAACAACTAACTAAACCGTCTTGTCAAATAACAATTTTGGTATAACGTACAAGGTCAAGATCTGTTCCGAAATTCTTGTCATATAACTTGCAAGGTCTAGATCTGTAGCGACGTCTTTGTCATTTGACAATATGTTCCGAGGATCAGGTCATGTGATGTGCAAGGACGAGATCTGCTCCGAGGTCTTTGTCATGTGACGTTCAAGGACAAGATCTATTCCGAGGTCTTTGCCATGTGACGTTCAAGGACGAGATCTGTTCTGAACTTCTTGTCATGTGACGAGCGAGGGGACGAGATTGTTCCTAGTTCCATGTTGTTTGATGTACAAGGGAGAGATCTGTTTCTACATTCTTGTCTTGATGTTTGACAATCATTCGTTGATGATAGGTCATATTTAAACTGGAAATTACTGGTAATGGCAGTCAGTAGGTCCAAAGAAATCCTGAAAGCTGGTCGAGTAAACTGTCTCAGTGTAAAGGAGAAACTAGAGTGCATGCAATTACAGTCAGATGCATGAGAACGCAAGTGGAATAATGGACAGCAGTGTGAATGATTACCATGGTTACTAAGGTACTGAATGTGCAGAGATTGTATGTGGAGCCAAATAAAAAACTAGTAGTGTGCAAGTAAATGCTCAGCTCACTGACCTAGCATACGTGGTCTGAGGTTGTTTTTTTTTAGACAAGAATATTCAGCGGTATGCGTTGTCATATATTTATTTTTACAGACTAATGTAATTACAATAAATTAAATTATACTATATTTCTTAAGCAAGGAATCCAAATATCATAGAAGGGATGAAGAGTACCTCCAAACAAACTCTACAAAGTATTCCAATCCCATTTGAAATCTGTACAGAGTTTTCTGGAAATGTTAATACACTTTCTTTTCCTTTTCGTATTCTGACAGTGCATATGCTGAAGAAACATCTTTTCATATTTTCATTTTCGAATTCCTGCTAATTACGATAATGCATATGAAACTCATTGAAATATGTCATGTGTCTTGCTAAATGTAAGAAATATTATTGTTCTCTTAATCAAAATACAAACTTTAGTTACTGGCTAAATTGGCTCGCATTTCTCAGCATGAGGGAAAAAATACACTACTTCTATACAGGGTTATAGTAACAACATTATAGACCCACAGGCAAAGCAGTGCAGTGGGGCTGCTACTTACACAACCACTCAGGAAAAAACTGACACCAAGTCACAACATACATAGAATAGCATAGGGCCCCCGGGCACCCCGGGCAAACTGTCCATCGTGCCCATGCGTTAAGACGGCGCTGCCCCTAATTTGTGCTAACTACCTAGTCAAAGGGAGCGGTTATCCATCTCACAGCTTGCACTACATATCGATTAACAATTATTCAAAGAAGGGACAGTACTCTTGTGCATGAAAGGAACATTACTCCTATGTATTTCAAAGGGGCACGCATTTGAACAGTTAACAGGCAGGTGGTCTTATCGCATTTAGTACTATGTTAACAAACGGAATGCGTGCGCGCGCGTGTGTGTGTTTACAATGTTGCGCGTGTGCATAAAGTAATGCTATTTTGTTTTATTTGACAGAAGAGAAAACTGTCTGGATTTGGAAGCGAACCATGTCTTTCGTAAATGAAATCAGTCATTTAGTTGGTGAAGAGGAAACCTTCCATCTTTTCATTTAGTGGCAGGGCGGTCGTCACTGAATCAAACGAATGAATGCGTAGAACTTTAATTTTAAAAAATAAATGAAAAATAATAAATGAATGTATAAGTTAATTAAAATACATTTTTATGGATCGTGATACCTGATGATGATTTTTTTCACATTTGACTTCTTTCCTCGCAGGAGTTTATGACTTTGAGAATTATTCATCAGTTTAATTCATTCTTGTTCTAACGATTATGAGGTAAACAACAATTTAAAAAAATAACCCATAGATACGTATGTTGTATAAATGCAACAAAACTCAAAAGCTTTGCTTGCGTCACTTCCTTCGTCGTTTTCTAGTCTGGCCTTCTTCTAGCAATTTCTTTGCATTACCTTTTATCTGGCCTTTCTCTAGGAACATGTTTGCGTTGCTTTCTGGTATGAGGTTCCATGAATTTGTTTGCGTCGTGTAGCAGAGGAAATTTGCCTATCCTTATTTTGTTACATAAATTGTTAATGTGACCCGACCTTGGGCATTTCTTATAATGGCATTTTTTGTAAGTGTCACAATTGGAAGTAAACAATTCGAGCTGAGAATAATATACTAGAAAAGTGATGATATAATCGAAATAAGTTCCAATTGGATGAGTAATTTTCTGACTAATAGTCTCAAATTGTTTATAACAAAACCATCCAATGGGGATGGACCATAAGTTTGTTTGTTGAAGAGGTACTCTATTCTAATCACTTTGAATTTGAATATAACTGGAGTACAGTCATAAAGGTATTCGTTAACTTATTGTAATTAACTGACTGATAAACAAAGAATGGACTTAGAGTATTTCGCACATATTTGCTATTGATCTATGATTTGAGAACGCTTATGTAATCGATCCATTATTTTTATGTTCACTAATGTGTCTACGTTGTACATTATACTTGATCGATTCTATATTAACTTTATGTTCACTAATTTGTCTAATTGTACATTATACTTGATCGATTCTATATTAATTTTATGTTCACTGATTTGTCTAATTGTACATTATACTTGATCGATTCTATATTAATTTTATGTTCACTAATTTGTCTAATTGTACATTATACTTGATCGATTGTATAATATAAATATGTTTTGCATACAGATAGTTGTACTCTGTATATAATCACCTGTTTTTCAAATAAGGTTACATGTATTCTGTACTGGATATATGACCTAAATATGGATATCTAAGGTTTTATTTCCCAATATGGGTTATGATCTTGGGTATTTGAGCTCCATGCGTGATACTCATGTTCTAAATTTGCGTTATTTACTGTGCTTAGCAAACTGACACCTTTGCCCTAATGTCGATGCATGTACATTTAACATAAATACTGGATAATAAGATTCTATTTCCACACTGATGCGTGTGCTCTCACACTGATATATGTATTTTAAATATGTACATAAGCTCTTTTCAGTTCTGTCATGCAGTTTTGAATAGAAAAAATCACGCATTACCTTTTGGTTAGTAATCATTCTAAACAATGGTTAAAGACATTATTCTTATTGGTGAATAAGATGATGCCAGAGATTTCAGGACAGCATCGATTCAATGTAAATATGTTCAAGTTATTTCCACATCACAGTAAAAAAAAAACATCATTCCAGGAATACTTGGTTTGCCTCAGTGTGGGGAGGGGGGGGAACGCGTCTTAGGGAAGTAGATTTGCAATACGCATGCAATGTTTACTTGAACTCCATCAGCACTTGACCTAAACAGTCTCGATTATCCCTTCAGACGATGTCTGGCTGGCTCAGATATTGCTGAGTATACCCACGTGACTGGTTTTAACTCATTGGTTTCTTTTAGGTTTCATTTTATTTTATTGAAAGTTTTTGATAAAGTATTAATCTATAATCATAATTACTCTAGACAATAGATCTTACCTTTTAGTTCTGTTTCAACTGTCAATTGTGTCTTTATAAGAATAGTTACCTTGTTCAGCTATATATCCAAAGCGAAAGCTGAACTACAACTTTGCGTCGGCTGTCAACTGTATTTATGTATGTCTAATTATCGTTTACAGCTCTAGTCTCCATGCACAAGTAAGCTACAGGGTTGTTTAAGCTGTCATTTATGTTACTCTAGTCACAGTTTCATAGTGAAGGCTGAGCTATACAATGCTGTGAAAGCTGAGCTACAGTGTTGTTTAAAGCTGAGTTACAATGTTGTTGAAAGCTGAGCTACACTGTTGTTGAAAGCTGACCTACACTTAGTTGAAAACTGCGTTTATTGTCACAGTTGTTATCAGTGTCACTGTAAGATCTTGAACGGTCACAATCCAAAAGTGAAAGCTGAACCTTCAGCATTAAAGGACTTTCAGGGCGGTCTGAGACGTCTTATTCCCTCAGGCGTCTTGCAAGTGGGACTGGCATTAAACACAAAACAGTCGACCGTTTCCCTTCATGTCCGCCCCACAAATTTGCATCGTGAAAGGATCCACTGCTTCGTGAGGAAGGAGGAACAAAAATAGATCGTGCCATCTTTCGAGAAGGCGGGAAAAGAACAGTGATAAAGAGAATACCCCTAGGGAGCAATTATGAGGTTGATTTGTCCAGAAAAAGTGACCTCCCTTGGGTGTCGTGTCCTGCGCACCGCTAACGAGCGCTCTCGAATAGAAAAATGCTGGAAGATTTCATGGACTAGTAATGGGAAATGGCGGCTGGGATGTGAACACTGGTGGCAGAGGTGAGGGGGGGGGGGAGATGAGGTGGAGAGACATAAATTGATGGACTAGCTAGTCTGCGAGAGGAACATCGTTCTCTGAACACATCCTTACACGTTGCCGTCTCTCACTGCCCCGCGAAATCTGTTAATTAAACTTTTGAGTGTACAAATATTACAGAAGGGAATACCGTCTTTCCGAGTGACTTAAAATAGATTCTACAAGTTTGAATGAGAGTGAGACAATTCCGATTGACTCAAAATCAACGCTTCATGTATGACTCTGGAATTAATAAGTCTGAACGACCCTCCATGATCATTACAAGACTCATTCTCTGACTGACTCAAGTCGATTGCTACAAGTTTCTCGAGTCTTGCAGTAATCAGCAAGAGTCAGTCAGAGAACAGGTCTTGGAGTAGTCGACTTGAATCAGCTGCAAACAAATTCGTTTCTCACAGAAAATGATATATGTACAAAATTAAAGACGACATCAGAGTGAGTTGGGTTATTTTGTTTGTTTGACTCAAGTCGATTGCTACAAGTCTCGTTCTCTGACTGACTCAGGTCGACTACTCAAAGACTCGTTCTAACATACCGACTACTGCAAGACTCGTTCTCTGACTGACTCAAGTCGATTGCTACAATGCCTGTTTTCCGACTGACTGAAGTGACTACTGTAAGACTCTTTCTCCGACTGACTCTTGCATGCCGAGTGGTATATAAAAGCATTCCTCTCCCCCACTTCCCAATTCCCAGTTCCCAGCTTGATCGATGAGTATCAGTCTATTGCTAGACACTAATCTGCGTGCATTTCGGTAATGTTCGTACGGACTTCCCAATACACACTTGTCTTTGAACGTCTTGAAACAACATCGGGATGGTCGCCATTTTGAGTCAATCCATCTTAAATTAATCTTGCATCAGTGAGTGTAGCATTTCTCTGGAGTCAAGTCTTGTAGCAGTCGGCACAAGTCAGTCAGAGAAAGAGTCTTTTAGCAGTCGGCTTGAGTCAGAGAACGAGTCTTGCAGTAATCAGCAAGAGTCAGTCAGAGAACAGGTCTTGTAGCAGTCGGCACGAGTCAGTCAGAGAACAGGTCTTGGAGTAGTCGACTTGAATCAGCTGCAAACAAATTCGTTTCTCACAGAAAATGATATATGTACAAAATTAAAGACGACATCAGAGTGAGTTGGGTTATTTTGTTTGTTTCTTTGTTTGGATGAGGGTTATCGTTTTATAGAACAAAGTTACCCAGTAATCCGGGAAAGTTACATAATGATTACACATAAACTCTCCCCTTAAGAAAACGTAAAAACAATATAAATTTGTTTAAAATGAATAAGATGGGAGATAGTTGACGAAAAAGAAAGCCAAAAAAAAAGAAAGAAGAAGGAATAAAAAGAAACAAATAAGATGGGAGATAGATGACGAAAGAGAAAGCCAAAACAAGGAAGAATGTCAGCAATTACCAAGATCAAGTTCCATTCCACGACAGTTAATAATAGGTCACAAGATCTGAATAGCTGGTTGAGCTTACGTTAGCAGGGAATAATCAGGATATCAATAAGAAATATGATGACTAGATTTTGACTATGGTAAATGATATGCAATTCCCTGAAGTGTATTTGTTCAGTTGTGTTATATATTAAATCACGAAGAAATCTGTTAAACTTCAACACTCATTATGAAATTCAAATTTGGCTAAGTTCAACGTTTACAGTAACAAATTCCAATGTTTCAACTTGACGTCATATCAATTTTTGCAGTCCCACAGGTTTGTCATTCATTTTATTTGCTAATTCTTTTATTATTAATTTATTTTTGACAGCAAAACTGCCTCATTAGAAATTTATGTGTAGTTATGTTTTTAAAATGAACTGAACAGAGTAACCTGTAGCAAGCAAAACACGTTCATCTACCCTTGAACATGGCATTAATGTATAGAAATGCGCTTGAATGACTTCTTTCTGCGCAATGTCCTTTCCCAAAGTCCGTTGATGGTAACATCGAAATATATGTTTTCCTGAGATGAGTATCTTACTATTCCAAATCTCTCTAAAGTCCGCAATGTTACCTACTAACTTCTAGTAAGAAATGAAGCAACTCTTCCATAAGTTTGTTGTTTTCTTTGTTTCTTCATACAGTTGTCTTTTGCTGTTGTGAAGGGTTTAAGGCATCATTACACAAAAGCAAGCCTGCTCACTGTGCTTCAGTTTCAATATCCATGATTGGGCTGCAAAGTAACACAAAGTGACTTTTTCAAGTATTTATTTGCAAACACAGTTAAATAGTGAAATAAAATGGAAAACATAATACTTTAGAGTTTTCTAAAATAGATTTTAAAGTATTGAAAAATTTATATTTAAGGAACGAATTTACTCTTTAACACTGCACAAAGAAAATCATAGCCAAAATTATATAATTTATTAATTTAGATTATAATTTACATTACGATGAACTGTAAAATATCTTGAAGATAGCACCTACGCCTGTAGGTTTTTAAAATCCATTGTTTTCTCAGTTGTTCATCCTTGTGTAATGTATACGTGAGGAAGTAAAATTGCCTTTTTAAAAAAAAGTAATCTATATACCTCTTTGGTCTGAAAGACGTGGCGGGAAGGGAAATAGCATTAGTGATCTAGTGCCGCCAAAGAAACTAAAAATAATGACGTCACTTCATTTCCTGTCCAACACGGAGCTTGCTTTCTTCTGCTGGTGTCGTTCATTTCAAGATTTAATTCCTTATCAGGGATTAAGCTTGGAGACAATTTCCGTCCTTTAGTACTGATATTGCTTACGCGCCTCCTTAAATGGACTCTTCCTCTCCTGGAGTACAATGACCTATGTCGACAACCCCTAACATGTACGCCTCCTTAAATGGACTCTTCCTCTCCTGGAGTACAATGACCTATGTCGACAACCCCTAACATGTACGCCTCCAGTTTAGAAAGATGTGAATGTCAGTGAAAGAAAGTGAAGCTGTATTTATTTTTAAAAGACTACTTAAAATTTAATGTCTTACAAGGGATTCTTCATAAATGCCTAAATAAAATTAAAAATTTTATGGTTAATACTAGTACGACAGTTTACACTGGCATAGTACCATTACTTCCGTCTTGCAGTCAGTCTCCAATTATCCCCGTGACGTCGATTGGCAGGCTTTGTATGGAACGTCGGCTCGATTCGGGCAGGCCAAATCTGTACAGTTGTGTGTCATCGGCGTACAACTTGTGAGACACCTAGTGGTGATTTATGACACTTGAAAAGGAGGGAGAGACGGTGTGAAAGGATATAAGGATCTGTGTTCAAGAACCAAAGATAATAGGCTGGAATGTCTTCCGTGGTGGTGGGTATTTTTCATGTAAATAAGATTTAAGTGATATTGTGGTAATCCTTGATAAATACATTCCGACGATTTGTTTACACATTCGTGAAAACAAGTTGTAATAAAATATAATCTGGGAGAAACACCATCAAGCCATATATAGTCTCTAGGTTCAGTATCATATCCTCTTGGTCTAGTGGAGATTATTTATTTAAAATATGATTTTCTGGGAAATGACGCAATATTGTTTCCTGGAATGCCTCGGAAATGAAGATCAAATAAAGAAATCAGAGTTGTAGGGCGAATAATTCCTATGGTTCCCAGCAGTGACTTCTAAAATAATTGAGGTATCTCGATAGTCCATTGGTGAATGGCAAAACGACCTAGTAAGTTATGTTACATGGATAAGGTGCCATAACTGGAGTTTGCAGAACTGAGACATACCTGAAGTTTGCACACAGAGAGTGTACCGGTGATACCTGGAGTTTACAGAATGGCGACATGTCTAGAGATTGTGGACATGTGACATATCTGGAGTTTATAGACAGGCAACATGTCTTGAGTTTGTAGACAAGCAATATGTTTAGAGATTTTAGACAGGTGACATGTCTGCAGTTTATAGAACGCGACATTTCTGGAGGTTATCGACAGACGATTTGTCTAGAGGTTGTAGACAGACAACATGTCTAGAGTTTGTAGACAGGTGACATGTCTGGAGTTTACTGAAAGATGTCATGGCTGGAGTTTGTAGATAGACGACATGTCTAGAACTTGTAGACAGGCGACATGTCTAGAGTTTGTAGACTGGCGACATATCTGGAGTTTGCAAAATAGGGACATGCTTAAGCTTGTAGAAAGGGGTCGTGTTAAGAAATATAGGCATATGGATGCCTGGACATTATGCTAGATCGAGATTTGTGTAGAATTTATAGACACATATGCATGCACAATTAGTCCACTAACATACAAAACTAAGCGTATACATATGATGCACAAGCAGATATCTAATATAATCCTGCCATATTGGAGAGTAAATTTGTGAATTGCAAATATAATATATTATATGTTTTATGTGTTTATGTTCTATCATATCACTTTGCTGCTTACTGCAATAGAATGTCTTCCTGTTAAAAAAAAGTGTGAAAGAAAGAACAAAAGGAAAAGGGGGGGGGGTACGGCTGCAAGTGATGTTCGCTGTCTGCATAAATGCTGATGCTAAACATTGGCCTGAGTCAGATCTTGCGGGATGGACTACAAGAGTTTCGTGCAAGATGAATTCCCGAGGAAATAAACATTTTCTTTGAGAGGTCGAGGGGCATTCTTTGTTCTTCGGGACGTAGAAGGGCAGATCTGTCAAGACTTCTTTAGAAAATTCCTTCTAGAATGCCAAAAGGCAATATTTGATCAAAGCCTTTAACCCTGAAAAGCAGTCGCAGCTGAAGAATTTACATCGACAAGGTGCAGATAAGTGTTGTATCGTCGTCTGATTGGGTTGAAACAAACTTAAATATCTTTGTCAAGCTGTTTATGTTTTTAAATTATTAGTTGTCATAAAGAGATATATTTTTATGGTTTATTCAAAGAGAAATAAAAGGCAGTTTATATTTTACTCTAACAAATGAGCTAAATGAATCCAACTAATGAAAGGGAAAACCGATGAAGTTTCTTGTTAAAGATGTCTTACTTTTGATATGCTTTATAAAATGTATTTTAAATGATAATTTGACATTAATTAAAAGAAGAAATAATTAACATTTACCATTTTTCTTTTAATGTCCTTGTGAAAAACACCTTTCTTTACTTATTCACTGGTAAAATACTAAAAGTGCACAATTTTCATTTACAGTAACACCAGACTTTCCATCCAGTCATATGTCAGTCTGTTCATTTTGCCAACATTGTGCCTGACACATTATTCAAATTCGCATTTAACCAGTAATTCATCCGCTGACTCCTTGTCTGCCTCTGAATTCCTGGATTTATTCGTTCAGGAGACACTCACTCTATCTTCGCCTGTCAATGTATTCGTTCCTTAATCCACTCATTCATCATAATTCGTACTTTAATCTAGGAATTCAGTTAGTCGGTTAGTAAGTCAGTCAGTCCTACGTAGTTCTTGTATGTATATTTACTCTTGTATCCATACATCCGTCCATCTACAACTATTTCATTTTGCCTTTTCCCAAATACATCTGTCCATTACCCACCCCTCTGCTTCCTTGCTTGTCTTTTATTCCCCTTTCCGTTCATCGATCCACCCGGCGTCATATTAACTTTCCCATTCGCCCATCATTCCTATGCTCATTAGTTCTTCATTCCATCCGTTTACTAAACTACCCATCTTCTTGCCAAATTGCAACCTACATTTATCCACCTCTCATTCTATCTTTCCTCTGGTATTCACTTCCGTATGAATACAATGTATTCACTGAACCTTTTAATATTAAATACCCTAAAGAAAAGAAAGAATTTGGGGGGGGGGGGTGGCAGCATGACAATAAACAGTTTTTGTAGATCATACGACGTTTGCCAGCACGCGACAAAGAAAAATGCACAGAAGCATGTACCATTGATCGATGTACCATTCAACCATGTAGCCATAAACTTGATAGGACCAATCATACCCACATGTATTTGTGAACACTCCTATATTTTGATGGTCGTGGACTTTGTGATGCAATACCCCGAGACCCCAATACAGACACTGTGACAATTCCCCATGAAGTCTTGACCAGCAATGGAACACAATTTGTTAGCAGCGTGGTGGAGGAGTCAATCATTTGCTATCTATCTGACACATCACCACCACCCTCAAGGGAACGGGATGTGCGAGAGATTTAAATGAACACTAATGACAATGATTAAGAAATTTTGTGACAGACACCTCGTGACTGGGACCATTACCTCCCATTATAGTCATTCACTTACTGAGAGACGTGACGGTCTAGCACTGACTTTTCGCCATTTGAACTGTTATATGGGAGGACAGTTAGGAGACCGATGTCGATACTAAGACTGATGTGGTCTGACGAAGAAGCAGAGGAAGACGTACACATGATGTACCAATATATGACTGACCTTCAAGACAAAATTAACTTCGTATGTCAGTTAGCTAAAGAGAACATTAAGGAAGCAAGGGAGAGACAAGCTGTTTTATGACCCTAAGGCAAATCTCCAACAGTTTACCATAGGGAACAAAGTTTTCTTGTTACTATCTCAGAAGTACAACAAATTACAAGTGACATGGAATGGACCCTACCCCATTAAGGAAAAGACGACCGACCACAATTAACGAGTGCTTTTCTAATGAACAGGAAAGAAAAACTATTTTACATTTATCTACTCAGAAAGGATATAGACAGAGAGACAGATGTTATACAATAGCCACTATAGTTGCTGACGAAATGACTAGTGAAGATAGTGAAGAAGCCAGTGTATTGCTTAATTAATTGCAGGGGAGAAAACTAGGAGATAGGAAGACAAACTTTAGGGCCGGTTAGATCTCTCTGAGATAGCTATATATGAAATTGAAATTGTAATTTGATTCTTTTTTTTTATAATTATTTTTTATATAAATTCTTTATTAATTTTTCATTCATCCTTGTGTCATTACTTATCATCTTCATTTTATGTAAATTTCATGTTGTAATGTTTATGTTGTCAATGTTCCTGTTCTATATTTAGCGACGAATCGCTCGTATGAACAACCGGAAGTGTAGATCTCCCGGTGACTTTAGGTAAGAGTGGTTGCCGTCTTTGGTGCAAAGGGCGTGGAATATTTTAGCTACGATATTCAAATTACCTAATAGTCATAATCCTATTTTTGAGTTTTAAATCCTCCAAAATTGTATTAATAATTGTAATAGCATCATTAATCCCTTGTCGACTCTCTGAACGTCAATCTTACATGGAGAGCTAGTAGTTTCTATCGCGCAAACTTTCCAACCGTTCCGATAGGCTAAAGAATCAGTTTGAAAATAGATTCGTATCTCAAGTCACCTTTCAATTTGTCATCCATTTTAATTTATAATTTGAAGACACGTGCATAAATATGTTTTGAAAATGGACAGGTAAAAAAAACGATAGTTTAAAATGTTGTCATGTTGATCTTTGGTCTGTAATCCCTTTGCGGGACATGACAATAGTTTAGAAAAGTACATTACAGTGATCTAATATTCACATTACATTTACAGTTAGTATAAATATATTTCTGGAATGAGATTTTTGTAGTAATAAATTAATGGGTAGTTTCGCACAAATTTTAGGACAGAGTACACATATTGACTTGCTCAGGTATTCTATGGAACATACACTGTAATATTAGATTAAGACTACTTAATAACACGTTCCTAAATATTTTACCTTCTAAACAAGGATGTGGTACTTACTAATTTCTCGCTGAAAAGTTCGAGCACGTTCAAACGCAACGAAACAGACACACTAATTTTGAATTAAGAGTACGTAATAAATACGTTTAAATTCGACTAAAGGTACAACATGCTGGGATGTATTAATTTCTATGTTAATTTTAATTCCCCCCCCCCCAATATATATATATATATTAGATTATGGAGATATTTTCCACGTTGATCTTCATTTGGATTATGGAGATATTTTCCACGTAGATCTTCATTTATCCATTTTGTACAAAATCTTCCACTCTTTGCCTTAAAACGATAGAAATTATTCCCTTTGGGGCTGGTAAGTATTTTTTTAAAATGTAAGTAAATGTTTTCCTTAAACAAATTGCAGGTAAAATACAGCTCCTAAGGGTGAATATCCAAGTGATATAAACAGACTAAGAATGAATGAAATAATACATTTAATTAATAATAACGTTTGCTCTGGTTCTTCATTTCCGCGTAATTAACTATGGATTACGATGAATAAAAGTGAACAGCTCTAAAGAAGAGAACTAAGGAGAAATAAAAATAAACGGAGAGAAGAAGAAGAAGAAATACAAAGAGAGAGAGAGACCAACATTTCTAACAAGGCTCTAGTGTATACTATAAAAAAAGAGAGATAACTGAACATTTCCACCTAAAAAGATAGATAACTCAATATTTCTACCTAATAAATGTCTCTATTGAATGAGATGGGGATAAAACCTAACCAGACTGTAATGTACGTTGAAGAAAAAGAGAAAAAAGAGAAAAAAGAAAGAAACCATACTTCTACACTTACTTTAATGAAACGATTGTACAGTGGTTTTTCACATTTAATTAAATTACATTTTTTGCATTTTATTTTTAGTATAAACTAGAACATTAATTTTAAGTTATTAACAAATTATAAAAACGCATTCAAAAGGTGATATTTTTAAAAGAAAAACTCCATGCGGGAGAGGCTTGTTGATTTAAGAAGCAATAGTCATATGAAGGCAAAGGGAGAGAATTTGCATTCACTGATTCTCACTCGCAACACGTTGCATTCAAATATATATGCGCGCTTACATGCACCCTGACACAAATATAAACTCACACTACAAACTTTAAATCCAAAATGATGCGTATTGTATCTAATCAAAACTAAGAATGCTCTCCCTTTCCAAGAGAGATTTAATTTCATGCATACGCGCTTGACGTACTTGAACACATAAAGGACATTGTGTACAATGTCATTTCCCTTGTTTCTTTTAGTCGAACAGTGTGTCACAATCCGGATTTACATCACATTTCCCAAGAAAGTAAATCCGCTATATGGATAAGCAGTCGATCGGAATACAAACTCTAATCAAAACAAAGAAAAATACTTTCTAGCAAGAGAGAACATTTCTTGTACATTCACAAAAACTTATTCTCTTAAAGCACACTTCATTTTGCACTCAGAGCCTATAAAAGCAGTAAGCTAAATACATACACATATCTAAAGATGCAGCCTGCTCAATTTAAGAAAAGTAAATGAATAAACTAACTTTGATTCGAAAGAGGCCTAGTCAAAAAAAAAATTGACGTACCTATAGTCAGCCAAGTCTGAAAGAGTCATGAATCTTAAAATGATCCATAAGATGCGCCCAATTATTATTAACAGTTATTTACTGACCGCATATTGAATATATCTCGGTAATGATACATACATAATTTCTAAGTCTTCATGAAATTTATCTGTATGCTATGTCTTGAGCATTTCATACAATGGTGTTAACACATAGCAAGGGACATAACTGTTTCGTGAAGTAGTATGGTGTCGTACTCTCCCATTCGTTTCTTGCCATAAAAAAGAAGACTATTGGGGGGGGGGGGGGAGACACCTATAGTGGGGTGTAGCCATCGAATAAAAGAAGCAAGGATTATGCTGGATACTAAGATCTGAATACTGTCAAGTGCACACGTCCAAACCCCACCAGACGTCACGCGCCTACCTCGAGCACCAGGATTGACGTCATATGCACACCTCGACACCGATAAGGAAAGGAAATATGTGCCCGAATATATAAATTTCAAACATCCTCGGAGCTAAGGATTCATAGAATACATAGTCGAACAATTCTGTGTTGTTCAATGAATCGTGTTTCTTGTTGAAGTTTCTTGAATTTGATGTCTGAAATTATGACTGAAGCAGATTGCTAGAATTATGTATTTCTCTCCAAACCGGAACGGGTTACAGTATGTAAGAAACTAGAGACTAAATTGGTGTTCTTAAAAACTGACGAACTTGATGGACAACAACACTTCAGTGGCATCGTTGAAGTTGACGTTAAAAGCAGGCTGTTTTCCAGAAAACTCTGGATAACATTCTTTGCATTCGAGTTGGGGTCAAAATAAACCACTGAGTTACTTTGAAGAAAGCCTAATGAACTAGAACTGTACCGACGTCCTGGCTTTCCAATCTCCTGAATATCTATAATCTCCACATTATATATGTGAAGATATGAGTTTATATAATCAACTTTATTAGCAATTTCACACAAAGTTTTAATTCTTGCCTTTTTTAAGTCCCGGTACCTGCGAATAAAAAAAAAAGGAAACAATAATTATAAAAATAGAAAAATTGCTTTAAGGACATAGAACATTTAAATTCAAACCAGTTAAAGATGTTTTATTTTGGTCTATCGACGTTTGTCCATTTATTGAAAATCTTGCTTGTTCATCGAGTAATGATGTATAAACGTAGTAAATAAAATAAATAAATACAACATAATAATAAATGTAATTTTACTTTTAGAGAATTGGCCTTGAAGACTGATTCTTAATTTTCACAAATGTTCAGTAGTTAGCCAGTGCAGGTTGCACACATATTCAGTCGTTAGCCAGTATTAGACTGCCAAAATTGCTCACTTGTCACCCAGTAAAGGTTGTATTGTCACAAATATCCAATTATTAACAAATATACTTTGCACTGCTACATGTAGTAAACAAACAATGGTTGTAGTATGACAATTGTTTAATTGTTAACAACTGAAGAGAACTGCACAATCACAAATGTTCAATCGTTAATAAATAATATGTCACAACTGTTCAGTTATTAACAAATAGTGGCTGCAATATCACAAATGTTCAATCAATAACAAAAGTTTGCACTTTCAGGAATATTCAGTCCTTAACAAATAATAGTTATATTCTCACAAATATTTAGTCCTTAATAAATAATGGTTATATTCTCACAAATATTCAGTCCTTAACAAATAATGGTTATATTCTCACAAATATTCAGTCCTTAACAAATAATGGTTATATTCTCACAAATATTCAGTCCTTAACAAATAATGGTTATATTCTCACAAATATTCAGTCTTTAACAAATAATGGTTATATTCTCAGAAATATTCAGTCGTTAACATATTCTATGCAATGTCATAAATGTTCAGTCGTAAGAAATAATGGTTGCACTGTCACAAGAGTTCACTGTTAACCATTTCAGACTGCACTGTCGCAATATTCCGTCGTTAACCAGTAAAAGCTATATTGTCGCATTTGTTTAGTCGTTAATCAGAGCGGCACTGCCACAATTAATCAGTTCTTAACGAATAATGGTTGCACTGTCACGAATGTTCAGTCGTTAATTAGTAAAGATTGCACTGTCACGAATGTTTAGTCGTTAATTAGTAAAGATTGCACTGTCACGAATGTTTAGTCGTTAATCAATGCTGCTGTCATAAATGTTTACCTGTTAACACGTAATGATATAAATGGTCAGTCGTTAACTGTTCAACCATCACATATGTTCAGTGTGTTACCCTTAAAGGTTGCACTGTCACAAATTTCCAGTCTTATTCACTGTTGCACTATAACAAATAGACAGTCGTCAACTGCTAGAAATGTTCAGTGTCTTATCCAGTAAAAGATGCACTGTCGTAAATGTCCAGTCTTATCCAGTGCTGTACTACTACAAATGTCAGTCTTTAATAAACCAATATTGCAATTTTTCAAATGTTCAGTCGTTAACAAATAATGGTTGCACTGCCACAAATGGTCAGTCGTTAACAAATAATGGTTGCACTGCCACAAATGGTCAGTCGTTAACAAATAATGGTTGCACTGCCACAAATGGTCAGTCGTTAACAAATAATGGTTGCACTGCCACAAATGGTCAGTCGTTAACAAATAATGGTTGCACTGCCACAAATGGTCAGTCGTTAAGAATAAAGGTTGCACTATCACACAAGTTCAGTTGTTAATAAATAATGGATGCTATCAAATATTTTCAGTCACTAATAAATAATGCTTGCAATTTTACAAATTTTAGTCGTTAAGGAATAATGGATGCACAGCCACAGGTGTTCACAAGTGAAGGTTATACTGCCATAAATGTTGAAACTTTATCCAGTGACTGGTATCCTAAAACATATGTTTAGACTTTACCAAGCAATGGTTACACTGTCACAAATGTTCAATCGTTAACATATAATGCTTGCTTTGGCACAAATGATCGATCATTAAGAAATAATGGCTGCACAGTCACAAATGTTTAGTCGTTAACAAATAATGGTTGCCCTGTCACAAATGTTCAGTTGTTAACCAATGTTGCACTGTCACAAATGGTCAGTCGTTAACGAATCATGGTTGCACTCACAAATATTCAGTTGTTAACCAATACAAAATGTACTTTCTTGATAAATATATAAGCTAAATGATCGGTTTTTAATGAAAATATACCTTTTCACTGTGGATTTCTTTAGCTAGTTTCGGCCGTTAATATTTAACTGAACAGATTTTAACTTTGTTGTTTTGTATTATATATTAGTATATTTGTTGTTATGCTTTGATTTTTTGTTTCTGGGTAGGTCTTTTATTCATCTGTTTGTTTATTTGAATTTTTTGTTTCTGGGTGGGTCTTTTATTCGTGTGTTTGTTCATTGCTTTTCAAAACAAAGCAATACAAATAGAATTTGTCATTTCTAACTTAAAAAGCAGACTTTGTTGTCCCAATGAATAAAATTCACACAGCTAACAGCATTCTAATTTAAAAAGCAGATTATGTTGTCCCAATGAACAAAATTCACACAGCTAACAGCATTCTAACTTAAAAAAGCAGATTTTGTTGTCCCAATGAATAAAATTCACACAGTTAACAACAGCATTCTAATTTAAAAAGCAGACTTTGTTGTCCCAATGAATAAAATTCACACAGCTAACAGCATTCTCTGCAAGAAATGCTCGGTTTCTAATTAAGGTTTGTGTGTAATGCAATTTAATCAAGTGCCTTATATTTACCGGTGCATTTTAAAAATCAGGTACACTTACATTTCCTTTCGTTTGTGGCGCCGGATTAGAATGTACTTTATTGGACTGTTCTGGTTCCGTTGTATGTACAATTATATTATCAGGTTTTGACATATTCCTCTCATTACTATATCCCACAGTTGATACAATGCCATGATTATGCGCTTTTTCATCTTCCGAAATGTCCTCTGCCAAATCCCTGTCTACGTCTTCATATCTTGCCAAGTCTTGCTCAGAAACCCTACCTTGTTCTTGGCCGGATTGAAGTTCTTCTGAAGGCCTATTCAGTAAAACACCCATGCCCCGGGAGACCTTGCGAAAGCGGAATTCTTTGCCATACTTTTCCTGAGCTGCCCTCAACTCTAGACTACTAGCTGACTCCTCTACGCTGACTGTGAGGGAGATGTCATCAAAAAACCGTACTGTTTTATGATGGGTGGATCCAGCCTCAACCTTTTTAAGACATGATTTCAGAACCATCGGCACAGGATTGTAGGGTGGTACAGGAAGGTAGGATTCAATCTCCTGCCGAGACTCGTTCAACCGTTTAGACACCCATACGCTATATAAAAAATTGCTGCAGAAGAAGAGAAATAATGTTGATGAACACGGGTTTGCAGAGTCTTATATATGGTGTGTACATTTGACTTTGTACATTAATTAAAAATCTTTCATTTAATTAATGATTTTCTAATTGTTAATTAATGATGACATGCTTTGAGGAAGAAGCTGTATGCGATTAGTCCTAACATAGGCTTTTAAACAATGAATAAGTTGCACCGTGAGTTATGATATATGAACAACAAAATAGATTTAGAAGGAGAATTATATAGCATGCTCTTTGAATGCAGGCAGGAGAAACATAAAAATATGCTATATTCATGCTTTCGTGGCAATTTGCTTTACTCCATAATCTACAACAAAAATAAATAGAAATTTATATTGAATTCTCTACTAACTTTAGTGAGTTTCAATATACATTGGCTTTGCTTTCTATCCTTCTACAAACTGCATTGACACCCAAACTTTGAATATATCCTGTGTATCAGTCAATACAGTATTGTTTTCTAAGCGCTTAATTTCGCATTACGCTATCAATTATTACAAATAGTGTTCTTTCTGAAAAATCCACCTTTTACAGAACAAAACTTAATTCAAGCACCATCTGTAAACAGTTATCCTGCAAAACAGATAAATTACAGGCAAAAATAAATAGTCGATACATTATCCCTTAATCTGCACAGTCTATGAAATCAATTTGTGATTTCATTAAATGGACGTATTTGAACAAGACGCATAAAAAGGAATGCTATCAAATTTCTCGTACCCCAATATGATTACAATCATTGCTACTATTGCTGCCGTCACAAAGATCATCGCTACCCAGTCTTCAGTGAGTCCTCCCGACATTTTATTTCCGTTATCTTGGGCTCCAACCTCTGTTAAAAGAAAAAAAAAAAAAGAAAAAAGGAAAAAAATTATCAATAAACTCTAAATCTTCGCCAATTGGCAATTCAACAGTAGTATCGCATTCATTTAATTCTTCAATGTTGAAAATAAAAGCCTGAGTTCTAAAATATTATGATTAAACCCTAATTTAGGCAAATCAAAGTTAAATTCCGTTCCTAGTGCTAATTTGGTTTAACAATTGTAGAAAGAATGCAATTACACAGTTACGTGTGTGTCATTGCATTACGATTTTTGTTTCTTTTGCGTGTGTTTTTTATTTTTACGATGGATTCTTTTGGCAAACAGCTTATATAACAGTCAATGAAAAGTAGAGGTCACATAACTAAACATTATATAACTTAGGAGTCAATGTTTGAACAAGCTATAATTTGTTTGAATTTTTTAAAGAACAAAGTAAGCCAGAAAGACTACTCAACATTACTATTTTAGCGTCCACTAGCGTCCGATCCTTCTTTTCCACAGCCTGCCATT
The DNA here is from genome assembly GCA_028829895.1 of Sinotaia quadrata. Taxonomy (NCBI): domain Eukaryota; kingdom Metazoa; phylum Mollusca; class Gastropoda; order Architaenioglossa; family Viviparidae; genus Sinotaia; species Sinotaia quadrata. The sequence goes on from CM054181.1 coordinate 83,692,894, forward strand.
CCAATTCTGCATCCTCCCTTAACATTTTTTCAGCATTTCCTTGACTCCACGCATACTCAAAATAATGTTTGTTATGAATGAAATAACTTTTTCACGATGCTACCCTCCTGTTACGAGATATATTGACATATGAACATCGTGACAAAAAGGATGATAAATATTTTTATTAAATGTAATATTCCTAAATTTTGCAATTTATAACGTGGTGCATATTACACTTAGTAGCTCAGTGACAGTAAGATGTGTGACAGCGTTTCTTTTGTCTTTAGTATCGCCTGACAGATACGTAGATATCAGAATGCAATTAAATCTCAAATTTACCATGCAGCCAGTTATCTAAATGTAATTATAGGTCAAATCTACCACGAAGTCACTTATCTAAATGCAATTATAGCTCAAATCTACCGCCCAGTCAGTTATCTAATTTCAATTATAGCTCATATCTACCACGCAGTCAGTTATGTAATTTCAATTATAGCTAATATCTACCATCCAGACAGTTATGTAATTTCAATTATAGCTAAAATCTACCACCCAGTCAGTTATGCAATTTCAATTATAGCTAAAATCTACCATCCAGTCAGTTATGTAAGTTCAATTATAGCTAAAATCTACCATGCAGTCAGCTATCTAATTTCAATTATAGCTAAAATCTACCATGCAGCCAGCTATCTAATTTCAGCACTGCTTCTCAGCACCTCTATTTGACAGTCATTCTTTACCAGAGTTAGCTCTATTTACTTTCACAAATGATGAATCACTCCCTTCTTCTGACTCTTCGTCGTCACTTTCACTAACTCACATTGGATTTGGTATAGTTGTATCTACTGTCATTTCTATAAACTCTTCGTTGCCACTTTCATTAACTCACACTGGAATAGGAATAGCTATATCTAATGTCGTTTCTATAAACTCTTCGTTGCCACTTTCATGAACTCAAACTGGATTTAGTCTATCTGTATCTAGTGTCGTTTTTTTTAGAAATTCTTCATCATCGCTGTCTACTTCTTCAAACTATTTATCATCAATAAAATAGTATCCTTCTGGTTGACTTCTCTATAATGCAGAAATTAACAAACTGTAGTAGTAGATCCGTTTAAAAGTCTTGTTAATATGTGTTCCTATTTCCAATTCTGCGAAATAGGGCTTGTTTTGTTGGTCAGAAGAGTGACATGTTTATTTATTTTTAGACATTTTAGAGATTCTCATAAATATTCTATTTAATATGATTAATGCAAAAGCATAATGGGACTCTTTTTTCAGTCCCCTACGACAGCAAAAAACTGAGCCTAGCTGAACAGAATTCCTCTGTGTTATGATAATTGCTTAGATATTATATATGGAATAACTAAATTTCAACAATACCTTCCCAGGAGGAAATCTATACTAGACACAGTTTATACTTTATAGTCTCTCATATTTTTACGCAGTCTGTAAAACGCGTGGTGGTTGTTGGTTCTCCAGGATTAAGTCAAACTTTTGTTAAATTCCACGGAAGCAAAACAATTGCTGACTACCTAAGTTATAGCATCTAAATCTAAAACCAAGAAATGAGAAAATTACTGATGAGCATGTTATATAAATAATTAAATGTGATGATGCAAAAATGAATGTAATATTTTTCATGAAGATGCTTTTTTTAAAAAGAAGAGTATTATGATTAAATTCTATTTTCTTAGAGTTGGGGTTGTTTTTTAAAAAAAATCAATTATGAGTTCATCTTGGCGGGGTCTGTATCCCTCACTGGATTCTGAGGAGACAATCACCGCAAGTGGACCACTTAAGGTTGAAGGCCTCCCAAGATGGGCATATTAGACTTTCTCTGCTTAATAATTCTAGTGTTTTTGCTAGCGTCATTTCACCTTCAAGGCCTGCAAGAATTTATCGACAGTATAACTTATTAGTTATGGGGTGGTCATGGAGGAACTCGGCTCCCCTTATTGGATTTGGGGGAACTGACCACTTCAAATATTGGTGGCGGCGGTGTTGTTTCCTTTCCAGTTTGCTTGGGGCTTTACGTCTTAGGACGTTCTTGACCCTATATAACTCTGGAGGGTCTCGGTTCCTTTCCATATATTGCTTTGTGCTCCTTATCGAAGTTTCGATTTCTTGCATAAGACAAGATAAGAAAGTTATCATATTACTTGCAATTTACTAGTATTTTACTAGTATATATCTTAATGCATACATTTATAGTATTTTATCATTATAATTGTCAAAAATATTTTTTAGATGTGTACTACTTACCACAGTCACATTTTCCATTCTGATGATCGCATTTGTTGCAGGAATCACCGCAAGTACAATTCTGCCCGCAGTCTTCACCGTATTTCCCTTGACTGCATACTACACACACACAAAAGGAGACAATTAGTCATTTAAAATTTAATATTATTTTAATTTGTAACTTTGTATGTCAGTCTGTTTTGCATCTATGTATCTCTCTCTCTCTCTCTCTCTCTCTCTCTGTGTATCTGCCTGTCTATGTTTGTGTGTGTCTGCCTGCCTATCTATCTATCTATCTATCTATCTATCTATCTATCTATCTATCTATCTATCTATCTATCTATCTATCTATCTATCTATCTATCTATCTATCTATCTATCTATCTATCTTTCTATCCATCCATCTACTCATCCATCTATCTGCCTGCTTGCTTATCCATCCATCTTTCTATTTGTCTGTCTGTCTGTCTGCATGACCATCCATCCACCCATCCATCCATCCATCCATCCATCCATCCATCCATCCATCTATCTATCTAACTATCTATCTATTTATATCTGTTGGTGTGTGCCTGCCTGCCTATCTCTCTATAGCTGGTTAGCTACAGTGCTTTTGTTTCTGTCTTTTATGTTCAGATGTGTGCAGATATATAGTGATTATTGTGAATTCTCAAACATGTGTGGGTGGGTGTGCTTCAACAGTGTTTGTGAGAATGAGAGTTCATTAAATAGTTTCTTAATGCAGCTCGTGTAGATCAGTGGTTCTCAACTTTTTTTTGCCCCAGGCACCCTTTTCGCCATATTTAAGAATGTCAATCCCCCACCTTTTCAAGATTTTCTGACTCAAAAGGTGCATTTCAAATAATATTGCAGTTTGATTCTGTGGTCCCAATTCTACCCCACCCCACCCCACCCCAAAACCCTAAAATCCCCCCACCCCTGATTGAGAACCCCTGGTGTAAGAGAGTGTGATTACGGAAGGAATGGAGTTACGTTGTTTTATAATGACGCTCTTCATAACTAACGTCATTTTATGGCAGGACGGCGATATGTTTGAATAAATATACATATTTGTGTGCGTGCGTGCGTGCGTGTGTGTGTGTGTGTGTGTGTGTGTGTGTGTGAGAGAGAGAGAGAGAGAGAGAGGGTGATTGTATTTGTATGTGTTCATATGTATATGTGTGTATGTTCGATGTCCGTGTGAGAAATGTAGTAATTATGTATTAGACTGCGCTAAATAACAATTAACACTCGGCAGAACTGCCCAAAGGGGAGTTAAGTAACCCTGGTACAGTTGCCGGCTTGTTGCTTTCAATTCGAAAATCAGTTAACATTTTTTTTCTTTCTGATCCTACTGATGAACATTTATAAATAATAAAATAATACATAATAAATTAAATTTATATGTGAGAAGATCACCACGGGTACAGGCGATATGTTGCTTTGTTGCTACCGTGTAAATTATCTGCCAAGTACTGAAGTATTAAGTTTGGATATTATTTCTGTCTAGTTTTGTTGAAAAAAGTAGGAGTATTTTAAACTAAGTGATATAAAAGTGTTAGTTCCGAGTATCGTTTTGTCCAATTTTTCCATTTGTTTTCTAAGAGGTGAAAAAATCTTCCTCTGGGGTTGGTGGGATATGTTTTTATTAGTTATCTAGAACAAGACGTTTTCTGCTAATGTATCACTATCAACTTTTTATTTTAATTTCTTTTTGTATCAGAAGAATTTTGACCTGCGATTATTTTAACAGGGTGGTCACTCTTCATAGTTTGTAGTTTAAGATGTGTTTTTTTCCTTCAATAGTTATATATGCTCATTATTTCATAAAACGTGTTTGAAATTGATGAGCTATAGTTCTTCATCAATTGCTCATTGCCTTTTAGCTAACGTGTGTGTGCATGAGCGAGCTAAGGTTTCCACTCAATATTTGTTAATTATTTCACAGCGAAGTGTGTGTGAATCACTGAGCTATAAATATGGAGTCACAGGAGCCGTTAGATAGCCACACAGAACCGCAATGGGGATAAACTTATATTCTGTTTTTATTATTATTGTCAGCTATATTTGACACGTTAATAAAATTAATCAACTCGAAATAAAATACAGTTAATAAAAAACAATACATATAAATTATAATGATAGTTAATGTACACTTGCATATATACAGATTCCTTGCCTATTATCACTTTATTTTTTTAATTAAATGCCCTTCACATGTTCTATAATCAAGAAAGAGTTAAAGCCAGATCCAAATAAAGTCTTACAATACTAAGACTAATTGCACGATGATTATTTTTCACTCATTCTCTCTACCTTGCATTGCTCCACAGAGTGACGAAAAACAAATAGGCTTTAGGACAGATTTCAACTCTTACGGTCAGTTTCTTCCTTCCACCCCATCCTATCCCTACCCCAGTCCCGAGGGTCCTTGGATGCATTCTATTCCTGCAGGATCCGTGATACATTCATTGGACCAGTGAATTCTGGGACCAACTAATAATGTGCATATGTAACATTACAAGAGGAATCGTGATACATTCACTGGACACACAGATTTCTGGAACTAACTAATAATGTGCATGTGTAGCGTTATCAGAGGAATCGTGATACACTGATTGGACACACTAAATTCTGGGACTAGCTAATAATGTGTGTGTTTAGCATTAATTATCAGAGGAATCGTGATACACTGATTGGACACACTAAATTCTGGGACTAGCTAATAATGTGTGTGTGTAACATCACAAAGAGAAAGCGTGATATATTGATGGAAAATACTGAATTCTGGGAGTAATTAATAATGTTCGTGTGTAACATTACAAGAGGAATCGTGATACATTGATTGGACGCACTGAATTCTGGAACTAATAGTGTGCGTGTGTAACATTACAAGAGGAATCGTGATACACTGATTGGACAAACTGAATTATGGGACTAAATAGTAATATGCATGTCACATTATAAGGGAAATGATAATTTTAGAACACGTCTCATCACAGTTACTTCAATAAAGTTTTTGATTCAGGAAAGGGAATTTGCAAAACGTATTATTGCATCCTTATTTCAAGTGTATTTTTTTCAACATGCAGCACAACCGTTAGCTTTTGTGCTTTCGGAAACCGATGCTGTAATAATTTGGTAAAACACATTTCCTTAAAGTCCCCATTAAAGTCCGCAAATATGTTTTCTATTTTTAGAAGTGCGCATGTGGTGTGGTGTGTGGTGTGGTGTGTGGTGTGGTGTGTGTCTATACCAGACTGTAACAAATTTCTCTGTGGTGACTTCAAAATTGCAGTGCTTGTTTTAAATGCTTTATTATTATATAAATCATCTATATGAAAGCCGGATAAACTGGATCGACATTATCCAAACGTGTACATAAATATCTCTTTGAGAAGTTAATATTAGTTTTGCATTTATATTATTTAAACAAACTATTTACATTGCAATCGCAATGATGACAACTATTATTCTGAAACTCAATCTTGAGAATAATATCTAAAAATAAACGACATTCACAAGTAAATTATCACTTAAAAGTTCAGACCGTACACACAAAATCTTCTTTTGATTTTAGCAAAGTACTGATCTCAGAATTTAGCAGACGATACATAACAGAGATAACATGAAAAAGGCTATTTAGACATTGTTTTGCCTGTTAACAGAATGCCCTAGTGTGATACCTACGCCACACTAGTTGTCGGTTATGATTAATTATTATTATGATTATTATTATTTAATCATCCATAACAAATTTCAAGTTAAGAGAATCTTAATTTATGTTATTAAGAATTCTTCAGAAGACAGCACTCGTCTCTTTCATTGGCGGAGAGATGGACACTGTAAACGCTTTCTCTCTTCCACAATATTAAAGTCAAACATTTACCGCCACACAACATTTCCATAGGTGGAAAACTGCTTACCAAAGGAGAAGGCAATCCCGTCTTTAATCTATATTTAGCGAGCCCAAATTGACTGCTAATGTCTATGCTAGGATAAACTGAATGATTGTCCAGCATTAATCAGACATTGTTGTGAAGAGAAGTAAACGTCAATGCTCTTTTGATTATATTCATATATTGTATATTTGATTCTTGATTCAATATATTTATTTTTAAATTTATTGAATGGCTGTCACTGGCACATGTTCACAACTATGCGGCTTGCAACAAGTCACTGTCTTTCTTATTCAAGCAATAGCTTCACGCATCCCGTCCAGGCCTGTTACACAACTGTTCCAGAATCTTCAATGAGCTCTCGAAACACACCATAGAGAATCATCCTTGTCAATAAATTTAAGGCATATTTTATCTCTAAACCCCTTTCTCTCTTACTTCTATTCTCAACTTACAAATCCTGCAATGATATTCCATACACACAAGCATACGAAGTACAGCATTGATCAAAATTCACAAGTGTAATGTACAACGTAATCAAATTAGTGAACATAGAATTTAGAAATAATGGTTCAATTACATAAGCAATCTTCAATTCAAAACATAGATCAATAGCAAACATGTATGAAATATTTTTCTAAGTCCATTCTTTCTTTATCAATCATTTAACGTAACGATCACCTTATTTTTGACTAGACTTGAGTTATGTCAAAAATCAAAGTGATTAGAATACAGGACTTTAGTCAACAAAATAACTTTCAGTCCATTCCCACTGGATGTAGTTGTTATGAACAAGTGTGAGACTATCATCTTGGAACTGGTTTGGATTGCATCAGCATGTTCTAGCATATTCTCTACATGAGTTGTTTATTCCAACTTTGACACTTACAAATTATCATCATAAGCAGTGTCCAAGGTCGGGTCACGCTAACATTGGAAACAAATATGTAATTATTAAGTTTAGAAATAAGGAAAGGCCAATTTACTCCGACACAGATAGATAGGCAGACAGACAGATGGACGGACGGAGATATAGATAGATAGATAGATAGATAGATAGATAGATAGATAGATAGATAGATAGATAGATAGATAGATAGATAGATAGATAGATAGATAGATAGATAGGTAGGTAGATAGATGTTCAGATACCGTCCACGATGTCAGTTTGAAAATGAACGAAAGGAAGAATCGATTGATTTTATCTTTAAACGGACCCTTAAGTGCAAAGCAGTTTGAATTAAATTCACCTGCCTGAAAAAAATACGCGTTTAAAATAGTTACTCGACACAAGTAAAGATGTCGCACACTCTACTGCAATTCGAGTTTTAGCAAATCTCCTAAGTCGGGAATCAATGAGTTATACGAGAATTTGGACCACATTATCAAATACTCACTATAAATATTCCCATCTGTTTTAGAACTGTTCTTGTCAAATACTGTCGGATAGATAGTTTACTAAAAATGCAGACTACATGGGTCCTTTTGAAAGGACCCATGCACAAACTCCCAATGCAGACTCACAAAACAAAAAATGTTTAGGAAAATATAAAAATACAAATTAAATTTCATTAATAAAGAAGCCATGATACTCACTCTGGTTACACGTCTCATTCTGATAACCTGGTAAACAGCCATCTGTGCAAACATCAGTACCAATGACACATTTATCCCGTCCTCCTTTACAGTTAGCACAGGCCAGAGTGGTCGTTGGGGCCCAGACATAAAAGCTATGTTTCTCGACCCAAATCAGCGTCAGAACAAGTCCGAATCCTAGTAGGTCCATATCAGTGTCCATGTTCAGATCCTCTCAGGAAATAACAAACAACAAGATGGTCACTGTGGTCAGTATGGTGTGGATCATAGTATCCGATCAATACCGATGGACGCGTTCAGAATACAGGACAAACACTCCAAGCCACAAGCAAGAACATGTCGCAAAACGCTTGGCAGCAACGACAAGGAATACATCCGTAGTACTCATTGCAGTTTGTGCTTCATATTTCTTTGTTTTGCTCAAGAGAGCCTGTATGGAGATTTCGGTTAATTCATCCGTAAACTTCGAGTAAATTAAGCAAACAAGAGACTACGGTGTTCAAGGCCGAATCTATTTTTATACTTACCAATTAGTCTCCCAGAGATCAAACGGCATTAGCACATTTTAATTATAGGCACCATTGAAATTTTCAATAATTATTTTGGCCCTATTTTCCCGCTATGGTTTGTGAATATTTAAATTTCACATCGAACCCAGAATGCATTTATAAAACGAAAATATGTTACCACTTTTCATTGCTTGCCTGTTTTCACATAGATGTGTTACCGCCCTTGCTGTGTTGACAACAGTAGTGACGCTGTTCAGCTGACGTCATTGCCTTGCTACAGTGTATTTTGCTGGGAAATGACGTTTCCATTGCAGTAAACACGCCTCTATAGATTCTTTTACTCTTTTACAGAGACTGAAACCAACCCTTCTCATTGGTTTCATATTTCTCCGCTGCTCTCAGACCATGGGCAACATGACGGTTGGGCACGTGACCATTTCCATTTGATTTTTAAAAGAAATAATGACCAGTGTGATTTTAACTTAGAATTATTATTTTTATTTTAATGCATTTTTTAAATTTTGGTGCAAAGGACACTAGAGCATGTTTGGCAATGACACCAATGACACCAGTTCACCACTTTTGAACTTTAGCAAAGGTGAAGGCTTAGCACTAGGTATGTATATACAAACACCCTTCATTAATCTTTAGAGATGCTTTCTGAACTGTCACTTCTAGAAGAGTAATCTTGGTCGGCCTACTGCTTATCTAGTGACTGTTCATTAGTATTCCGAGGTTTTTTTTATCTTTAGACTCACAAGGATTCCACAATTTCCAGTTTACTAGAAGAGGGCAAGTCCAATGTTCTTACACAATGTTACACAGAATTAGGTAGACGTTCAGGTTGCTTTCAGTAGTTTTATTTTTAATTTTTAAAAATACTTATTACTTTTTAACTCGTTTCATTTTATTAGTTAGTGATTGATGATTTTGTGCTATTAAAATCAAATACCTCGTGACAAGTCTGCATAGGTAATTGCTGTCGAGGAATGTGGAATCCACAAAGTTTTGCAAAGTATGGCATTGCAAAGCAAATGGCTGAGGAACACAAAAGAAGCAGGAAATGTGCCATCAAAGCCATGGATTGTCAGTAACAGTTGTGGACATTTTGAATCTTTGTTCACTTTTTGTTATTGTACACGAATGTTAAGGACTATTCTACAAATTTATTAATTGCGTCATTTGTATATGTAATACTATTGTTTCCATTGTTAATGCATGCTTTCTATTCATTTATTTCTTAACTGTAGCATTGTTTGTGAGCCATTATTTTATTGCTGCTATAATGATATTTATGGTATTGTGGGCTGTCAGATGGTCAATTATGTTTTTCAGAAGCAGTCTGGTGTTTAGCAATATGAAGCTAAGAGCACGAGAGAATGGAATTATAATACTAATAGGATACATGATTACCAGATATAGCATGCAAACATAATCACATAATCCAAGATGTATGCATATATAATGAAATTAGGATTGCAAAACATAAAAATCAGATTATACTAGTTACACTTTAATGATAAGAATTGAAGGGGGTGGCATCAAATGAAAACAGGTTCATAATTGGGATGTGCTAAACATTCTATCAACATTAATTCTAACAACCAGAAAGCAGGCACCATTTAAGTTAGCCAGCTGGTCACCTGAGATCCAATCCAAGTCTGATTGGTTTGCTTGATGGCCTTCTTGATGACCTTGCTTGATGGTTTTGCTTGATGGCCTTGCTTGATGAAAATAAAATCCAGGCAAGAGTCCTCACACTTGGGGTTTTATATAAAGAAATGGATGCACGGCAGAAATGTCCATAGTTTGCTTAACTATCTGGCATTCTACTCAAAGTAAATGACTGGTCTAATATTGTTCCTGGATTAGTATTGTTTCCTGGTTAGAATGATGCTCAGCGGGGAGGGTGCTTTCATGCTTGTTGCTTTGAAAAGTTGTTCGCTGTTACATTATGCTGACTCAGATGATTGTAATTGCCTTGTTTGTAGGGTACGATAATTCTCAAAAACAATATGCTGACCATGACGGTTTGGACCAGCCAGCAAAATCTGGCCTCATTTCAGTGGTCGCTCTGATCCTCTGTGGCGCTTTCTTTGGCCTCCTGGCAGGATGGTTAGTTGCCATTTTTATTTTTCTTATTTTTACGTTTGAGGCTAGTTATAATTTATTTTACACTTTTATTTTTAAACCAGTGTTTGAACTTAAGTTCTCTTCAAACCAAAACAAACCTAACTAAATTAAAATACAGACAGGTTTTCATGCGAAATAATCTGTAAATTTATTCCTTCTGTATTGCTATCATCATCACATGCCCACCCACTACCCCCTCTCCACAAGTACAGCTACGCGCTTGCACAAAGACACACAAAAAATACTCACGTGTTTTTAACATTAGATGCACGAAAGCGTTGTTTGTAGAGTAATTATTCTAGTTGTTTTAAGACATAGAAATATTATAGTTACTATAATAGTAAATGGTAAATCGAGTAGTTTAATGAAAAGGAAAATGTAAGGAAATCGAGTAATTAGGTAATCGTATGAACTGCAGAACGAACAGTTTAATGGTCAAAGGAATTTCTAAAAGGTTAGTTTAGTGATCTGTTATAGGGAATTCCAAATCATATAGATCAATCATCTAGCAAATGTCAAATGTTATAGTTCAATAATCTATTATAAGGAATGCCAAATCCTATAGTTCAATGATCCATTATAGGAATGTCAAATGTTATAGTTTAGTGATCTAGGGAATGTCAAATAATATAGTTCAATGATCTATTATAGGAATGTTAAATGCTATAGCTCAGTGATTTAAGAAATGTCAAATAATATAGTTCAATGAGCTATTCTAGGGAAGGTCAATTCCTATCATGCAATGATCTAGTGAATGTCAAATGTTATAGTTCAATGACCTATTCTAGGGAATGCCAAATCCTATCATGCAATGATCTAGGGAATGTCAAATGATACAGTTCAGTGATCCAGAGCATGTCAAATGCTATAAATCAGTGATCAATGGAATGTCAAATGCTTGTTCAATGATCTATTCTAGGAATGCCAAATCCTATAGCGCAATGATCAAGGGAATGTCAAACCGTGTTTCTATATTATCTTTGGGATGTGAAATCCAATAGTTAAATGATCAGGAAACAACTTATTGTCTAATGAATGGCTAGTCTGTTGGTTTAACGAATAAATGAATGCAAACTCGAGAAGTCGACTGAATGGCTGGAAATATAGATAAATTGACTAAGTGTGTGTGGTTTGGAATGTATCGAGCAGTAAATTATGCAAAGAATGGTATTGTGTCCATTTATATTTAAACGATTCAGTGTATAACAAATCAAGTAGTTAAATAACTGCTATTGAGAAAATCAATTTTCAAACTCAACCAACTTAATACCCCTCTCCCATCCCCGTTAAATAGTCCAAAAGAAAATATATTTCAACATGCATATGAACTACTGTATTTTAACAATAACAAAACAACACACATAGGTGAGATTCAAAAGCAGGAGAGAAAATTCACGAGACAGAGACGAACTAAGATGAATAAACAACTCGGCTGAGAGAGAATGTGAGAGAGAGAGAGAGAGAGAGAGAGAGAGAGAGAGAGAGAGAGAGAGAGAGAGATGTAAACCTTGTTTTTCTCTTTGCAGGAAAATTTACAACGATAAAGCAAAACGCCGACAGGAAGCCAGTGGATCTGTTGTTGCCAATACCCCTTTAAGTTAACTTATAACTGGAAGAAAACGAATTTAGCAATACTGCAATTTAAAAAATATAGTATTGACACTCACGTACAAGTATTTTTTTTCAAAGCTTCTGAATCCGATAAACATTTGGGCTGCTAATCCTACACATCGCCAACCTTCACAGCACTGAATAGTTCATGCTGACGTCTTAACAGGGAAGTGATCTGATAATACTGTTCAAAGATTTGAGCTATCATCTGTTGTTCCTTCACAAATAAATCGTTTTTTTAAAAATTAATTCGAATAGCATCTACAGCTGGTCTGGGAACTAGTGCGTGTCATTACTATGAAATGAAATTCTGCATTTTTGGAGTTCAGAAAATTATATTTTAAATTTATAACACGAGGGGAAACAAATTCCACAAATATGACGTCATGACTATTTGAACCTGATCTATTGGTAACTTAATGATTACTTCTAGTGATAATTCATGACCACTTCAAATAACCATGTAACTATCTATTGGTAACTTAATATTGACTTTCTGGTGATAGTTCATGATCACTTCAAATAACCATGTACCTGATCTATTGGTAACTTAATGATGACTTCTAGTGATAGTTCACGACCACTTCAAATAACCATGTACATGACTTAATAGAGACATTCTGATGATTTCTAGTAGTCATTTCAGACATCCATGCATATAGCTTCACACTGTTGACATTAAATGATTTATAGTGGCAGTCTGACATCTCTGTTGATCTAATATTGAAGGCTTAAAAGTGATTCCCCCCCCCCCGTTTACTATGTGTGTGGCCTTTTAGTGATTTAATATTAATATATAGTGCTGGCTTATAAACCTAATATAAAACCAATTAAGATATTCATGCGCGTGACATATTGCTGGATTAGTATTGGCAGCTGTTGAAAGGGGAATTTAAGACACGAACGTTTAAGACATATCTGTTTTTGATTTATTGCTTACTTTAACAAAAATAAATTCAGACATGATAGCATTCCACGTATTAATGATTTTAATACCATAATATATCAGATAATTATTTATGTTACCTTTTGGCTAAATATGTGTGCTATAAAACCTAGTTGGTGATAATACAGGGCCATAATAGGCCCATAGTAGGTAAGTATGTACATCAACTACTTGGCTAGCATACATTGTAATACAGATCTATTACAGATTTGTATATGTGTAACCTATTGTCAAATGACAAGAAAGCTATTATACTTAAACAAGTTAGTTTTGTTTTCATATGACTTATTTTTGTAACTTGTTTGTCTAAAGCTGAATTATTTTAGGTGTAACCATCCAAATTATTGGTAACTAAATTTGATGATTTTCCTCTGGATATTTTTACAAGAAGTAGCATGGAATATATGCCATTTCAGCAATAGAAGACTTTATGTGACCTACTATTGACTTAAAATGGTAACTTACATAGTATAGGATCCTTTTAGGTGACAGTGCATTTAACAGATTTTTTTTAATGGTAATATAGCACAATATTGCCCCTGTATTTAATGTTCAGTTAATAAATTATAACATAAATTGATGTGTTTATATAAAATAATATTGATCGCCTTCAATGGTGGCATCACGCTCTGCTTTGTGTACCTTCAAATCATGTATATACATGCCATAAACAAATAAATCATAGAGTATAGAGTAGCAATGGGAATGAGCCTGGCATGAATTTGTTTACTTATGAGTGCACACTTCAACGTACACATCTTGCCTTCACTTCCATTTCATTGTGATTGATTTTTGTATTTTTAGTTTTTGTTTTATTGGTGTGTATAGGGGGAATCCCAGTGTTTTGTTTGTATTGGTGTGTATAGCGGGAATCCCAGTGTTTTGCTTTTTTTCTGGAGAGACATAATAGAAAACAATATGGTGAAAAAATTGTTATTAGGTGGGAATGTAGAAACAAGAATGGTACAATTTGTGAGCAAGATTTTTTACAAGATCAATCATATCATCAGTAGCAACCATCCTATCTCCGCTCCCCCACACACACACACACAAGGTTACTGTCTTCCCATTTCACCCATGATGACTTTTAAGTTATATTTTGATTTCAGCTTAGTGCTTTCCCAAACCCATGACCTATAATCTGTGGCTCAAACGCCTTGACCTTCTCAATTCACACTTAACCTATAACATGTGCCCGTTCAGGGAGGAAGCAAATCCAGGTAAACTCTGTGTAATCAATAACCGAAGTAACAATTGTGAAATACGATCCTGTGAACAATTACGGATTCTATTCTGTTTGTATATATAGTTCTTTTAAGATCAACTCAAATTTGACACCTGTATAGATCCCCTTCATAAAAGGCTTTTCTATGTCATAGTAACATCAACAGTATTTAGTAAACATGCATTTATTCGTTTTAGAAATATTGTGTGAATGACGTTGATGACATTTGAAGTACTGCCACCAAGCTGAAGGACGTCGGAGATTGCATGATCTAATCTTATACAATCACTTGACGTCTGAAGAACAGCATGTTGTATATAAATGTACACGTCAGAAATTTAGTGTCAGAACAACTCTAACATATATTATTTTATTGTCAGGTGTACGGATCTATGAGTGTAATATTACGTGTGCAGAAGAGGACTAAGAACGGCGTATGATCGGTAGTGTGTGTTTGTGTGTGTGTGGGGGGGAGGTGTTTGTGAGAAAATGAAATGTTGAAATTTAACATAATAATTTTGTTTAAAACTTCCTGCTAAGAAACGGGAGTGAACTGTGAGGCATAGCACTGAGCATAATTATACGGAGTTGCTTTCCGATGTCGTCTGACCTAACAGGAAGTTTAGCGTCGGTCACTGTGTTTAAGGGATGGCCCTAGTATTTTTAATTCTATTTACACAACAATTTTATGTTTTAAGTTTTGTGCACTATAAACTGCAACAATGGCAATCGAAATCAGAACATAGAGCTTTTATTCCACATAAAGGAAAAATTTCAAATTTCTTTGTGATATGTTTTTTGAAAGACAAATTACTATTTTCTCATAATGATGTGTGACATCTGTTAATTTTAGACAAATAATCTGCTAAAATTGGTGTCTGGGTTAAATTAATATTATTTTATAAGAGAAAGTAATCATAGGCCCTATTCTCAAAGTCATATTTATGCTGTGGTTTGATCTATCTTAATTAATGCATTTGTCCTAATGGTAAATTGTTAACATAGGAAGAGACAGCAGGTTTAATACATTGTACACTATCAATATCATTAATATATATGTACAGTTTAATGGTATATGTCACAGCTATTTTATTGAACGGTTTAATAATTTATTACTTTTATTTGGAAGTTTATAAATACTACACAATAAAACTACTGCTGTTGTTTTAATTTTCTTATTTATTAACTTTAATATTATTTGTTCAACATTAAAACTCAGATAAACAGAGGATATGCTTTCGTGAAACCAAAGAAAATTTATTTATTGCACTTAGCACGTTTAAAATGATTATGTATTCTTTATCAATTAAACTGAGATAATATAAATCAATATGACATAGAATCTGAAGATTTAATAAAACTTGAATTCACTTAATACTAATTTTAGAAATCTGTATAAATGCATACCCTAACCAGAAAATACTCCCTGTTATTAAACAGATCTGTATTTTAAAAGTAAAGTTCTAATATTTTAATCCAGTTCATTCTGAAACGTATTTTAATTTATAAATGATGATTTGCTTGGAAGCTCTGATGTCCAATTTACACACTTGCAAAACTTTTTAAAATTTAAATTTAAATAATGATTGTGCAAATGCAAAATATACGCACAATGTACATATTTTCTGGTAATATGACCTTATTGATTATTTTTGTAATAAATTGCATTTACACAGTTTATATTAAATATAGAGATAAAATAAGACATATTTAAATATAAATAAATTCAAATGAATTATAAATATATTTATAACTTTTGAAAAGTAACATTCTATGTTTATTTCGTATTTTTGGTACGATATCTAAGTAGATATTATCGGAATCTTTTAATACTAAAATACCTCTGGGTTATAACTATCTTTAAAATTTGATATATGTACATTGTAAACAAACTGTATACCAGAAACCCACCTTTAGGCAGATAATTTACTTATGACCAAATAAATTACAGAAAAATATATATTTTAAAGTTCTGATCATTTGTAGCTAAGTCAGAAAAATACCACTCTCCCCCCAAAGAATAAACAAATAAACAAACAACTAACAGAAAACTCACTTTAGTTTTAAAGTTTATTTTATGTAAATATTGTTTCCTTTCTAATTAAACATGTAACCCTCCTAAATGATACCACTCTGCTAGCATAAAAACTAGTGCTATAGGCCTGCTGTTTTAATTGTCCGCTAATGGCCGCTCCTAAATGATATCACTGATACCCATAAAAACTAGTGCTATAGGCCTGCTGTTTTAATTGTCCGCTAATGGCCTCTCCTCTCTATGAACACCTCAGTGGCAAGATCTGTTGTTCTATTGTCTAATAACTATTCATGAATATCAAAAGGATAGATTTGCTATTCTATGGCATTTAGTATATGACATCTATTTAAGAATAATTTATAACCTGATAAATTAGTTGCTAAAAAATTCAGATTGAACTGGAAATTGTCTTTTTCATCAGAATATTAATGTGCAAATTTGATGATTAAAGCTTTCGAATCCTCTTATTCTGAAATTATGATTTTTTTATATTTTTTCAGACTTTAGTGATTTTAGGAATTTAGTGATTGAGAGTTACTATGTCTTGTTACTGTTAATCACAAGGAAACGTATTCAAAAGTAATTATTTTGGACAGCTGGAGAAATGATATTTTATTTTAATTTGATTTTGCTTGAAACCAGTAGAATACAGTCAAGATAAAATATTTTTTCTGAATTCGAGATTTATATAAAAAAAACACAAAACCCAGTAGGATGTAGTCCACAAAAAAGAACGGATTATAAGAAAAGTACCATTCCGTCCTCAATAATGACATATTATAAAAATTTATATAGCAGCATAATTGTAAGCGAGGAAGAACATAGCATCTAGAATTCATTATTATTCTTTAATCCCGACACTGTACGATCAGTAATTTAATCAGTAATTATAAATATCAGTGATTATGAAGTAGAATTATATATCTTTCATAGAAAAGTTCATTCTCATTAGGGAAGGAAACGGACATCACTCGTCTCGAGAGGATCATTCTGGGTTTTATTGGTGTGAAAGATATTGAATTTTTAAGTGAATAGGCAAACATTATCCTAAACAAATATTCTTCCAATATCATTTGTTACTTTTGTCACACGTTTTGATGTGACTTAGTCTTCAAAAGACCAAAACTTCATTTAGCATGGCAATCATTTTTATTTATAACATATTGCAATATTGTTAAATTGTACTGTACCAGCAAACTGCAATCAGGATTGAGACAAATGGAAAGAGTCGTTTAGACAAATTGCAAGCAAAGTTTATTAGCGTAAACAAGCTTTTGAAAAGAATTATATTTTAGCTTCTATCTGTGAAATTGTTTAGATTTAAAAAAACACGAATGAATGAATTATGAAAAAAACTAAACATTAATGGTAATTTTAAAGCACATAGTTATGTGAATACTATAGACTGCTATATGCTGTTATAGTTTTGTATATAGTCTGTGTCATGTTTAGACTGCAGTATCCTCTAATAGTTTTGTTGACAAACTGTGTCATGTATAGACTGTTGTATCCTGTAATAGTTTTGTAGAAAGACTATCATGTTTAGACTGCTGTATCCTGTAATAGTTTTATAGAGAGACTGTGTCATGGTTAGATTGCCGTATCCTGTAATAGTTTTGTAGACAGAATATGTCGTTTTAGTACGGACATCTTAAGCACACTGAACACCGACATCTGTACTTGGCAGTCATCAGAATGACACAGAAAAGTTGTTACGTCTTTTTGACTGTTTTCGTAACAGTTTTTGTTACAGTAACAGTTGTTCTTTGAGTGGTAGTGCCGGAGGGCTTCGGTGTTGGAGTTGGCGCAAGACTTTTGCTGGAAGTCTTGGAAACAGGTCCACTTGATTTCTTCATGTCTGCTCCTTGATATCTGCAGAGAATTAATGTCTTAAAATCAATACTTTATGAGGCAGACAGTTCCATCACATCTACCTTCTACAGTTACACATACGCACACATACACACACACACACACACACACACACACACACAAACACACACACACACACACATATTGACACCAGAGAGAGAGAGATTACACATAATATTCTATACTTTAACGGTAACTATACAGTAAATAAAAATATTACTTTTGTGCATTTGTGCGTATTTAGGCTTGTAAGGAGCATGTGCATTTAACAAACGACATACACAGACATAATTTTAACACACTAACCGCAACACGAGCTCGATTCAGTAAACTCAGTGTATTTGTAACCTCCCACCGCAACATAAAATCCTATAAGCAAGCCAATATAGCTTCCTTTCCTCTGTTGACTTTAAACATTGCCCTCAGTTTGCTTCATTTAGAACTCATTCAACTTTGCACCAATAATGTTTACTCAGGCCACTGACCTAGACAGATATCTTTCAAGAAGTATAGCTCGATCCACCGACAGATTAGGACATAAAACTGAACGTAGCCCACGTGTAAATTTATTTCCAGCATTCACAGCCACATTCGGTGCCCTCCCCTCTCTAAGAATGTTTCTTTCTAGATAATTAGTAAATCTTTTGGTATTTTGTATATTCATTTCCCACTAACATTTTCTGAACTGAAGTGTTTCATAAATTATCTGGTGGACACCTAAATGTTTTGAGTAATACATTCAGGAGTAATAAATTCAGGTGTCCTTTTGCATTTTTCGTGCTACAATGTGCATGATTGTAGATGAACATTATAAAGTTGTAAAATCATAAAAATGGAATGTTACTACATTTACTGACTTCTTTCAATAAACGGACTGTAAAATGTGACAAGTCCACAAATTCATATAGAACTGTAAAATGTCACGTGTCTAGAAATGCCGAGAGAAATGTAAATTGTGGCTTGCACAAAAATGCCATGCACAGGTCACAAATGTTGGTGTTAGGAATGATTAAACTGGAAGATGTTTTTTTGTTGTTGTTGAAATGCCATTATTCGTTTGCAGTGGTACCGAATAACATTGCACAAGACGCACTAATCTTGTGCATTAAAGTGTTCTGTCAGTTGATCACAAATGAAGAGCGAACTAAAGCTTGACTTATTTGGGCGCCCCTCTAAAGGAGGACTTTGCCAATGCGTTGTTTAGTCCCATTCTCCGAAATAATGAATGAATATACTCAACCTACCACTTACAGTTTTGAACGCGTAGATATACATATTCTGTTAACAAATGAACATGTTGATTTTGTGAATACTTGTCTCGCGTGTGTTGTGTGTGTTTTGTGTGTATGTGTGTGTGTGTTCATGCATGGTTTAGGGGAAGAATAAAAATATTATACTTATTTTGATTATGAGCATGATAATATTTAAAGCAAGAAATGGAAATGAAAAGGGGGTGAATAAAAGGGAAACACATTTTTTCTTTCTCATTTCTTTTTTCTTAATTTCATTTCCTTCGATTCTTTCTTTAATAGAATATAATTGCACTTGTCTTTAAAGCCCTGGCTCACTCTGTACTCATTTTCCCAATTGACATATTTAGTTTCAATTCACGTAGTTTCGGCTGCACTGAAACATTTTCTGCTATCACAACTAGGCGTGTAACATATCAATGAGGAAAAAATCCGAAATAAACACAAATTACCCTTTTGTGTACACGGTGTAAAGCGTGATAGTCTGTTGACCGCGAAAGAAACGAAGTTTGCAAAAAATGGTTGCTTGCGAACCCAATCTCCGATCGTTGACTTCGCGACTGCAGCATCATCCAGTCACAATTCGGCAGATGTGCAATGGTAAGGATACTAAATGCACAACGCTGGTAACGATACTAAATACACTACAATGGTAAGGATACTAAATACACTACAATGGTAAGGATACTAAATACACCACAATGGTAAGGATACTAAATGCACTACAATGGTAATGTTACTAAATACACTATAATGATAAGGATACTAAATACACTACAATGGTAAGGATACTAAATACACTACAATGGTAAGGATACTAAATACACTACAATGGTAAGGATACTAAATGCACAACGCTGGTAAGGATACTAATGCACTACAATGGAAAGGATACGAAATGCACCACCACGGTAAGGACACTAAATACACTACAATGGTAAGGACACTAAATACACTACAATGGTAAGGATACTAAATGCTATACAATGGTAAGGACACTAAATACACTACAATGGTAAGGACACTAAATACACTACAATGGTAAGGATACATTACGCACGACGATGGTAAGGATGTCTGTATATATATTTAGGTCAACAATATTAGTGTCTGATCGTGACGTGACAGAACTTATACCGTTAAAATTATTGACACGCATACAGGAAGTAATACGTTTTTGTCAATTTTCAGTTTATTAGCAACCTTAACCTCACTTAATCTTTCTAATTACAACAATGAGGGTCTTACTGGGCGTGTCGTTACAGTTAAAACAGATAAATTGTATATAAACTTACCGAAAGTTGAAACAGGTGGCTCCCAGAGTTTGATGTCCGGAATGCTGACTGCTAAAATCAAGGGCAAAATTACTTAGCCAGGTAAAACATCACGCGAGCCGGTGATAGCCAATGACAAATAAAACTTCAAGAACAGCTTTAACCAATCCTTTTTAGTTTATTTTTAAATCGCGCATATATTTATCGCAAGAACACAATGCAACTGAGAGATTGAAAGATTCTCTGTTCTCTAGTGTCTGGCTGCTGTTATAAATGCAACATAAAATTCGAAATATTTAATTGTTATAAAAGACTATAAAAAATATATAAAAAAAAGACTATTACGAGGGCTAAATAACCTTCGTCAGGAGGTGGAAAGTACTAGAGCCTAGGACGATGAAGAATGAAATTATGAGGGCTGGATGTGAAAATTAACAATGTGTCCATCGGAATGACATATCACTATTAATATTGTATTTGTTTATCAGTTTTCATCTCTTAGAGACTTTCTGTCCACATCGTCGTTTCATACATATATCTGTCGTAATTTCGCATTATTACTAATGACTCTTCACGATCAATTATAGAAGAGCATTGTATTTTATGGGACGATAAATAAATGCGCGTTTAAAAATAAACTAAAAAGGATTGGTTAAAGCTGTTCTTGAAGTTTTATTTGTCATTGGCTATAACCAGCTCGCGTGATGTTTTACCTGGCGAAGTAATTTTGCCCTTGATTTTAGCAGTCAGCATTCCGGACATCAAACTCTAGGAGCCACCTGTTTCAACTTTCGGTAAGTTTATATACAATTTATCTGTTTTAACTGTAACGACACGCCCAGTAAGACCCTCATTGTTGTAATTAGAAAGATTAAGTGAGATTAAGGTTGCTAATATACTGAAAATTGACAAAAACGTATTACTTCCTGTATGCGTGTCAATAATTTTAACGGTATAAGCTCTGTCACATCACGATCAGACACTAATATTGTTGACCTAAATATATATACAGACATCCTTACCATCGTCGTGCGTAATGTATCC
The DNA here is from genome assembly GCA_028829895.1 of Sinotaia quadrata. Lineage (NCBI taxonomy): Eukaryota > Metazoa > Mollusca > Gastropoda > Architaenioglossa > Viviparidae > Sinotaia > Sinotaia quadrata. Next base: position 83,714,514 of record CM054181.1, read on the forward strand.
TTACCATTGTAGTGTATTTAGTGTCCTTACCATTGTAGTGTATTTAGTGTCCTTACCATTGTAGTGTATTTAGTATCCTTACCATTGTAGTGTATTTAGTGTCCTTACCATTGTAGTGTATTTAGTATCCTTACCATTGTAGTGTATTTAATATCCTTACCATTGTGGCGCATTTCATATCCTTACCATTGTAGTGTATTTAGTGTCCTTACCATTGTAGTGTATTTAGTATCCTTACCATTGTAGTGTATTTAGTGTCCTTACCATTGTAGTGTATTTAGTATCCTTACCATTGTAGTGTATTTAGTGTCCTTACCATTGTAGTGTATTTAATATCCTTACCATTCTGACGCATTTCATATCCTTACCATTGTAGTGTATTTAATATCCTTACCATTGTAGTGTATTTAATATCCTTACCATTGTAGCGCATTTCATATCCTTACCATTGTAGTGTATTTAATATCCTTACCATTGTAGCGCATTTCATATCCTTACCATTATAGTGTATTTAATATTCTTACCATTGTGGCGCATTTCATATCCTTACCATTGTAGTGTATTTAATATCCTTACCATTCTGACGCATTTCATATCCTTACCATTGTAGTGTATTTCGAATCCTTACCGTGGTGGTGCATTTTATATCCTTACCATTGTAGTGTATTTAGTATCCTTACCAGCGTTGTGCATTTAGTATCCTTACCATTGCATATCTGCCGAATTGTGACTTGATGATGCTGCAGGCGCGAAGTCAAAGATCGGAGATTTGGTTCGCATGCAACCATTTTTTGCAAAATCCGATTCTTTCTCGGACAACACAATATCACGTTTTATATAAAAAGGGTAATTTCTGTTTATTTTGGATTTTTTCCTCACTGATATGTTATACGCCTAGTTGTGATAGCAGAAAATGTTTCAGTACAGCCGAAACTACGTCAATTGAAACTAAATATGTCAATTGGGAAAATGAGTACAGAATGAGCCAGGGCTTAAAGACTAGTGCAATTATATTCTATTAAAGAAAGAAAGAATCGAGGGAAATGAAATGAAGAAAAAAGAAATGAGAAAGAATATCTGTTTCACCTTTATTCACTCCCTTTTCATTTCCATTTCTTGCTTTAAAGATTATCATGCTCATAATCAAAATAAGTATAATATTTTTATTCCTTCCCTAATCCTTACATGAAAACACACACACACACACACACACACACACACACACACACACACACACACACACACACACACACATACACACACACACACACACATATATATATATATATATATACACACACAAAGCACACACGAGACAAGTATTCACAAAATCAACATGTTCATTTGTTAACAGAATATGTATATGTGGTAGGTTGAGTATGTTCATTCATTATTTCGGAGAATGGGACTAAACAACGCAATGGCAAAGTCCTCCTTTACAGGGGCGCCCAAATAAGTCAAGCTTTAGTCCGCTCTTCATTTGTGATCAACTGACCGAACACTTTAATGCACAAGATTAGTGCGTCTTGTGCAATGTTATTCGGTACCACTGCAAACGAATAATCGCATTTCAACAACAACAAAAAAACATCTTCCGGTTTAATCATTCCTAACACCAACATTTGTGACCTGTGCATGGCATTTTTGTGCAAGATACAATTTACATTTCTCTCGGCATTTCTGGACACGTCACATTTTACAGTTCTATCGGCTTTTGTGGACTTGTCACATTTTACAGTTATATTGGCATTTCACGACACGTCACAATTTACAGTTCTGTTAGCATTTCTGAACACGTTATAGATGACCTTTCTCTCAGCATTTCAGGACACGTCACATTTTACAGTTATATTGGCATTTCACGACACGTCACAATTTACAGTTCTGTTAGCATTTCTGAACACGTTATAGATGACCTTTCTCTCAGCATTTCAGGACACGTCACATTTTACAGTTATATTGGCATTTCTAGACACGTTATAGTTTACAGTTCTCTCGGCATTTGTGGACACGTTCTATCCGCTTTCATGGACACATCACAGTTTAGAGTTTGTCATAATTTAAGCTCTGTCGGCATTTGCGTTCGCGTCACAGTTTAAGTCGAACCGGCATTTGTAGACACGTCATATTGTACACTTCTATGGATATTTGTAAACACGTCGCATTGTACACATTTACCGCCATTTGTGGACACGTCACATTTTACATTTCTATATGAATTTGTGGACACGTCACATTTTACAGTCCGTTCATTGAAAGAAGTCAGTAAATGTACTAACATTCCCTTTTTACGATTTTACATCTTTATAATGTTCATCTAAAGTCATGCACATCAAAGTTATAATCAATAATTATATACTTAAATAATTTTGCGCTGCTTAATTATATGTATGTAAAATCTACAAGTGCAAAAATTTAAATTTACTTAAATTTATTTTTTCATCACATTTTCATCAAAATTTAAAACAAAGAACTACTACTTAAAAAAACTCATACAAAGGTAACGGGAAAAAATATATGGAATGTGTTGTCTTCATTTTGTTGTCTTCAGATAACGTATTATGTGATTTAAATCACAGAAAAAGAAGACAACGCGAAACTTCCATCTATTTATAGACAGGCAATACAGCAGAAAATATAAAAGTCGAGGCTTCATCTTAATGACCTTCACCAGTTAGTTACCAATGACAATAACAGACGAACAATGACATAAACTATCATGACCATTTTTAACTAATAACAATACTATTAACAATAATATTAATAATAACAGTAACATTAAAAATAACAACAAAAATAATAATAACAATAACAAAATGAAAACTGTGTAAACCCTCATTGTGACGAACATTGACTAAAATCAATAACGGACGTAACAATGAAAATATGCAAGTCTTCGTCAAGATAATTTTTCATCATCTAATAACAGCAAAAGAGGGGCATTGAAACGTGCATGCCTTCATCATGACAATACTTTTATTAATAAACGGTGAACAATGAAAATGTACAAGCCAGATTTTATTTTTAATATAGCAACTGGACCGAAATAGAAGTAGCTTTGTTTTATTTCTGATTAATTAAACGTTTCTGAGTCAGTATATGTAAATTTAGAGAGAGTGTGTATGTGTGTATGGAGAGCGAGTTTGAGAGTAGACAGAGAGAGAGATATAGAGAGAGAGATAGAACGATTGGAAAACGTATGCAATACAAACTGGAACAAATAAAAAGCGTTTAAGAATGTGCTAGACAAGAGTAGAAAATAATAGTTGTGTCCTGCTAGTACAAGAGTAGAAAATAATAGTTATGTCCTGCTAGTACAAGAGTAGAAAATAATAGTTATGTCCTGCTAGTACAAGAGTAGAAAATAATAGTTATGTCCTGCTAGTACAAGAGTAGAAAATAATAGTTATGTCCTGCTAGTACAAGAGTAGAAAATAATAGTTATGTCCTGCTAGTACAAGAGTAGAAAATAATAGTTGTGTCCTGCTAGTACAAGAGTAGAAAATAATAGTTGTGTCCTGCTAGTACAAGAGTAGAAAATAATAGTTGTGTCCTTCTAGTACAAGAGTAGAAAATAATAGTTGTGTCCTTCTAGTACAAGAAAATTCGTTTTAAAATTGTTTGCTGGCTATACATCCAGATCAGTTAAGCACTGTGAATACTTCATTAAATAAGAAAACAAGTTTTTTTTCTAGTACTCTGATCCTCAATGGCTGTGAGATAAAGCCACTTCCTCTGACGAAGAATGTCTTGAGTTTGATCCAGGCTTTGAAAGTTGAGATTTTTCTCAATCGATACTCGCATACTGTCTCTAGTTCATGAAGGTCGAGTTTAGCGGTGATGCCATATTTGTAAGCGCTTAGTGATCTTTAGGGAAGTACTGGAGATAAATAACCATTATTATTTTCTGAAGACACGAAGCCTTCCGTGAACTGCACTTCAGTTTTTTTCTGTTAATCTTTGCTAGTTCAACACAACGATACGCCAGTGGCACATAACTACTTCTTGATCCATAAATTAACCTGCACAAGTGATGATGTTTTAATTAGTATTATGTACAAATCTGTGGCCATACCGAAGAAATCCTTTTTTTACTAGTAAAGACGTTCAGGATTTTTCATGCCGTTCATTATTTTTTATAACTCAGAGACATAAAGTAACACAACTCTGTGGCAGAGTAAATTTGCCTATCCCTATTTTTAGATTTTAATTGTTATATAAATTGTTACATTTTCAAAGTGACCTGACCTTATGATGGAATTTCTTGTACGTGTCAGAGTTGGAGTAAACAACACGAGTTGAGAGTATGCTAGAAAATTGCTGATGCAATCCAAACCAGGTCCAACTGAATGAGCAGTTTTTCTGACTAGTAGTCTCGCACTTGTTCATATCAATTTTATCCAGTTGGGATGGACTGGAAGTTGCTTTGTTGAAGTAGTACTCTATTCTAATCACTTTGAATTTGAACATAACTCGAGTGCGGTCATAAAGATGATCGTATGCTTATGGTAATTTAACTGACTGGTAAAGAAAGAATGGACTTAGACTATTTCATACGTGTTGCTATGATCAATGATTTGAATTTCAGAATGCTTATGTAATTGAACCATTATTTTGATGTTCATTAATTTGATTATGTTGTAAATTATACTTTGTGAATTTTGATTGATGATATATTTCTCATGCTGTGTGTGTATTGTGTTAAACGAAATTGTTACATGATTTGTAAGTTGAGAATGTTTGTCAATGTATCAGTAAATCATGTTGATTCCTGTGATTCCATTTAAGAACCAATATGACAGAGATTTGTGGCCTGAGTTTGTTCTCAATAATTCATGAAGATCATGGCGAACATTTCTGGAAGTGTGTTGAGTAAGCACGCAGAGAAAATCAAGAACATTCCTCTTGATAGCGTATGTGAAATTCAGGAACGATTCTCTACAGCATGCTTGGAGAGCGCATCAAAAATTCTGGAACAGGATAAGTGGGACCTCTACTAAATATGAAAGGTATTGACTGGTTGCAAACCGCATGACTGAAACACATGCCGTCAACATCCACCATCTTTGAGCAGGTTATGTGTATTGACTTTATTTCTCTAAAACTCATCTCTCATTTCTGTGATGATATCACTGAACTTGATTTTATATTTATATTATTGACTGCTTATGTCTATGCTAGGATATATTGAATGATTGTCCAGCGTTAATCAAACATTGCTTTGAAGTGATGTAAATGTCAATGCTCTTTGATTATATTCACATGTTATATATTTATTGTTGATTTAATAAATTTATTTTTAAATTTATTGACCTTCTTACACATATTGATATCCTGATGTTGGAGTAGAAAGTAAGTAGAAGGAAGCTCGCTAAATATAGTTTAAATGATTTATTTTCTCCTTTAGTTTTCCACCTACGGAAATATTGTGTGACGGTAAATGTTTGTCTTTAATGTTGTGCAAGAAAGAAATCATTTTCAGCACCCGCATATCCACCAAGTGAGGTAGACGAGTGGTGTCTTCTGGAGAATCATTAATAACATAAATAACGATTATCATCACTTGTAATTAGTTAAGATAATTAATTAATAATAATAACCAACAACTAGTATTGCTTTAGCGTCACAAACTGTAAAGTATATAAAACATATGACGATGAAAAACTAGCAGAAAAAACATAAAAGAAAATAAAAACGTGCAAAGAATTGCAAACATGTTTACAAAGACAGGCAGTATAATGTTACAGAAACAATTTCTGATTATTTAGAAACTTGTGTTTTTGTAAATGAAATATTCATAACTTTTAGTTAATGAACCTTAAAAGGTGATCACACTATAAACAAAATATTTCACGTCTTACATTTAAAAAGTGAATTAATGATTTGAATGTGTGAGCATTCGCGTCTGTGTAATATTTGATTCATGTCAGGAAATTACAAACAAAACTTTTTTGTTTTTAATGTTGAATTCTCTCTCTCTCCCTCACACATACAACAAATAATTAATTAATATTTAAAGAAATATTTTAAAATGTCTTTTTATTAACACTTGTCTTTCACCGAACAAATTCATAGGATATTTGACTTTCAAATTAGTCCAAACGTTCAGGTGTCCACCAGATAATTTATGAAACACTTCAGTTCAGAAAATGTTAGTGGGAACTGAATATACAAAATACCAAAACATTTACTAATTATCTAGAAAGAAACATTCTTAGAGAGGGGAGGGGACCGAATGTGGTTGTGAATGCTGGAAATAAATTTACACGTAGGCTACGTTCAGTTTTATGTTCTAATTTGTCGGTGGATTGAGCTATACTCCTTGAATGATATCTGTCTAGGTTTTCGGGTATGTCGAGCTATATACCTCGAAAGATAGCTATCTAGGTCAGTGGCCTGAGTAAATATTATTGGTGCAAAGTTGAATGAGAAGTTCTAAATGAAGCAAACTGAGAGCAATGTTTAAAGTCAACATAGGAAAGGAAGCTATATTGGCTTGTTTATAGGATTTTATGTTGCGGTGGGAGGTTACAAATACACTGAGTTTACTGAATCGTGCTAGAGTGTTGCTGTTAGGATGTTAAAATTAAGGCTGTGTATTTGGCGTTTGTTAAATGCACATGCTCCTTATAAGCTTAAATACGTACAAATGCACAAAAGTAATATTTTTTACACCATAATTAGCGTTACAGTATTTCCCTTCGAGGACTCCTTGAAAATTATGTGCAATCTACCTCTCCGGTGTCACTATATATATATATCATACGCCGTTGTCACTATATATATATATCATACGCCGTTGTCACTATATATATATCATACGCCGTTGTCACTATATATATATCATACGCCATTGTATATATGTTGCATGCGTGCGTGTGTAACTGTGGAAGCTAAATGTGATGGTGCTGTCTGCCTCATAAATCATTGATTTCAAGACATTAATTCTCTGCAGATATCAAGGAGAAGACATGAAGAAATCAAGTGGACATGTTTCCAAGACTCCCAGCAAATGTCAATGTCCTGCGCCCACTTCAGCACCGAAGACCGGCACTACCACTCAAAGAACAACTGTTACTGTAAAACAAACTGTTACGAAAACAACCAAAAAATCATAACTACTTTTCTGTCATTCTGATGACTGCCAAGTACAGATGTCGGTGGTCAGTGTGCTTAAAACGACACAGTCCTATTACAGGATACAATAGTCTAAACATGACTCAGTCAGTCTACAAATCTATCACAGGATATAGCCGTCTAAACACTACACAATCTGATAACAAAACTATTACAGGATACAGCAGTCTAAAAATGTCTACCAAAAAACAGTATACAGCAGTCTAAAGTGTTCACATAATTATGTGCTTTGACATTACCATTAATATTTAGTTCTTTCTCAATTTATTCATTCGTGTTTTTGATCTGAAAAATTTCGCAGACACTAAAATGTAATTCTTTTCAAAAGCTTGTTTACGCTAATAAACTTTGTAATTTGTCTAAACGACTTTTTCAATTTGTCTCAATGCTGTTTACAATTTACTGGTACAGTACAATTTAACAATATTACAATAAAATTATAAATAAAAGTAATTGCAATGCTGAATGCAGTTTTAGTCTTTTTAAGACTAAGTCACCTTAAAAACACCTTGGTCTTTTAAAAAAGCAGCAAATGGTAAGGAAATAATATTTGTTTAGGATAATGTTTGCCTATTCACTTAAACATTCAATGTCTTTCACACCAATAAAACCCAGAAAGATCCTCTTGAGATGAGTGATGTCAATTTCCTTTCCTAATAAAAATAATCTGTTCTATGAAACATACAGGTCTACTACATAATCACTGATACTTATAATTACTGATTACTGATCGTCCAGTGTCGGGATTAAAGAATAATAATGAATTCTAGATGCTCTGTTCTTCCCCGCTTACAATTTTTTATAATATGTCATTATAGAGGAACAGAATGGTACTTTTCTTATAATCCGTTCTTTTTTTCTGGACTACATTCAACTGGGTTTGGAGTTGGTTTTTTTTTTTTTTTTTATAAATCTCAAATTCAGAAAAAATATTTTATCTTGACTGTATTCTACTGGTTTCAAGCAAAATCAAATTAAAATAAAATATAATTTCTTCAGATGTCCAGAATAATTACTTTTTAATACGTTTCCTTGTAACTAGCAGTAAGAAGACAAAGAACTCTTTTTTTTTAGAACTAAATTCCATTTGGAAAAATAAAACAACTTAATTTTAAAATAAGAAGATTCGAAAGTTTTAATCATCAAATTTGCATGTTAATATTCTGATGAAAAAGAAAATTTCCAATTAAATCTGGATTGTTTGGCAAGTAATTTATTAGGATATAATTATTCTTAAATAGATGTCATATACTAAATGCCTTAGAATAGCAAATCTATCCCTTTGACATTGTCACAAAACGGGAGGCTCGTTACAAGCCGACCCGAGCTGAAGTTAGAGATGCAAGGGGTGAAGTCTATTTTTGGCCTGCTCCGGTGCACCTCCAAGAAAAGCCCGTGACGTGTGCCAGTACTACGTCGCGTCAAGTTGTTACATAGACACACATGACATACGCCATTGATGTTTGGGTGGGGCCCAATTTATTAATGTCATGCCAAGGAACGTTTTATTGGCGGTGTGTGTTGTGAGTGTGTATCATAAATGTGAATAAATGGACGAACAGACGAACGGTGCAAAACAATAGTACAAATTCTTTCGTCCCTCTCAAAAACTATGAATAACAAGAGAGTTGAAAGATGTTTAAATCAGGTTATTTATTTCCTGATTTAAAAGGGGCACTACTCTTTCGCACAGTGATTAATCATTCATTCAACTTTCCAATGTCATACACTCTGTGGGAAATAAGGGGAGATGAAAATGATGAAATTCAAAATATAAAATAAAGATTAATTATACAATTCTTATGCGGCAAATGGGGCCGCTTTAACAATAGTTGACATGTAAAATAAGCATTACTTTTAACATTAGAGTTCTTATTTTGCAAACGATATAATAGTGTTCATTTTCTTAAGAGTCCTAGACTTAAGTATGTGCGCGTTAGCCGTGCTAATGATTACTCACTATTAATGTCAGAGTTCCAAGGAGATGACGTAATCTCACACGTCACTTATAAGCGGCACTTCAAAGTGAAGATCACGGCGCAATTGAGGCGTCGCATTACAGGTGAAGACTCTGCAGAATCTAGGCACCACTTTCAGATTATCACGGGGAGAAATCTGAAATTTAGCTGACTGTTGTCAGCCTCGATAATTATCGTTGTACCGGTTGTCGTGGAAACGGACACCCCAACGACGTTTAGCATTATCGGATGGAGTCGTCCAGTGGGATGTGTCGTCGCATTACATTGAGTGTAGAAATCCGGATATGTCTGTGAGACGATCGCGGTGCTAGCCTCTCAATTAGCGGGATAGATCTGTCCAACCGAACTCTCAGACAGGGGGGAGAACAAGTTGGTCCCTCGTGTCGTTAACTGCATACAACCAGCGTCGCATGCATCGGGTTTTTCTGGACAGTGAACTTTCCACTTTGCCAAAAGTTATACTGAGTAATTTTGCCTCGTTACTCAATATATGGCATCAGACGGATGGAAAACGGATGGAAAGAGATTATTGCAGCTTTCCTTTATGAAATCTCTGTACATGAGATAATTCATACGTGAAGTTAGACTGGCTTCAGACGAATCGACGTTTTCAACATTGAGAGTAAAAGTCTTCATTTTGCCTCTTATATAGCTCTCACTGAAGGTTTCCAAAACTTCCAGAAGCTATGTCCTGTGACATGATTTTTGCCTTGGATATATAGTGGTAATCGTGATGCACGCTTTTCTGTGGTCAATTCTAATGCGCACTGGCCATTTCACTCGTCAACAACATGTGACGGTATTGCGCAGTTGTCCCAATTTATTTAATATACATATTCTTCATAAACTAATATATATATTCAATATGATAATTAACACACACTGCGTCACGAACGTCTGTCTACTAAAGAGATCTTAGGTGACCGTTACTGGAAGTTACATGCTACATACGAAAAATAACAAAACTCGGATTTCTTCAACTAGTTTTGTTAGCGGTTTTTTAAAATGAAATAAAATATAATTTCTGTCCCTCATTTCCTGTGACAACCCCCTTCTTAAAATTGATTGGAGCTCACAGAGTGGAAATCAAATAGGAACAAAAAAAAATTTTATTTCACACGATAGTCCCCACAGGAATTTTATGCGCATCTGTGGAGAGACTATCCTCTCTCTTGTTTATATCGCGGTTATGGCATGCCGGGATAATGCATCGGCACCCGAATTTTCTCTGCCCGCGATGTGTTCGACAACGAAGCTATACTCCTGTAGCAGGAGTGTCCATCTAGTTAGCCTAGCGTTATCATACATGCTAGTGCGCAGATATGTAAGCGGCTTATGATCGCACTGCAGGATGAATGGTTTAGAGTACAGATAAGCACTAAATTTCTTGAGTGCCCATACGATTGCTAAGCACTCTTTTTCAATCGTAGAGTACCGTGTCTCACGATCTAACAGTTTCTTAGAAGCGTATGCTACCGGTAGGTATTCGTCATCTGTCTCTTGGAGAAGTATGGCACCGAGGCCTTCGTCTGATGCATCGGTCCTGACAATAAATCTTTTGTCAAAGTCTGGTAACTGTAGGACGGGTTTACTGGTCAAGATGTCCTTCACTTTTTCGAGGGCGGTGCTACACTCTGCCGTCCATCGTATTTTCGTGGGTTGTTTGTTTCCAGTTAAGTCCGTCAGTGGTTTAAGAAGCGTACTGAAGTTTGGGACAAATTTTCGGTAGTACCCCACTAGCCCCAAAACTGCCCTGACCTGTTTCTTTGTAGTCGGTAAGGTCATGTCACGAATGGCTGCAGTTAAGTCTAGATTAGGGCCTATTTGTCCGTCACTTATGATATGGCCAAGAAATTCAATCTCTCGAAAGCCCGCGCGTACTTTGGAGGGTTTCACGGTCAATCTATGGCGCTCGAGAATATCAAGTAGACCACCCACTGAGGATAAATGTTGGTCCCATGTTCCTGTTGCTACCAGTATGTCATCAAAGAAATTCAATGCGTCAACGCTCTCTAACGGTAATTTTCGCATGAAGCGCGCGAATGTTGCGGGTGCGTTCGCTAGTCCGAACGGTAGTCGGCAAAACTGAAATAAGCCTAGCGGGGTTGGAAAGGCTGTTTTTGGTCTGTCGTCAATAGCAACTGACAGTTGTCAGTACCCTTTGCACATGTCAAACTTCGAAAAGTAATGTGCCTTGGTTAGTTTTGCGAATAATTCGTCCTGATTTGGAATAGGTTCCGCATCGAATTCAGTTATCTCATTTAACTGTCTGTAGTCCACACAAAAACGAAGCGTACCGTCTTTCTTTTTAACTAAGACGACCGGTGATGAATATGGGGAGATTGACTGTTCAATCACGCCCTGTTTTTGCATTTCACGCACCTGTTCTGCTATGTACTTTGTGCTCTCATATTTCTGTGGGTACTGTCTTAAGCGTATCGGTTTGTCGCTTAAAAGTTTGATGCGGTGTTCAACCAAATCTGAGTGGCCCGGTTGGTCGGTGAATATGCGCGCGTGTCTGTGTAAGAGCTTTGACATTGCGTCGCGCTGTTCGACAGTTAAGTTCGAGTCAATCTCGACTTGATCGACTGTAACTGCGGAGTTAGGCTGGGTTTCGGCGGACATCATGTCTGTTCTGAAATTGGAGTCTTCCAATTGTATCAGCGCGACATTCACGTTTTGTATCTGTTCGTCGCTGCGTTCATAGTAACGCTTTAGCATATTTATGTGATAGATTTTCTGCTTATTTCCTATCTGTATGCTATAATCGTTCTGCTTCACACGCTTAATAACGCGGTAGGGTCCACGCCAGTGCATTTGCATGCGGTTGTTATGCGTGGGCCGCAAGAGTAACACGAGCTGACCTGGTTCGAGGTCACGTTCCACAGCCGTACGGTCAAAATTTCGCTTGTATCGGGGTTGTTTTTCGCGAACGTTTTCCTGTGCTAAGTGACACGTTTCGGTCAGACGTTGACGTAGTTCGGCTACGTACGTGTGAACATCTTTACCATCGGTCACAGTGTCTCCCTTGACCCATGTTTCTTTTATTAGCTTAAGGGGACCACGAGGTTGCCTTCCGTATAGTAGTTGGAACGGTGAGTAGCCCGTACTCTCTTGTGGGAGTTCGCGATACGCGAAGAGTAATGGTGCTAGAAAACGCGGCCACTGGTCGGGTTGTTCCGAGGCCATTTTAATTAACATTTTCTTTATCGTACCGTTGAAACGTTCAACGGCACCATTAGACTGAGCGTGATATGGTGATGAGAACAACTGTTTACACGCTAGTAGACGCATTGTTTCAGCCATCATTGCTGAGGTGAATTGAGTGCCCTGGTCACTCAATATTTCTCGAGGTACGCCCGTGCGAGAAAACACGTCTATTAAAGCGTCTGCGACTTCGATCGCTTTGATGCCCTTTAATGCGACTGCTTCTGGATATCGTGTTGCAAAATCCACGATTGTTAGGATATAGCGATATCCTCCTTCGGCCGCGGGAATGATTGGGCCAATAATGTCTACTGCGACTTTTAGGAAGGGTTCCTCTACTGTTGGTACTATCTCGAGGGGAACTCGACTGACACGCCCTCGGTCGATATGTTGTTGACACTGCGTACATGTACGAACGTACGAGCGAACATCCCTACTCAGGCCTGGCCAAAAAAAGTCCTCGCGAACTCGCTGCTCAGTGCGACGCGCGCCCTGATGTCCAGACATGATTGAGTCGTGTGCAAAGCTTAGAATCAGCGGTCTGAGTGGTTTAGGGGTAAATAGACACGTGGTGCTTCTAGTATCATTTTCCTTATAGTCGGTGCGCCGAAACGCTAGTCCGTCCTTCAGGAAATACGTCATGGTTGCGTACTTGCTGGACGTAATAGTGTTTTTCCGTGCCAGCTGTAGCATTGAGGACAAACTTTTGTCCTCCTGCTGCAGGTGACTGAGTTGACTTGGGGTCAACTGCGGAAATGTGTTCTCGACTATCTTTAGAGCTGGGGGTCCTTGTTTACTACGTTCCCGTTGTGCTCTAGTGGTTACGGGGAGAACAGGATAGATGCCCTCAGTGTGTGTGTCACACTGCCCGGGCGATAGTATGAATCCGAACTGCATGTCTCTTATTACTGCGGCGGTGACTGTACCGGAAAATACGGATGACGTAACATGTACAGTGGCTCTTGGACATGTACTAAGGTGTCCCATAACACATCGAATGCGGACACTACCTCTTAGATACTGTTCAGGGCGTACAAGTTTAGCATTTATGCAGCTTATGGACGCGCCTGTATCGACCAGTATTTTGACTCTTTTTCCGTTTACTGTAGCCTGTTGGGTCTTTAGAGTTGCACCTGTTTCAGTGCATACCTTTACATCACGTGGACTGGGACAGTTCTGAGAACTATGCCCCTTCCCTTTGCAAGTGTAACATGTCATAGGTGGGGAGTCACGTGTGTGACGTCGTACGTCTTGTGACTTAGTATATGTCCGCTGTACCGGTTCGGGTTTTTCCGATTTCGTCATTGGTCGGTTCGGTTTCGGTGTATACTTCTGCCGATTTGTAGGAGGAGGGCGTGGTGCGCTCCTCGTAATTACCGGATCAGGGTAATCATTATACGTGTCTGCTAACCTCAACATATCACTGAAGTTAGCCGGGGGGTTTCGCTGCAAATATGTCGTCATTGCAGGCGGAGCAATATGGAGAAATTGATCTCTTAATATCAAATCAAATAGGCCCTCATACGTCTTCCGGATGTCTGTCAAATCAATCCATCTATCAAGATAATGGCGTAACCGGGTACCGAAGGCTTGCATGGTGTCATTTGCTTTAGGTATGGCTCTCCTAAACATTTTTCGAAAGCCTTCTGCTGTACATTGAAAAGTACGCATCAAACCCGTTTTGAGATCTGCATAAGTAATAGCGGGATCGCGCGTTAGATCAGTAAATGCGCGCGAGCTTTCACCTTGAAGTATTTGACCCAGTTGTTGTTTCTTTTCAATGTCAGTGTAATTAAAGTTGGCAATGAAACTGTCAAAGCGTGTCAAAAACTCGTCAATTGTCTCGACTTCAGGGTTAAAGAAAGCTAGCCGTGTACGGGGTTTATTTAACTCGGCCTGTTGCTTAGCAGTCCCATCTAACAACTTCTCTCTAGCTGTTACCTCTTGCTTAGCTAATTCAAGCTGTTCCTGATGTGCTCTAGCTTTTAACTTAAGCTTTTTCTCTTCTACTTCCTGCCTTTTATCTTCTAAATCCCTAGCAGACTGAATCTTTAATAACTCTATTTCTCTCATATCTTGGATTTCTTTCTCTTTAAAATCTCTCGCCTCTTTCGCTCTTTTTTCCTCTAGCTCTCTCAGGTTTTGCATCTCTAGCTGTTTAGCTAACTCTCTTTTTTCCTCTAGCTCTCTCAGGTCTTTCATCTCTAGCTGTCTAGCTAACTGTCTCTTATCTTCTAGCTCTATAGCCTCTTTCGATCTTTTTTCCTCTAGCTCTCTCAAAGTTTGCATCTCTAGCTGTTTAGCTAACTCTCTCTTATCTTCTAGCTCTCTCAAAGTTCGCATCTCTAAATCCTTAGCTACCTGTCTCTTTTCTTCTAGCTCTATAGCCTCTTTCGCCTCATTTTCTTTCGCAACATACCATTTAGCTATCTCCTCATCCACGTATTCCTTTAACTCGGCTTTTTCATACCCGAATTCTCTACCCATAGCCATGAGTTCTTTCTTTATGTTTACTAGCTCGGCCATTTTTAGAATCGCTAGTTATCACGAGTATGGATAAAGTGACTTAGAATATTCGCGGGATTTTGACCTCTGTAGGTCACAAGTGGTGCAATGGTGTGCGTATGAACACCAGCCACCACGTGATTAGGATTATTACAAACACGAGTAAAAGAAATCCTAATCGGAAATTTGCAAAGTTAGCAAAATTAGCAAAACAACAGTTGCTAATGTAGCGTACAAAATATCGATCTATGTACGTCTAAACACGAGTCGGTACGCGTTAACGATAATAGCGTAAAGATAATAAAACTTATTTCAACACAATAATAAGTCTTATCAAAATCCAGTTCACCTAAGTCTCAATAGCAAAGCCCTAACATGCAATAACAATGCATAATGGTGATGAGATAGAAAAGCAGGAAAGAGATGACACTTTCTTACAACAACACAATTTACCTTGTCAGATCACGGTCAGGGGTCACCAGAATGTTTACAAAACGGGAGGCTCGTTACAAGCCGACCCGAGCTGAAGTTAGAGATGCAAGGGGTGAAGTCTATTTTTGGCCTGCTCCGGTGCACCTCCAAGAAAAGCCCGTGACGTGTGCCAGTACTACGTCGCGTCAAGTTGTTACATAGACACACATGACATACGCCATTGATGTTTGGGTGGGGCCCAATTTATTAATGTCATGCCAAGGAACGTTTTATTGGCGGTGTGTGTTGTGAGTGTGTATCATAAATGTGAATAAATGGACGAACAGACGAACGGTGCAAAACAATAGTACAAATTCTTTCGTCCCTCTCAAAAACTATGAATAACAAGAGAGTTGAAAGATGTTTAAATCAGGTTATTTATTTCCTGATTTAAAAGGGGCACTACTCTTTCGCACAGTGATTAATCATTCATTCAACTTTCCAATGTCATACACTCTGTGGGAAATAAGGGGAGATGAAAATGATGAAATTCAAAATATAAAATAAAGATTAATTACACAATTCTTATGCGGCAAATGGGGCCGCTTTAACAATAGTTGACATGTAAAATAAGCATTACTTTTAACATTAGAGTTCTTATTTTGCAAACGATATAATAGTGTTCATTTTCTTAAGAGTCCTAGACTTAAGTATGTGCGCGTTAGCCGTGCTAATGATTACTCACTATTAATGTCAGAGTTCCAAGGAGATGACGTAATCTCACACGTCACTTATAAGCGGCACTTCAAAGTGAAGATCACGGCGCAATTGAGGCGTCGCATTACAGGTGAAGACTCTGCAGAATCTAGGCACCACTTTCAGATTATCACGGGGAGAAATCTGAAATTTAGCTGACTGTTGTCAGCCTCGATAATTATCGTTGTACCGGTTGTCGTGGAAACGGACACCCCAACGACGTTTAGCATTATCGGATGGAGTCGTCCAGTGGGATGTGTCGTCGCATTACATTGAGTGTAGAAATCCGGATATGTCTGTGAGACGATCGCGGTGCTAGCCTCTCAATTAGCGGGATAGATCTGTCCAACCGAACTCTCAGACAGGGGGGAGAACAAGTTGGTCCCTCGTGTCGTTAACTGCATACAACCAGCGTCGCATGCATCGGGTTTTTCTGGACAGTGAACTTTCCACTTTGCCAAAAGTTATACTGAGTAATTTTGCCTCGTTACTCAATATATGGCATCAGACGGATGGAAAACGGATGGAAAGAGATTATTGCAGCTTTCCTTTATGAAATCTCTGTACATGAGATAATTCATACGTGAAGTTAGACTGGCTTCAGACGAATCGACGTTTTCAACATTGAGAGTAAAAGTCTTCATTTTGCCTCTTATATAGCTCTCACTGAAGGTTTCCAAAACTTCCAGAAGCTATGTCCTGTGACATGATTTTTGCCTTGGATATATAGTGGTAATCGTGATGCACGCTTTTCTGTGGTCAATTCTAATGCGCACTGGCCATTTCACTCGTCAACAACATGTGACGGTATTGCGCAGTTGTCCCAATTTATTTAATATACATATTCTTCATAAACTAATATATATATTCAATATGATAATTAACACACACTGCGTCACGAACGTCTGTCTACTAAAGAGATCTTAGGTGACCGTTACTGGAAGTTACATGCTACATACGAAAAATAACAAAACTCGGATTTCTTCAACTAGTTTTGTTAGCGGTTTTTTAAAATGAAATAAAATATAATTTCTGTCCCTCATTTCCTGTGACAGACATTCACGAATGGTTATTAGACAATAGAACAACAGATCTTGCCACTGAGGTGTTCATAGAGAGGACCGGCCATTAGCGGACAATTAAAACAGCATGCCTATAGCATTAGTTTTCATGGGTATCAGTGATATCATTTAGGAGCGGCCATTAGCGGACAATTAAAACAGCAGGCCTATAGCACTAGTTTTCATGCTAGCAGAGTGGTATCATTTAGGAGGGTTACATGTTTAATTAGAAAGGAAACAATATTTACATAAAATAAACTTTAAAACTAAAGTGAGTTTTCTGTTAGTTGTTTGTTTATTTGTTTATTCTTTTTGGGCAGAGTGGTATTTTTCTGACTTAGCTACAAATGATCAGAACTTTAAAATATATATTTTTCTGTAGTTCATTTGGTCATAAGTAAATTATCTGCCTAAAGGTGGGTTTATGGTATACAGTTGTTTACAATGTACATATATCAAATTTTAAAGATAGTTATAATCCAGCAGTATTTTAGTATTAAAAGATTCCGATAATATCTACTTAGACATCGTACCAATAAAACGAAATAAGCATAGAATGTTACTTTTCAAAAGTTATAAATATATTTATAATTAATTTGAATTTATTTATAATTAAATATGACTTATTTTCTCAATATATTTAATAGAAAGTGTGTAAATGCAATTTATTACAAAAATAATCATTAAGGTCATATTACCAGAAATATGTACATTGTGTAAATATTTTGCATTTGCACAATCATTATTTAAATTTAAATTTTTAAAAGTTTTGCAAGTGTGTAAATTGGACATCAGAGCTTCCAAACAAATAATCATTTATAATTAAAATATGTTTCAGAATGAATTGGATTAAAATTTTAGAACATTACTTTTAAAATACAGATCTGTTTAATAACAGGGAGTATTTTCTGGTTAGGTATTCTTTTATACAGATTTCTAAAATTAATTAAGTGAATTCTAGTTTTATCAAATCTTCAATTAATGTGTCATATTTATTTATATTATCTCAGTTTACTTGATAAAGAATACACAATCTTTTGTACTTAAATGTGTTAGGTAGAATAACAAATTTTGTTTGGTTTCACAAAAGATTGTTCCTCTGTTTAACTAAGTGTTAATGTTGAACAAATAACATTAAAGTTAAAAATAAATAAGAAAAACAAATCAACAGCAGTAGTTTTATTGTGTAGTATTTATAAACCTTCATTCTTCCAATAAAAATAATATTAAACCGTTCAACAAAATAGCTGTGACAGATATCCTTAAACTCTATACACACACACACACACACACACACACACACACACACACACACACACACACACACATGCATTGGTTAAGAGAGATCAAATCACATAAATATGACTTTGAGAATATGGCTATAGTTGCTTTCTCTTATAAAATAATAATAATATAACCCAGACACCAATTTTAGCAGATTATTTGTCTAAAATTAACAGATGTCACACAACAAGGTGAGAAAATAGTAATTTGTCTTTGAGAAAACATATCCCAAATAAATTTGAAAATTTTCTTATATGTGGAATAAAAGCTCTATGTTCTGATTTCGATTGCTATTATTGCAGTTTACTGGTGCAATATATTTTTTTTAAAAATTGTTGTGTAAATAGAATTAAAAATACTAGGGCCACGCCCTCCTAAACACAGTGAACGACGCTAAACTTCCTGTTCGATCAGACGACATCGGAAAGTGTTATATAGCAACTCCGTATAATTATGCTCAGTGCTATGCCTCAGAGTGCACTACCGTTACTTCGCAGGAAGTTTTAAACAAAATTATTATGTTAAATTTCAACACTTCTCTTTTTCACAACACACACACACACACACACACACACACACACACACACACACACACACACACACACACACACACACACACACACACACACACTACCGATCATACGCCGTTCTTAATCCTCTTTTACACACGTAATATTACACTCATAGATTCGTACACCTGACAATAAAATAATATGTTAGAGTTGTTCTGACACTACATTTTGTATGTGTACATTTATATACAACATGCTGTTCTTCAGACGTCAAGTGATTGTATAAGATTAGACCATGCAATCTCCGACGTCCTTCAGACTGGTGGCAGTACTTCAAATGTCATCAACGTCATTCACACAATATTTCTAAAACAAATAAATGCATGTTTGCTGTTGTTGTTACTATTGTTTAGAAAAGCCTTTTGTGAAGGGCATCTATGCATGTGTCAAATTTGAGTTGATCTTAATAGATCAATATAGAATTCGTAATTGTTCACAGGATCGTATTTCAAAATTATTTTTCCGGTTATTGATTACAAATAGTATACCTGGATTTGCTTCCTCCCCGAGCGGGCACAGTTTATAGGTAAAATTGAACTGAGAAGGTCAAGGCGCTTGAGCCACAGATTAGAGGTCATGGTTTTGGGAAAGCACTAAGCTGAAATCAAAACATAACTTAAAAGTCATGGGTGAAATGCTACGAGAGTAAGCTTGAAGCACACGCTAGAGGCCATGAGAGAATTGAGGAGGTCAAGGTGCTTGAGCCACAGATTAGAGGTCATGGGTTTGAGAAAGCACTAAGTTGAAATTAAAACATAACTTAAAGTCACGGGTGAAATAAGATATCAATAAGCTTGAAGTAATGGTTAGAGGCCATGGGAGAATTGAAAAGGTGCTGCACTAGACTAGAGGTTAAGTTCACGGATAAGCTGATAATAGATGATGCTTGGGCCACTATTGAAAAGATGATGCACTTAGACCAGAGGTGATATATGAAGAATTTGTCTGCTGACCGGAAAAAGTACTGTAGCATTCAAATAGAAGCAAACACTGTACAGACTTTTCTTGGATAGATTTTCAACATTGCCAGGCTCTCATTGCAACAGAAAACGCTAGTGATTCAAACAGCAAAGCTTTAAGCCTGAAGGTGAGCATGAAGTGTTAAATCATAACAGGGATATTTTAACCCTTTCTATTATATTCCAAAACTTATCAATCAACCTGCGATATATAGACATGTAAATGTATTGATTCCTCTCGCAGGTATCAATCACAAATTGACGTGACTGGCTATGCAGTATACGGATCAATAGACAGACTTACTCCCAAGTCAGAAGTATCATATCTAGGCAGTTGCAGACAGTTCGTGAAATGAACAGTCTTTTCAATTAATGATGGTATATTAATAATTAGCAAATTTATATACTGAGACTAATGTCTTCATTAGACAATACAGAAAATACAACAATGTTTGCAACTGACTTTAAAATACACACAGTTATTGTGTGTAAATAACACTCTCTAAAGGTTTTCTGCAAAATGCAGTACTTATAACTGGAAGTTTCTAGAATCTAGATAAAGCATTTTAGCTTTGCAAATGCAGTGAGGATGGATGAACATTATCCTTGAATTCATCTTTCTTGATCACATCCCTGAGAAATGTGTTGCCGCAGTTTGTGCAGTATAGCCAACATGGCAATATTGGTTTTGCAGCACAAGGCGGGACACATATCGGTAAGTTTTCATTGCTTCTGTATGCAGTATCAAATACTACAGATTGAATACGGTTCTGTGTCTTGGTACCCTTAAATACCCACACTGAGCAATCTACAAGAAAAGAATTAAATAAAAATGTACACGCTTTGAGATGTGTCAACATATAATTAAGATAATAATGGTGCCCACAAATATAACTGAGCAATCCACATAAAGAAGTTAATCAAAACCATATATCTGTTTTGAGTTGTAATAGAAATATAACTTAACATACCACTGGTACCCACAAATAACCACTGAGCAATCTACAAGAAAAGAATATAATACACCAAATACACACACACACACACACACACACACACACACACACACACACACACACACACACACACACACACACACACACATTTTTTTCTACATTAAATTTGCTTCACTTTAATATATTTTTAGTTCTGATAATAATAATAAATGGGGAAGCATGTAGAATGCATACATACTTTAGTATGATAGAATGTAAATGCTGCAAGAAGGTAACCATATTAAAAACACCATTTTTTAAATTAACTTGATGAATGCTTAAGTCATAATAGATGTTTCTTTTGTGAGTTGTGAGTGGAAACAATATATCTACAGTTTAATAATGATAGATACTGAGGATGATTGATTTAATTTGCAAATGGAATGCCTCAAACAATTTATATACTCTTCCTTTAGCATATAACAAAAGATATACTTAGCGCATCACATTGACCACAGAAGAAAATATACTCGGCTACTCATAAGCAAATCAAAATCAATGCATTCATACCTTAACTATGCATGCACATTTCAAGGGAAAGCATATCAAAGCAGGCAAATCATGCAAAGTATATCAAAACATTTCAAATCAAAACATTAAATGATCATTGACTTGGAGTGCATGACGTGTTTCTAGTCTGGGCTCTTCTAGGTCATAACATAAAAATATTTCTTCGTAAATTTATCTCCACCTCTTTAGACAAATGCGCGAACGACAATTGCGCGCCGACAAAAACGCGATGAACAAAATGCGCGCCGACAAAATCGCGCCGATAAAATCGCGATCGACAAAATCGCGATGATACATGTTAAATCGTACAAGAATGTAATAATAACATACGTAGATATCAATATTACGATACACAAAGCAATGTTAAGAGATACTGAGTGCAATTAATCCTCAAAATAAGGCAATGAAAAGAATGAAGTATACATCGAATCTTAATAATTTTATTTAAAGATCACTATTATGAGATACTACGTGTAAATAATCCTTACACAAAGGTAATGAAAAGAATTAAGCATATATCAAATCTTAATAATTTTATTCAAAGATCAATATTGAGAGATACTGCGTGCAAATAATCCTTACACAAAGGCAATGAAAAGAATGAAGCATATAATAGAGTTCTCCCCAGCGAACATACATAACACTTCCTGGACCGTGTGGAATGCAGCTATTCAAACTTAGCATGCCATTCTTTACAATAGGTCCTTTGTAGATAATAATAATCTTATCATTTCATTCTCGCCACTCAAGTTGACCTTAAAATTAGGTCAAAAGAAAATCATGCATTTATAAAATTAATTAAAAATAATTATAATAGGTCTGTTTTGCAACTGAGTCTGTAAACAGTATGCCAGAATACTTGGCTACACATAAGTAGGCCACACTTGGCGATGTTTATTGCGATTTTGTCGGCGCTAACTTGTCGATTTCAAAGAACGCGAATTTGTCGTCGCGCATTTGTTCATCGCGTTTTTGTCGGCGCGCAATTGTCGTTCGCGCATTTGTCGGGTCACCGTCTTACAGTAATACGCCCAACTATGAATGAATTTTGCCTGCTCACAAAAATGTTCATATCCAGATATCCAGATGACTGCTTCCACCATGTTGGTACCCCTCATATATATAATTAATATCTATGACGAGAGAACAATTGAGGTCGTCACTCCCGGTAGCTCATACAAGCCACCAGAGGAAATGATTTCCTCATAGATAAGACAAGGACAGATGTGATGATTACACTTATGAATGTCAAACTAGATGAAAATGATAAGGAAATTGACACAACAATGGATGAAAATTTGACAAGAAAACTTTATATAAAACAATCAAGGAAAATAAAAGGACAATTAAGAAAAGTAATTTCAATTGCAAGTTACAAATAATGTTTTCCTAACTAACACAGTGTTGGCACACAAACTCTGTACTGCGGCAACTTGCACAATATGTATACATTTCGCACGCAGCCAGCAAAGATCTCAAGGTTGAAAATAGATAGGTGACCAAGTGACTAGCTTATCAGGCAATTCTGTAATTTAATAATGCAGTGGTAAGAGACCGCTGACTATAATTTAAATTATTCAGGTGTGAATGGCTATTAATTTTCTCTGAGCACATTGGCGCTAAGCTGAAGGAAAAGATGTGGATTAATGATACATAAAATAGTCTACTTATTGTTACATAGAGTTTTTAATCATTGATTTGAAAACGAGTAACACGTATCTTTTCTCATTCTGCGAAATCCAAAAATGAATCAAAACGTAATTTGGTTGGAGTACAAAATCAATTCATCCCTTAGAAATATTTGTACTCACTTGAGTCTTTCTAGACTTTTCATCAAAACAATTTTCTTTCATATTCCAGCCTAAGTTGGGATTAGCCTCTTCTTACGGTAAGTAAGGTTTGTTGTAAACTGAATGAAGAGAGTTTGTTAGGTTTTTCTAGACAAAGTTTTTCATCCTGTAATGTGCTAGTTTTGAAACTACCTATTTTATGCCTATGTTAGTTTACGATGACAAGCAGATATCCAATTTCCAGCTTGTTCATCCATGCCTCTAGTACAGGGATGCGCAAACCGCGGACCGAGACAGGGCTCTGTGCGGCCCCCAGAGGACTTTAGAATGTTACCAGTATTACAAATGTAGAACACATTATTCTTCATGCAGGTATTTCAAGTTGACCATGGATCATGGTCCAGGTTAGATTACCAGAATGAAAGATACATTTAATCTAACTGATCAACTCCCCTAATATCTGTATAACAGCAAACATCTTAGGATCTTGGGGTGACTTGGATAATTACTTCAAATGTGTGCATGCACTAGGCTTTCCTATACAAATCACATCGTGTTTCTAGATT
Source organism: Sinotaia quadrata (assembly GCA_028829895.1). Classification (NCBI taxonomy): domain Eukaryota; kingdom Metazoa; phylum Mollusca; class Gastropoda; order Architaenioglossa; family Viviparidae; genus Sinotaia; species Sinotaia quadrata. Next base: position 83,738,246 of record CM054181.1, read on the forward strand.
TTATTTGTTTCGTTATTCATTTTAAAAATGTTTATTGATCTGAGGCTGGATAAAGTTTTATGCCTTTTACTGATAAACTGAATTTAAACCCGAGGACAATATTAATGATATGACTGGACTCTAGCAGATTGTTCACTTCATTCACGACATTCACTCCAATGTATACATAACCTTGCAGGAGAGCAACTCGACCAATACTAGAATTACGAACCTGTAATCTGAGTTCACTCCTTTGATAAGCATGTTTCAGCAATAGTGACTCAAACCCCATTATGTAAATACCTCTTAACGCTGAAATCCAGCCTCTCTGCTCAAACACCAACGCAGGAAACTGCCATAAGTGGAAAGTCACGGGTTTTATCTATAGAGCAAAATCTAACCATTTCAGAACCAAAACTACTTGTTGGTACCAACATCAGACAGCTAGCTATTTGTCATCAAATAGAAGTAAAAGAGTGGCAAAATTTAAAACTACACACGTAAGTACTTCCTCACTGATGACCTATTTGCAATGTTCGATTGACCTACGTATGTATTATGAAAAGTACAGGTAATCGGCTACAAAAATACAATACTGAAACACATTTAAAACTATTGTCAAAAGCAACCACATAATTCTGATCTTAATCTATTGAAAATAGCGGCTGGTCAGTTTAGTAATGAATTACTCCGGCATCTCAAAATAAAGCAGGAAAAGTGTCTGTAGGCCTATGTTCTCAATTCACGACCACAGGGAGATCTGAAAACCTTTAAAATTTTCCATTGAGGAGTAGTTTATCCCTTACTCCGGTCAGCCCCAGACTCTAGGAAATTAAAAAAAAGGTAAATAATATTTGTGTATATTGTGTTTTTACAGAAAATGAGTTAGAGAAAAAAACTAATGTGTGTGCATTAAATTTATAAAAGGTCATACATTTCAATGTCGGGTAGTTTTAACTTTTTGCAGAGTTTCGCTTACGAATACGTAAAGCACATACCAACCAATCTTAATAATTCTGTTTCGACAGAACATTATATTCGATTATGAATAATTTATTTGCTGCTAGCAGAAAACCCCGGGATAAGCCGGAAACTACTAATTCGCGTATAAATTTCACCTTGAATAATGTCTATATCTGCATCTCCCAGCACAATATAGGCCTATAGATAACTGTAATATTAATAAATGCACGTACATTCACCCGAATCACGATGGTGAAAACTATAGACCTACATGATTCCACATTGATTAGACATCACTTGGGTTAACGAGATTTGCGGTGAAGGTGAAAGTTATATTGATTCCATACAGATCAAACATTGCCTGGGTTAACGAGGTTTGCGGTGAAGGTGAAAGTTATATGATTCCATACGGATCAGAAGACATCGTCTGGATTAACGAGGTCTGAGTCATGGTGAAAGCTATACACACGTGATTCGTATTTCAGGGAGTTCTAATAGAGAATGAGTTAACCGAAATTCAACCAAACCACTGGACACATATGAAACCACACACTGTGGCTTGAACAAAATATATTTTTTTAAAATGCCACACAGACCTACTGGATGTAGAACAATTGTCAGAAGCTTGGCTGTTAACACTTATCTACAAATCTTTAATAAACAAATACTCACAAATGACAAAAACTCACAAACAAAAATGATACGGAAGTAAAGGTCAAAACTGGCCGGGGTGACTGAAATACATTTACATAATACGAAAATATGAGAGTAATTAACACAATAAAATCAAGAACAGCCAGCGTCGACATTTCAATTGAGAGATACAGATATATCTAATTCTAAACCATGAAGCATAAATGCGCATGCACGCACGCAGTGACAAATTGCCAATAAGATTCATTCATAAGCGTAAGTATATTGTTATCTTGACGCATCTTGTGGTAAAGTATAATTGTACTTCTTGTGGTAGTTTGGTATAATTAGCGAATCGTCAAAATTGGAAGTAAGAGAAGGGAAGTAAGTCTCAAATTATGTCTTTCGGTTTGTGCAATCTTGTGTATGGACTCGTCTGCTTTCTATTTCTTCGCCTGCATTTCATTCAATAAGTACAACTATTTTGTGATAAATGTTTCTTATCTAAATGTAATATGGTTGAATTAACATGAACGTGTACTAAATTACAAGTTTTATCAATATATTTGTATGCACTCCAAGTATTTATTTTAAAATCTTTTATAATTCTCTTTAGTCTTTCTGTAAATGTAATACTCAAGTTCAATATTGAGCAATCCATCTGGTGTGGTCGGGATCCCAGAAGTTAGTGAGGGGAACCAAGTCCGTTCAAATATGTACGTTTAATAATTTTGCATAGTAAAGGTATTGAAACGTGATGGAATTAGAATTGTTAATCAGATGGAATTAAATTGCCACGTCTCTAAAATATCAAACATAGACTCTATAGATAGAGAAACGGACAAAATTAATGGACTTTAGTTTTAGTATGCTTATCAGTATGAGGAAGTTTTCATAAGAGTTTCCTCAAAGCACAGCTCTCCTACCTGTAGTAATATTAACAGTAAATAATTGCATGTACTTTGTTGTATGATAATTGATATTCATTACAAACTGATTTACGAATTGGTTTGTTGATATTCTACCAAAATACTCGCTGATACTAAAATTTATGACACAAAATTCTGCCAACAGTGAACTTAAACCAACATATTCAGTGAATTTCAGAGTTTTCACCTGAGTCTGGGTATTCATTATTTTTCTAAATGAAGTGTATGAATATGATGATTTATTTAATCACATTTAAGAACAGAAAGGACATTAAGTTAGGGGGAAAATGTATAACTTTTTAAAGTGCATACTTATAGTGTGTATAAGAACATTGATTCTGACAAAAAATATTGCTACTTAATAATTTGGTTTAATCATTGTTGTACATATTCATAATTATAATAAATTCATATTATGATGAACACAATAGTCATAAAATTTAGATCGTAGTAAATTTGGATGCTTATGTTTCCTGTGCATTTTCATCATTATATGATATTTCTTTTATGTCTGTTTAGTTTTTATTTTAAGCTCACTTCCTTTTGATTTTATTCCTGATATTCTTGTTCAGTTGAAATTAGAATTTCTAAATATGTTAATTGCAGAGACCTACACAGGCATATGTAATCTTTCATCTCTTTCAACATGATTTTAATTGATATTTAAAATAAACCCTGCTCTGCTTAAAATCTTGATGAGAAACATATTTCACATTTTATTAGCTTCTGGAGTTATATAATTTTATGAACCTAGCATTAATAAATAATACTACACGTACCTTCTGCTGTCATCTGTTTATAAACAACAAAGTTTACATCTGAAATGAATATTTAAAACTAGTTATAGAATTAATAAATTATAGGTAAAAGATAATTATTATATTTATATTCTTCACTATAAGTAAGAATATTTATTGAATTATAATTTTCTTTCTGAATAGAATGAAATAATTTTGGAGTGTCATAGCACATATCACCATGAGAACAGCACCCCGCCTTACTGGGGCACTGAGAGCATTCTGCAATGTTTCCACTGGTGAAGATATTACTGATATCGTACAGTCTGGAAAAGATCTTTCTGAGCGCAAGGCATTGGCCCTAGAACAACAGAGCAAAGCATGTGTGTCATGGAAGATCATTTCCAGAGTAGTGACGCAAACAGCACAGACATCCAAACATGAAGTTCAGGATGCTCTGAAACAGTTTTTAATTTCTGCAAAAGCAATAGGTGAGACATTATTTTTTCTTTCAAACTTTTGTAACATCTTTAAAAAAAGGTTTAAACATGCTCTCACATACTTTGATTTAGAAGAGTCATACTGTGTCAAAAGATTTTTTTTGTTTGGTAAGTTCTTACTGGGGATCTAGTTGGCCATGAAGTTCATTTGCTGGCCTCAGATGTGGATGACTGGGGGGTCTGTCAGTTGTAGAATTTTCACTCACACTGAATCTCTCTGGTTAGGATTGTTGAGCTTCACAGTGAATGTCAAGTACTTAGAAATTTCCATTACTATAAAGCGCTAATAAAAGTCACATTATTTATTTTATTAATTTTATGCTCATGCTACATAATGGAATATTTATTCATTGCTGATAGGTGACCTAGTTTGATGTTATTCATTTATTTATTTTAAACCAACAGTCATATGATTTTTATTGAACTTCAGCAGCCATGATTAGATGATATATTCCAGTTCACATTTTCCTATTTCACAGTTTTAACTCAACTAAATTTTAGCTTAGTAAAATGAGCATTATTAATATATTTAAAAATTATATACAGGAAAAATGAGGAATATAGTATTTAGAAATTTATGTGCAGAACTGAATTTTTGCTAAGTCTTAGTAATGGTATTGTATTTTTCAATTTTTTTGTAGCTGGAAGTGAGTCTTCATCAGATACAGTAGAGAGTGCTGCAGCCTACCTGTTTGATGTTTTTAAGTCAGTACAGTCTGTTGGGCAGCCAGAAGCTAATAGCTTGCGTAATACTTTTGGCCCATACCCTGCCTCACATGCTACGAAGGCTTGCCAACTAGTCAGCAAATTTGTGTCTTGGTTACCAGAGAAGGTGAGTTTTCTCTCAGTTTTCTCTCAGTTTTCTCTCAGTACATGCCTGCATAAACACTTTCATATGTTTTAGCACATTAATATTATAATAATGATTGTCATAAATACTTTCATCAGTTTCAACATATTAATGAAATTGTCAAAGTACTTTGATCAATTTTGGCATGATAATAAACACTGTCATTCAAATTTTCATTAATTCTGACACAATGATATACACTGTCACAAACGCTTTCCTCATATATTGACACAGTAATAAACAATGCTGCATTGTGACTCAGTAATAAACAGTCATGAAATTTTTTTTGTCAGTTTTCGTGTATTAATATGCATTGTCACAAATACTTTCAGCCAGCCTTATTTGCTTTAAGAAACCAATTATTTGGAAATGCTTAAGCACAAAAATAATATTTTGAAAAAATCATGTAATAAAGAGAAGAAAGAACCATCTGTACGATGAAATCAAGTATTGTCTGTGTATTGTTCTTAATATGAACCATTAGGTTCTGCAAGAACTTTCCTCTGATTCTGGGCAACGTGAGGATGGAGATGGAGCTGAGACACAGGAAGAATTTGGCAGCAACATTAAATTCACATTAGAAACAAGATGCCATGGAGAGGACATGTCAAGTTCTGAATCAGAAGAAGAATCACTGCAAGATCAGCGAGAGATAACTCTGCTCTACTCAGGTGAGACTGCCAGTGACAGGAAGGCCCGCAGAGATAAGTTAAATGATGTGGCTGATGGCACAGAGGCGGTGGATTCCTTCTGGCTTCAGAAACAGGTATTATGAACAGCCTTGAGAAAACTTGTTTTGCATTTGTGACAATCCTGCACGTATTAATGAAAATTTTTGTCTGTAGATTTTCTAGAACAATTCTTGAATTTTAACATCATGCTTAATTATTTGGTTTTTTGTAAATAAAAATTTGAAGCAAAATTTTGCTTTAGAAGGGCATTTATTTATTCCTTTTCTTTATTCTTGCAAACATGGGAAGAATATAAATAAAAGAGTAGTCTCCCTTTATATGTGGGGAAGGCTACAATGAAGAGCTAAAAAATTAAATCATTAAAAATAAACCAATATCTGATATGATTTAATTTATGATTTAATTTGTTAGGAATTGTTGTTTTTAAAAAAAAATATTTATAAGATTATTAAAATTTGCCAGTTTATATTTTGTAAATATTGTAATATTACTAATTTACATTAATGTACATCCCAAAAAGGTTCAATTTAAATACTTCTAACTTTTAAATTTAGAAAGGGATAAAATACTAAATAAATAAATAAATTTAGAACTAACTTTTAAATTAAATAAATACTAAATAAATAAATAAATAAATTTAGAACTAACTTTTAAATTTAGAAATGGAAAAATACTAAAGAGATTTTTAAAAAATCAATAAAATATAACTGTAATGTTATAATAATTAAGAAAAAAAATTACTAATAAAAATGGTGAGAGTTTCAACTGCCTTCCTCTTGTATTCACACTGAATACTACCTATGCATATTTTATAAATTGTTTTTGCATTTGCACTGAATACTACAAATACATATTTTATAAATTGTTTTTGCATTTGCACTGAATATTATCCATGCATATTTTATAAATTGTTTTTGCATTTGCACTGAATACTATCTATGCATATTTTATAAATTGTTTTTGCACTTGCACTGAATATTACCTATGCATATTTTATAAATTGTTTTTGCAAATAATTTGAAAGGATAATTGACTTATGAAATCACAAAATAAAAGTAATGCAAATTATAGGAAAACATTGTATGATTCAATATTGTCAATTATTTAAACTACTACTTAAATAAATAATGTTGAAAATTAATTTGTATTTGATGGAATATGTACAATTTAACTGTAGCTGACAGAATAGTTACTTAGTATAAAATTCAGATGTATATTGGTAGAATGGTTACTTAGTACAAAATTCAGGTTTAATGTTGATGGAATGGTTGCCAATATAAAATTCATGAATAGGTTATGGAATGGTTGTGTTGTACAATGGAGTTATATCTAAGAGCATTTAACTTGCGTGAATTCAACTAGATACACTTGGCAAAAGTAAAGAAATATAACAGTTCTGTCTGCTATATTCCCATATGCCTATCATAAACTAATAAATTTTAAGTCTAAGATTAGCTGCATATATTCTAATCCTAACAAATTTTTTTATATATGTATATTGTCTAGTTCCAAAGTATATGAGGGTCAAACTGTTTAGGTCTGATCATAGTTTCAAAATTTATTAGGATCAAACTAATTGGGTCAAGACAGTACTAAACCTACTAGGGTCAGATTATGTAGGTCTGATCATAGTTTCAATATTTATTAAGGCCAGTGTCACAGGAAATGAGGGACAGAAATTATATTTTATTTCATTTTAAAAAAAAACCGCTAACAAAACTAATTGAAGTAATCCGAGTTTTGTTATTTTTCGTATGTAGCATGTAACTTCCAGTAACGGTCACCTAAGATCTCTTTAGTAGACAGACGTTCGTGACGCAGTGTGTGTTAATTATCATATTGAATATATATATTAGTTTATGAAGAATATGTATATTAAATAAATTGGGACAACTGCGCAATACCGTCACATGTTGTTGACGAGTGAAATGGCCAGTGCGCATTAGGATTGACCACAGAAAAGCGTGCATCACGATTACCACTATATATCCAAGGCAAAAATCATGTCACAGGACATAGCTTCTGGAAGTTTTGGAAACCTTCAGTGAGAGCTATATAAGAGGCAAAATGAAGACTTTTACTCTCAATGTTGAAAACGTCGATTCGTCTGAAGCCAGTCTAACTTCACGTATGAATTATCTCATGTACAGAGATTTCATAAAGGAAAGCTGCAATAATCTCTTTCCATCCGTTTTCCATCCGTCTGATGCCATATATCGAGTAACGAGGCAAAATTACTCAGTATAATTGTTGGCAAAGTGGAAAGTTCACTGTCCAGAAAAACCCGATGCATGTGACGCTGGTTGTATGCAGTTAACGACACGAGGGACCAACTTGCTCTTCCCCCTGTCTGAGTTCGTTTTGGCAGTCTATCCCGCAAATTGAGGGGCTGGCGCCGGAGATACATATCCGGATTTCTACACTCAATGTAATGCGACGACACATCCCACTGGACGACTCCACCCGATAATGCTCAACGTCGTTGGGATGTCCGTTTCCACGACAATTATCGAAGCTGACAACAGTCAGCTAAATTTCAGATTTCTCCCCAGTGATAATCTGAAAGTGGTGCCTAGATTCTGCAGAGTCTTCACCTGTAATGCGACGCCTCAATTGCGCCGTGATCTTCACTTTGAAGTGCCGCTTATAAGTGACGTGTGAGCTTACGTCATCTCCTTGGAACTCTGACATTAATAGTGAGTAATCATTAGCACGGCTAACGCGCACATACTTAAGTCTAGGACTCTTAAGAAAATGAACACTATTATATCGTTTGCAAAATAAGAACTCTAATGTTAAAAGTAATGCTTATTTTACATGTCAACTATTGTTAAAGCGGCCCCATTTGCCGCATAAGAATTGTGTAATTAATCTTTATTTTATATTTTGAATTTCATCATTTTCATCTCCCCTTATTTCCCACAGAGTGTATGACATTGGAAAGTTGAATGAATGATTAATCACTGTGCGAAAGAGTAGTGCCCCTTTTAAATCGGGAAATAAATAACCTGATTTAAACATCTTTCAACTCTCTTGTTATTCATAGTTTTTGAGAGGGACGAAAGAATTTGTACTATTGTTTTGCACCGTTCGTCTGTTCGTCCATTTATTCACATTTATGATACACACTCACAACACACACCGCCAATAAAACGTTCCTTGGCATGACATTAATAAAGTGGGCCCCACCCAAACATCAATGGAGTATGTCATGTGTGTCTATGTAACAACTTGACGCGACGTAGTACTGGCATACGTCACCGGGCTTTTCTTGGAGGTGCACCGGAGCAGGCCAAAAATAGACTTCACCCCTTGCATCTCTAACTTCAGCTCGAGGTCGGCTTGTAACGAGCCTCCCGTTTTGTGACATCTGGTGACCACTGACCGTGATCTGACAAGGTAAATTGTGTTGTTGTAAGAAAGTGTCATCTCTTTCCTGCTTTTCTATCTCATCACCATTATGCATTGTTTATTGCATGTTAGGGCTTGCTATTGAGACTTAGGTGAACTGGATTTTGATAAGACTTATTATTATTGTGTTGAAATAAGTTTTATAATCTTTACGCTATTATCGTTAACGCGTACCGACTCGTGTTTAGACGTACATAGATCGATATTTCGTACGCTACATTAGCAACTGTTGTTTTGCTAATTTTGCTAACTTTGCAAATTTGCGATTAGGATTTCTTTTATTCGTGTTTATCATAATCCTAATCACGTGGTGGCTGGTGTTCATACGCACACCATTGCACCACTTGTGACCGACAGAGGTCAAAATCCCGCGAATATTCTAAGTCACTTTATCCAACTCGTGATAACTAGCAATTTTAAAAATGGCCGAGCTAGTAAACATAAAGAAAGAACTCATGGCTATGGGTAGAGAATTCGGGTATGAAAAAGCCGAGTTAAAGGAATACGTGGATGAGGAGATAGCTAAATGGTATGTTGCGAAAGAAAATGAGGCGAAAGAGGCTATAGAGCTAGAAGAAAAGAGACAGGTAGCTAAGGATTTAGAGATGCGAACTTTGAGAGAGCTAGAAGATAAGAGAGAGTTAGCTAAACAGCTAGAGATGCAAAACCTGAGAGAGCTAGAGGATAGAAAAAATGAGCTAGAGGAAAAAAGAGCGAAAGAGGCGAGAGATTTTAAAGAGAAAGAAATCCAAGATATGAGAGAAATAGAGTTATTAAAGATTCAGTCAGCTAGGGATTTAGAAGATAAAAGGCAGGAAGTAGAAGAGAAAAAGCTTAAGTTAAAAGCTAGAGCACATCAGGAACAGCTTGAATTAGCTAAGCAAGAGGTAACAGCTAGAGAGAAGTTGTTAGATGGGACTGCTAAGCAACAGGCCGAATTAAATAAACCCCGTACACGGCTAGCTTTCTTTAACCCTGAAGTCGAGACGATTGACGAGTTTTTGACACGCTTTGACAGTTTCATTGCCAACTTTAATTACTCTGACATTGAAAAGAAACAACAACTCGGTCAAATACTTCAAGGTGAAAGCTCGCGCGCATTTACTGATCTAACGCGCGATCCCGCTATTACTTATGCAGATCTCAAAACGGGTTTGATGCGTACTTTCCAATGTACAGCAGAAGGCTTTCGAAAAATGTTTAGGAGAGCCATACCTAAAGCAAATGACACCATGCAAGCCTTCGGTACCCGGTTACGCCATTATCTTGATAGATGGATTGATTTGACAGACATCAGGAAGACATATGAGGGCCTATTTGATTTGATATTAAGAGATCAATTTCTCCATATTGCTCCGCCCGCAATGACGACATATTTGCAGCGAAATCCCCCGACTAACTTCAGTGATATGTTGAAGTTAGCAGACACGTATAATGATTACCCTGATCCGGTAATTACGAGGAGTGCACCACGCCCTCCTCCTACAAATCGGCAGAAGTATACACCGAAACCGAACCGACCAATGACGAAATCGGAAAAACCCGAACCGGTACAGCGGACATATACTAAGTCACAAGACGTACGACGTCACACACGTGACTCCCCACCTATGACATGTTACACTTGCAAAGGGAAGGGGCATAGTTCTCAGAACTGTCCCAGTCCACGTGATGTAAAGGTATGCACTGAAACAGGTGCAACTCTAAAGACCCAACAGGCTACAGTAAACGGACAAAAAGTCAAAATACTGGTCGATACAGGTGCGTCCATAAGCTGCATAAATGCTAAACTTGTACGCCCTGAACAGTATCTAAGAGGTAGTGTCCGCATTCGATGTGTTATGGGACACCTTAGTACATGTCCAAGAGCCACTGTACATGTTACCTCACCCGTATTTTCCGGTACAGTCACCGCCGCAGTAATAAGAGACATGCAGTTCGGATTCATACTATCGCCCGAACAGTGTGACGCAAACACTGATGACATCTATCCTGTTCTCCCCGTAACCACTAGAGCACAACGGGTACGTAGTAAACAAGGACCCCCAGCTCTAAAGATAGTCGAGAATACATTCCCGCAGTTGACCCCAAGTCAACTCAGTCACCTGCAGCAGGAGGACAAAAGTTTGTCCTCAATGCTAAAGCTGGCACGGAAAAACACTATTACGTCCAGCAAGTACGCGACAATGACGTATTTCCTGAAGGACGGACTAGCGTTTCGGCGCACCGACTATAAGGAAAATGATACTAGAAGCACCACGTGTCTATTTACCCCTAAACCACTCAGACCGCTGATTCTAAGCTTTGCACACGACTCAATCATGTCTGGACATCAGGGCGCGCGTCGCACTGAGCAGCGAGTTCGCGAGGACTTTTTTTGGCCGGGCCTGAGTAGGGATGTTCGCTCGTACGTTCGTACATGTACGCAGTGTCAACAACATATCGACCGAGGGCGTGTCAGTCGAGTTCCCCTCGAGATAGTACCAACAGTAGAGGAACCATTCCTAAAAGTCGCAGTAGACATTATTGGCCCAATCATTCCCGCGGCCGAAGGAGGATATCGCTATATCCTAACAATCGTGGATTTTGCAACACGATATCCAGAAGCAGTCGCATTAAAGGGCATCACAGCGATCGAAGTCGCAGACGCTTTAATAGACGTATTTTCTCGCACGGGCGTTCCCCGAGAAATATTGAGTGACCAGGGCACTCAATTCACCTCAGCAATGATGGCTGAAACAATGCGTCTACTGGCGTGTAAACAGTTGTTCTCATCACCATATCACGCTCAGTCTAATGGTGCCGTTGAACGTTTCAACGGTACAATAAAGAAAATGTTAATTAAAATGGCCTCGGAACAACCCGACCAGTGGCCGCGTTTTCTAGCACCATTACTCTTTGCGTATCGCGAACTCCCACAAGAGAGTACGGGCTACTCACCGTTCCAACTACTATACGGCAGGCAACCTCGTGGTCCCCTTAAGCTAATAAAAGAAACATGGGTCAAGGGAGACACTGTGACCGATGGTAAAGATGTTCACACGTACGTAGCCGAACTACGTCAACGTCTGACCGAGACATGTCACTTAGCACAGGAAAACATTCGCGAAAAACAACCCCGATACAAGCGAAATTTTGACCGTACGGCTGTGGAACGTGACCTCGAACCAGGTCAGCTCGTGTTACTCTTGCGGCCCACGCATAACAACCGCATGCAAATGCACTGGCGTGGACCCTACCGCGTTATTAAGCGTGTGAAGCAGAACGATTATAGCATACAGATAGGAAATAAGCAGAAAATCTATCACATAAATATGCTAAAGCGTTACTATGAACGCAGCGACGAACAGATACAAAACGTGAATGTCGCACTGATACAATTGGAAGACTCCAATTTCAGAACAGACATGATGTCCGCCGAAACCCAGCCTAACTCTGCAGTTACAGTCGATCAAGTCGAGATTGACTCGAACTTAACTGTCGAACAGCGCGACGCAATGTCCAACCTCTTACACAGACACGCGCGCATATTCACCGACCAACCGGGCCACTCAGATTTGGTTGAACACCGCATCAAACTTTTAAGTGACAAACCGATACGCTTAAAACAGTACCCACAGAAATATGAGAGCACAAAGTACATAGCAGAACAGGTGCGTGAAATGCAAAAACAGGGCGTGATTGAACAGTCAATCTCCCCATATTCATCACCGGTCGTCTTAGTTAAAAAGAAAGACGGTACGCTTCGTTTTTGTGTGGACTACAGACAGTTAAATGAGATAACTGAATTCGATGCGGAACCTATCCCAAATCAGGACGAATTATTCGCAAAACTAACCAAGGCACATTACTTTTCAAAGTTTGACATGTGCAAAGGGTACTGGCAACTGTCAGTTGCTATTGACGACAGACCAAAAACAGCATTCCCAACTCCGCTAGGCTTATTTCAGTTTTGCCGACTACCGTTCGGACTAGCGAACGCACCCGCAACATTCGCGCGCTTCATGCGAAAATTACCGTTAGAGAGCGTTGACGCATTGAATTTCTTTGATGACATACTGGTAGCAACAGGAACATGGGACCAACATTTATCCTCAGTGGATGGTCTACTTGACATTCTCGAGCGCCATAGATTGACCGTGAAACCCTCCAAAGTTCGCGCGGGCTTTCGAGAGATTGAATTTCTTGGCCATATCATAAGTGACGGACAAATAGGCCCAAATCTAGACTTGACTGCAGCCATTCGTGACATGACCTTACCGACTACAAAGAAACAGGTCAGGGCAGTTTTGGGGCTAGTGGGGTACTACCGAAAATTTGTCCCAAACTTCAGTACGCTTCTTAAACCACTGACGGACTTAACTGGGAACAAACAACCCACGAAAATACGATGGACGGCAGAGTGTAGCACCGCCCTCGAAAAAGTGAAGGACATCTTGACCAGTAAACCCGTCCTACAGTTACCAGACTTTGACAAAAGATTTATTGTCAGGACCGACGCATCAGACGAAGGCCTCGGTGCCATACTTCTCCAAGAGACAGATGACGAATACCTCCCGGTAGCATACGCGTCTAAGAAACTGTTAGATCGTGAGACACGGTATTCTACGATTGAAAAAGAGTGCTTAGCAATCGTATGGGCACTCAAGAAATTTAGTGCTTATCTGTACTCTAAACCATTCATCCTGCAGTGCGATCATAAGCCGCTGACATATCTGCGCACTAGCATGTACGATAACGCTAGGCTAACTAGATGGACACTCCTGCTACAGGAGTATAGCTTCGTTGTCGAACACATCGCGGGCAGAGAAAATTCGGGTGCCGACGCATTATCCCGGCATGCCATAACCGCGATATAAACAAGAGAGAGGATAGTCTCTCCACAGATGTGCATATAATTCCTGTGGGGACTATCGTGTGAAATAAAATTTTTTTTGTTCCTATTTGATTTCCACTCTGTGAGCTCCAATCAATTTTAAGAAGGGGGTTGTCACAGGAAATGAGGGACAGAAATTATATTTTATTTCATTTTAAAAAAAAACCGCTAACAAAACTAATTGAAGTAATCCGAGTTTTGTTATTTTTCGTATGTAGCATGTAACTTCCAGTAACGGTCACCTAAGATCTCTTTAGTAGACAGACGTTCGTGACGCAGTGTGTGTTAATTATCATATTGAATATATATATTAGTTTATGAAGAATATGTATATTAAATAAATTGGGACAACTGCGCAATACCGTCACATGTTGTTGACGAGTGAAATGGCCAGTGCGCATTAGGATTGACCACAGAAAAGCGTGCATCACGATTACCACTATATATCCAAGGCAAAAATCATGTCACAGGACATAGCTTCTGGAAGTTTTGGAAACCTTCAGTGAGAGCTATATAAGAGGCAAAATGAAGACTTTTACTCTCAATGTTGAAAACGTCGATTCGTCTGAAGCCAGTCTAACTTCACGTATGAATTATCTCATGTACAGAGATTTCATAAAGGAAAGCTGCAATAATCTCTTTCCATCCGTTTTCCATCCGTCTGATGCCATATATCGAGTAACGAGGCAAAATTACTCAGTATAATTGTTGGCAAAGTGGAAAGTTCACTGTCCAGAAAAACCCGATGCATGTGACGCTGGTTGTATGCAGTTAACGACACGAGGGACCAACTTGCTCTTCCCCCTGTCTGAGTTCGTTTTGGCAGTCTATCCCGCAAATTGAGGGGCTGGCGCCGGAGATACATATCCGGATTTCTACACTCAATGTAATGCGACGACACATCCCACTGGACGACTCCACCCGATAATGCTCAACGTCGTTGGGATGTCCGTTTCCACGACAATTATCGAAGCTGACAACAGTCAGCTAAATTTCAGATTTCTCCCCAGTGATAATCTGAAAGTGGTGCCTAGATTCTGCAGAGTCTTCACCTGTAATGCGACGCCTCAATTGCGCCGTGATCTTCACTTTGAAGTGCCGCTTATAAGTGACGTGTGAGCTTACGTCATCTCCTTGGAACTCTGACATTAATAGTGAGTAATCATTAGCACGGCTAACGCGCACATACTTAAGTCTAGGACTCTTAAGAAAATGAACACTATTATATCGTTTGCAAAATAAGAACTCTAATGTTAAAAGTAATGCTTATTTTACATGTCAACTATTGTTAAAGCGGCCCCATTTGCCGCATAAGAATTGTGTAATTAATCTTTATTTTATATTTTGAATTTCATCATTTTCATCTCCCCTTATTTCCCACAGAGTGTATGACATTGGAAAGTTGAATGAATGATTAATCACTGTGCGAAAGAGTAGTGCCCCTTTTAAATCGGGAAATAAATAACCTGATTTAAACATCTTTCAACTCTCTTGTTATTCATAGTTTTTGAGAGGGACGAAAGAATTTGTACTATTGTTTTGCACCGTTCGTCTGTTCGTCCATTTATTCACATTTATGATACACACTCACAACACACACCGCCAATAAAACGTTCCTTGGCATGACATTAATAAAGTGGGCCCCACCCAAACATCAATGGAGTATGTCATGTGTGTCTATGTAACAACTTGACGCGACGTAGTACTGGCATACGTCACCGGGCTTTTCTTGGAGGTGCACCGGAGCAGGCCAAAAATAGACTTCACCCCTTGCATCTCTAACTTCAGCTCGAGGTCGGCTTGTAACGAGCCTCCCGTTTTGTGACAGCCAGAATGGTTAGATTTGATCTTAATTCCATAATTTGTTAGGATTAAAGCATATGCATCTGATCATAGTCCCAAACATTACTAGGGTCAAAATATGTGAAGTTTGATTATAATTATAGTCTCAAATTTTTTCGATCAAACTGTGCATCTGATTTTAGTCAGAAAAATTATTAGGGTCACACTGTGCATTTGGTTATAGTCAGAACATTTATTAGTTCAAAGTGTGTGGGTCTTATATTAAACAATTTATTAGAGTAAATCAGTAAATTTGATTTTGGTCATTCTAAAATTAAATTAAAAAGTACATTCTTATGTTTGTGGACTTTTGACTGTTTCTTCTAATTTGAATTAAATTACCTACAAATAACTTAATGATTGTTTGGTTTTTGTCTAATGTCACAAACATTGTAGTTTGACTCCCTAGGCTGATTGTTTCTCTCTCTTCTCATCACTCATATGTTTTGTTAAATTATTTTATCCAGCTCCAGACATTTTTTGCCTCAGAGGAAAGTTCAATTGGACTAAGCCTGCCTGAATTGTGTTCTTCACTTGTCGATGTACTTTCTTCTTCACGACCCAATGAGGAACTTCAGGACGAGGTGAATTGAGAGCATATATTTATAGATTATCACTGTTTTGACACCTTTTTGAAGTATATGCTCACTATATATGGTGGTATATGTGATGCATGCACCTCTTCTATTCTGTGCAATTTACAACATTTGTGACATCATTTTGAGTTGGAAAGTATGAAAGACAAATAGATTTGTAATATGTTTGTATTATTTGTAAAGAATATAATTTAGATCCCTCTTCACCTCAGTTACTTACAAAATTCAGTTGAAATTTAATTAAGTTCTCTTACAGTATACAAAGTGAAACTAGCATGTTTTGATTAAATCTATTATACCTCCCCGCAATGGTTAATTGAACAGAAGTAAAAATTGAACTTTTGCTCATACTTTAACAAACACATGGAGTTCCACAAATAGTTTGTCTGCTACATGTTACATGTATTTCCATCCCTTTTTTGTCTTGCAAGCAATTTTTTTTGCGTGTTCACAGAATTGGCAGTTGTTTGAGCTTGCTACCAAAACTTGTGTGCGTAATTTTGAAATTGCTGCACAGCAATGAATCTTAGAGGGAACATTCTAGTATTCAAAATAAAATTGTTGAAACCGCTTTTTAACCTGATAACCAGCTTGAAAAATTAATTTTCCAACATTCAAACTGTGTGACATTGCACCACTCAGCATTTTGTATTCCAGGCAGGCACACAACTAAAAAAGTGTGTCACCGGGTCAAATGATGGAGTGAAATTAAACTCACTGCCTGTGGCTGTACTGACGATGTCCTAGTGTACTTTTTCACATGGTGTGCAATAGGTTTGCCGAAACATTTCAGGAGTTAAAACTATATCATTCTATCCATTATTCCCTTTCCGAATATAAATGTTGCTGAAAATGTTCTGGAATGATGGACAATTGCAATTGTTGGCATTTTGTGTGTGCATAGAGAACACCAAGCTTTGACTTTTTTCTAATAATATACCTGTGGAGTAAATTTGCCTATCCCTATTTCTAAACTTAATTGTTATATAAATTGTTAAATGACAAAGTTACCCGACTTTGGGCACTGCTTGTGCTGATATTTTTAATTGTCAAAGTTGGAAGAAAATAACTTGGGTAAAGAATGTACTAGACTTGCTGATTGTAATTTAACCTGGTTTTAGATGGATGAGTAGTTTTCATAATCCAATGTTTACGATTTACAAGAACAAGACCAGCCAATGGGCTGAGATCGAAAGTTTACCTGCTGCAAAAATTTTATTTTCTAATCACTTTGAATTTGGAGTGGCAGAATCCGGTCATGAAAGGTGGTCATTAGCTTAATGGTGAGTTAACTGACTGATTGAGAAAGAATGAATGGACTTAAAAATATTTCATGCATTTTACTATTGATATGTTATACTTGTGTTTTTCATAGAGATGTATTATGTGAGTAGACTATTATTTTTATAAATTGTGAACAAAGATGCTCATATGTAGTATGCTAAGCACTTGACATTGTTTCTAGTGAATACATTCATAAAATATTATATTTGTTATGCTGTGTGCATGTATTGGGCTAATAAGTACTGTTGCAGGAAACTGTAAGTTGAGACTTGTATGTAAGAAAGAATGGAGTTAGAAATGAATAAACTGGAAGCCTAACGTTTATTTCCTGATTATATTTTACAGGGAAGAAGCATCCATTTTTGTGTTTTCACCAGAATCTCTTGATTTATTGATTTATAAGCTGCTATGACCATGATAGATGCCAGAAGTATCTACCCCAAGTGTGTACATGTAAAGATAAACTGCACTCTGTTGATATATGGTGGAAAGTATGCTTTCCTCCATCGTGGAGTTTCTGGTACAAGGAAGTTACTGGAAATTGTTCTGCTTGACTGAACTAATATGGTGAAGGAGCACCAGATAAGCCTTGAGAGAACAGCGGCTCATCAATGTTCTCCAGTGTGCAAGAGAACATGGAACAATACAATTGTGACAATGAACTTGTGAATTGCTATGAAAGCACGCAAAAGACTATTACAGCAAGGTTATGTACAAGCTATTATCGCTATAATCTCATTACTCCATTTCTCTTCTCTGATAAGAACTATCTTGTAATTTATATTGACATTATCTGCTGAATTGTGTATAAAGACTATATAGGTATTGAAATTATTTGAACATGGTTTCATGGAAACATTGATGACATGTAATCTTTTCATTGTAATTGTTATATGTATATTTGATTGTTGCTTTAATAAATTTATTGTTAAATTTATTGACCTTCTTACACATAATGCCATATGTTGGAGAAGAAAGTGGGTGAATGGGGGCTTGCTAGATTAAAAGATGGACTCTTTTCTTTCTTTTCTCTCTTTTGGTAAGAAGTTTTCAGCTATGGAAATATGTGACAGTAAATGTTTGTCTTTAATGTTGTGGAAGAAAGAAAACGTTTACAGCACCCTCATATCTGTCTGGTGAGAGAGATGAGTAGTGTCTTCTGGAGAATTATTAATAATATAAATTAAGATTCTAAGCACTTGTAATTAGTTATGGATGATTAAATAATAATAATAATTATAACCAGTCATAATAATCATAACTAGTATGGCTTTAGGCATCACAATACCATACTGTCTTTAGATATTGTGGTGCCCTGTGCATTATAACTTGTTTATTAAGACTTGATATTAGCTTGGAAATTAATGAACAAAAAAACATGTGTCCATTACCATTTTTTTTTGTTTGCAGCTTTTTAACTTGCTGGGATTTGAACGGTTCACACTGATTGGATTGCTTTTGGACAACAGAAAGGAGCTGTTGAAGAACATTGCATTAGAAACAACTAGAGAAGCAATCATGCAAGCTCCAAGTATGAATTTACAGTTTCATTGCTCTTTGCATTTAATGCTAGATGTGTGTGTGAACATGCCTATGTGTGTGTGGATGATTTCTTTCTTGCCATTCATAAAAGAAAAGTTGAATTTTTATACATTATTTTAATTTAATTTACTTTTTCTTACATTTAATATACACTTCTTGAATGAACATTTACACAAATATTATTTTTTTTTGCCTTCAAAATGCTCTGTGCTTACCTCATACCTGTAACTTTGAGTAAATTCTTCAGTCTATAAATAGACTGCATAATATAAACTTATAAGCATCTTACAGCTTGTACTATTATAATTACTCTTAGTTTTTAGCAGTTTGATTGAGTCTCAGACCTTGTTGTGAAGAATGTTGAAAAATGAAAATGTAATGAATTTCTTGAAAAATATTTAGAATCAGTCTCGATATATACATCAAACAAAAATAAATACCAAATGAAATACTTACTGAGTACAATAATATTCCATGAACACATTGAATATTTCAATAAAAATTACAAACAATAAAGGTTACATAATCTTTTCATTCTAAATCACACTTCTGGACAGTTATATTATCCAGAAAATTGTTAATCTTTGGAATGAATAGTCAAAGACTAGTTATGCATCAGTGGTACTTAAATAATGAACTGATTCATCTGCACTTTTTAAAAAAATGATTGCAACAAAAATAATTATTACAATCATGGTATTTTATCTTGAGAAGTATCATTGCTTGATGTACTTCCATTGCAATCATTTTCTTGACAGCCTGGACATTTACATTGATTTGGAGCAGTTTGAAAACATGAATCTATAAGAACAGCATCCGATTCATTATCTTTATTTTTATTATTGCCTGTTACTTCTCCAGAACTCAATCCATTTTATTTTACTGTTAAAGAAAAATTGTGATTACATGCCTTCATACTGTACCCCCACCCCTCAATCTCATGAGATGTGAGTTTATTATACATGCAGCATCAATACGTTTTTCAGGATGTTGTTGTAGACGGAGTAGGGTTGGGTGAGTTCTGTCGAATGTTAGTGTAGCATAATATTTTGAAAGGAATTTATATAGTTTTACTATAGCTGCTGAAAATTTAATAATGATATGAATGTTCAGGTTGTTGAGTGAATGTGAGCATCATGTGCATGTCATTGTCAGACAGCATGGAAGTTATTTTGTGTGAAGAAATAAGTTAGTCACACAAATACAGGACTTAGGTTTCACAAGTGTTAACATTAAGTAATTAAACATCGGTTTTGGTTCATTTTGTTTTTGTTGTTTTGTTGATTTAAGTTTACTTCTGCTGAAAAATTGGCAGCTTAGTAAACTGGTCATAAAGCATCTCTGAAGAATTTCAAGAGGAATACTAAATTGATTTCTTGTGGAGCCTAAAACAGGAAAATGTTGAATACATAGAAAGCCAACAAGTTATATAACTACAATTCTCACAAATGGGTTATTAGTTTCATTTTTAAAGAAAAATATGAATTAATGGAGGAATGTTTATTATTTTTTAAAAAATAATTTGAAATTTTTATTATATTAGTTCTTTGTTTCGTCACTTAAAAAATGCTCATAGTACTGTATTGCATTTATCACTTTATAAAATGCATAGAAACATTTTCCTTTATGAAATATTTTCTTTAATTAAACAGTGTTGTTTATAATGAATGTTCACCAACAAAAGTATTATTATTGTCACAATAATTTCAAAATCTTTCACTTACCTTCTCAGTAAAATATTTCTTCAATAATTTTTCAGAGAAAAAACGTGAAGGTGTACGACCAACATACGGCTGTCAGGTTTTAGTACAGGTGAGTTAATTTCTTTGTTGTTTAATTTTACAAGAGATTGACAAACCTGTACCTGTACTGTTTTTTGGAAACAACAGAAAAGCTGTAAGTGCATCTCACCGAAACAGTTTTTAATTCCTTTGACATTCATGTAGAAAGATACTTTCATAAATATTCACTCATATTGAGTATGTGTTTACAAGTCATGCTAAATTGTGGGACCTGATTATGTTTTTGATTAACCTTTAACTCTATTTTGTTCATTCTTTTGTTCTATTTTAAAATTATTTTGTTGGTCCTTTTGTTCCATTTTGTAATTTTTCTCTGTTGTATAACTTTAGTCAGAAGAGGAGCGGCTTCTTCAAAAACTGGTGAGACGTGAAGAAAAGCGCAGCAATCGAAAAGAAACAAAGAAAGGGGAAGGTGTTGATTTAAAGGCAATGGCCTTTGATCCACAAGAAATGAGACAAATGAGGTCAGTTACACTAATTCTAATTTGCATATTTATCTGAGTGCACTTGTGTTTGAGAGTCTAACAGATATGTATGTGTTTAATATGAGACCCACTTTATCATTCCCAGCTGATGGACTAGACTTTAAGTCCACTACTTTGAACTAGGATCAGTCAGGAATCATCTATAAGTTGTTTCATTTCAAATGGGAATTGAATCTCGATCACTCGATTGGATGTTTAGTGTCCTAGTAGTGCTCTACTGCTTGTGCGTTAGGAGTTGACTTACCTTCATCTGTATGTCTAATCAAATAACCAAACTTTCAGCCATCCACAGGGACAGAAAAATTGTAAGATTTTAAACTTTGATTATTTCAGTATTGACTCACTGTGATATACACACATACATATTTAGCGATGCTGTGTGTTTTTGTTTCTGCCTTTGTATTCAGTATGGTCTGTGTCCTGATGGGTCTAGTTTTATAAATTGCATTGAACTTTCTCTAATATTTCAGGGAGGCATCACTGCGAAATGCAAAGGTAAAGCCCTTGTTACCCAGCAGAAGCTTCCAGCCACAGATTCGTGAGAAATATCCCTTTGTCTTTGATCAGTACGAAGAGGCCAGACACTCTTCAGCTTATGTCACTGGTTCAAAGGTGCATATTTACATTTGCATTTTGTATAGAATTTCGTCTGTCTGTAAATTACTCAGCTCATTTCTCCCTTACTAGTATGGCTATTATTGCACTAGTGCTGTTTATTTAGATAAAGGAAATAAATCCATGGTGATACCCGAATAAGATGGCAGAGTGAAATGAATTAATTCCATTAGTTTCTTAATTGCGTATTGTGTCTTGCTGTCTTATTTTATTTCTTGCAAGGTTATAACTTTTTAATACTTATATTCATGTGGTTTTTTTTTTTATTAATTATAAGTTAGGTAAATGTTTGATAAAAGTTGTGAGCAAGAACCTAAATTGCTAATGCCATTTTGGCACAGGTTTGTTTATCAACTGCTGCATTATGAATATGATGTGATTGCAGTTAGTTCTTCCAGAAGGTTTTGAGCGGATCGAAGACAAAGTGTTTGAAGAGATTACCATCCCACCAAGCAGCCCAGCTCCAACTGAAATTGGGCAAGAGAGAATAGCTGTCAGCAATTTAGATGAGGTACTCTTGCATTTATTTTTTATTGCCAACAGGCTTCATTTTCTTTGACCTCAAGTAGGCACATAGCATAATAACTTTCAAAAATTATTTTTTAAAATGTAAGCAAGTGCATAAACTGCTAAGAGCTGCATCCTTTACTTCCTTTATTGATATAAGCAGAAACATTTTAATTAAAATTACTTTATCTGTCTTTAACTCTTATCTGTTAAAAAAAAAGGCATTTTAGATTGAAATTCACTTTAATAATGAACCTTTTCTTTGGTATTTTTTGTGTGTGTATCAAATATTATAGGTTGTAAAAGAATTTTTAAAAAACTATCTGACGATAACACTGCTAAATGCTGTGTGATATTAAAAGTTTAAAAGTTACTTTTTATTTGCAAATTACAAAATTAAATGAAAATGTGAAAATACTGTTAATTTATCTCATTAATTATACACTTGAAACATATTGCATGCAACATGCATCTGCCCTTATGGAGTATATACCTCATATTTATTTATTTCTTGCCACATGACAGTACTTAATAAACTAAAATAAAATAATACTTAAAAACTGAGACAACCAGTTAAGTAAGTAACCATTTTAAATTTAAAAAAAACACCCCAGTTATTACATGTAAAAATTGTACAGCAATTTAATAAACAACTCTGTAATCACAAAAGAAATGTCAGTAAAAGGATGTCAATGAAGAGTTATATATGTATATGACTTATCTACTCATTGAGTTTATTGTTGAAAAATTAAGGCAACATTTTAACTTCCTCAATAATTTTTGATGATAGAAATGGTAGAAGTTAAAGTACTGTTCTATAATGTTTTTGCCAATGTCATAAATTTGTAACATGCACATCTTTGATTTGAATATCAATTACATTGTAAAACGTCCTTTTTGAAAAATAAATAACTAATACTGTTTAATATTTAATGTAAACATAATTGTATTTTATTCATATAGCTGCAACCATTAACATTTGAGAAAGAACATGTGGGTTGTGTTAACTGTTAAAGTTATCTTGGTACACGCCTAGTAAATAGTCTGTAGTTTAACATTATGACTGCTGATATACATCACATTATGTTTGAGTCAATTGCACAAGCATGAATCATTTCATTCAGAAGAAGAAAATCAAAAGATCTTGTAATTCTGGAGATGAATGACTAATATCTTCACTGAACAAACAACAAGAACTACTCTAGAAACTGCTATCCTACACAGACCAAGACCCCATTAATACATGCAGACTATTTGTAAGTTAGTCATTCTGTAACCAATGCATGGACTTCAAACCCAATCTTACATTACCCTAACATAGACCATTTGTTTGATAACCACTCTGCAACCAATACACAGACTTAAACCCCACCCATACATTACCTAAACTTAGATCATTTATAACATCTCCATTCTGCAACCAAGAAACAGACCTAGACCCCAATGTTTACGTTACCCGAACTTAGACCATTTGTAAATTACTATTTTATATAATCATTTAGAAGAAGTTGTTGGAGGTCGTTAACATTCTACATGCTTCCCCATTTATTCTTATTAAAAGAATTAAGAATATATCGAACTGAAACACATTTAATGTAGAAAAAATGTGTGTGTGTGTGTGTGTGTGTGTGTGTGTGTGTATTATATTTAATTCTTTTTCTTGCAGATTGCTCAGTTGTTATTTGTGGGTACCAGTGGTATTCTTAAGTTATGTTTCTGTTACAACTCAAAACAGATATATGGTTTTGATTAACTTCTTTTCTTGTGGATTGCTCAGTTATATTTGTGGGCACCATTATTATCTTAAATTATATTTTTGACACATCTCAAAACATGTACATTTTATTTAATTCTTTTCTTGTAGATTGCTCAACTGGCATTTAAGGGTACCAAGACACTGAACCGTATTCAGTCTGTGGTATTTGATACTGCATACAGAAGCAATGAAAACTTACTGATATGTGCCCCGACAGGTGCTGGCAAAACCAATATTGCCATGTTGGCAATACTGCACGAACTGCGGCAACATATTTCTCAGGGAGTGATCAAGAAAGATGAATTCAAGGTTTAATTTCCATTGGCCTATAATTAATCCATTTTATGGTATTTAAAATGGAAAAGAATCACTATATCTAGTTTACAGTTTGTCTGGAAAGTATTGATATTTATATCAGTGTGCAGTGTGTATAAATGCTTAGAAGTATTATGGGATGTAGGGCAGTGATATATCTATTAGCAGTGGCTGAAAATAAGGGCCGCAACAAGTACTCTAAATGCTAGGATACAGCTGCTCTGCTATATGTTAAAGTTTATCTCATTTACTCAAGGCTTCATGAAAACAAATAGAGTGCCTGCAGTCATCACTTCCATAAGGATTAGCTCCCCTTACCTGTAGATAACTTATCACCCTTCAGTATCTCATAGCCCAGAAAAAGTTATTTTGCATTTGTTGTTGATAGTTTCTACTAGTCACTTATGTTTCTTCCCCACTTTAATGAGGCTCTTTGCAGAATATTGACATTGGCCCTAGTCTGAGGTGTGCTACTAATGACCTGCATATTAAAATAAATTTTTTTTGTAAGTAGGACAATCTTATTTTTAACTGTGCATGTACATTATTTGGTTTAGTGACTAGTTTGGCTTACTTCATGATGATGCACAATTAGTCTCATAAACTCATGTACTGTTAATGATTACTCATTTCTCTACTTATTACTTTCAGATTGTGTATGTGGCACCAATGAAAGCTCTTGCAGCTGAGATGGTTCGCAACTTTGGCAACCGCCTGGAACCATTAGGTATTACTGTACGTGAGCTTACTGGAGATATGTCATTGACAAAACAGGAAATCCTCAAAACACAGGTAAAGTCTTCATAGAGTCATATTGAATCTCTTTGAATTCTCATTCTAAAATGTCTTTATAAAAATTATTGTAGAGTATGGCAATTTGAAATATCAGTTGGAAAGAAATTAAAAATAATATTCCTAATATTTATTTTTGATGTTGTGAATTAATTGTTCCCACATGTTGAAGCTTTATCACTAAAGCATCTTCTGCTATTGCCATGGATACTTGAACTCATTATTACTTTTATTAACAAAAAGTGAACTTTATAAATATTTAAGGATTATCCAAAATACATAAGACAGGAATATATAAACAGATACATAAAAGATAACCATGTGTGCTTGATTGCTGATCATTTGATTAGCAATCACAACAGTGTTTATTTATGTTTTGATTATTGGACAGGTATCTTTAGCAGTGTGTTTTGATTTTGGGTCATTTGTTTGATTATTGGACAGATGTTTGAATTACTGATAAGATGTTCCAGTAAATGGCAAATGTTTTGATTATTGGTCATGTTCTAATTACTGGTTAGATGCTGATTACAACTCCAGAAAAGTGGGATGTGGTGACACGCAAGAGCACAGGTGATGTAGCATTGACACAGATTGTGCGTCTGCTCATTATTGATGAGGTACACTTACTGCATGATGACAGGGGGCCAGTCATTGAAAGTCTTGTAGCAAGAACTTTACGACAGGTGGGACATATAATGGATGATGTTATGGCATTTCATAATTACAGTTAGTAAATCATAGCATTTCATAATTATATTTTATAACTTGATTGAACTTGATAATATTGTTTTATAAGTAATATTTAATAATTACAGATGGGAACATATTTTAGCATTTTAAAACTGATTGATAGCATAATGGCATTTGATAATTACAGTAAATAATGGGATTAGAAAAAAATTTAAAAGTTTTGTTTGATAATGACATGAATATATAACACTAAATAACTCACTTGTATTCATAGTTTAGTCTGATTCCCACTGTGAAAGGTATTTACCTAAGTGGTATCTTCTTCTTTCAATCATCTGTTTGGATAAAACGTTTTCTGAGTCATTTTTTTCTTTTCTTTTCGTTAGTCTGATTGAGTTACTTTTTATAGGTGGAGAGCTCTCAAAGCATGATACGCATTGTAGGTCTGTCTGCTACTTTGCCAAACTACCTCGATGTTGCAAGATTCCTTCATGTAAATCCCTACTCAGGCCTCTTCTTCTTTGATGGGCGTTTTCGACCTGTTCCTCTTGGGATGACGTTCATAGGTAGTTGTTTTAATTAGCTATTTGACAAATTTTAAATATAATATGATAACTTCCTAATCTTATCTTTCAGTACATTACCATTGTAAAAAAATTCCTGAAGCATTTGTAAGTTGGTAGAAGTAATAATTTTGCTGAATTAATTAATGAAACTCAGTGGGATTTGTGAATATAATGAGATATTAATTATGTTTGTAATTAGAACAAATTGAATTCTTTATTCATTTTGTTTTAGGTGTTACTTACAAAATACAGATATTAAAAATCATCATGGCATTGAAAATTAAATTAAGTACTTATCAGTAGAATCTTGTATCTGAATTCCTTTAATGAGAATTGCTGTTATACTTTCAGAATACAAAATTATCTTTGGATATATTTGTGTCTCTGTATGTGTTTGGGTGAGAGTTAGAGAGAGAGAGAGAGAGAGGAGAGAGAGAGAGAGAGCATGCATGGCATTCCAGGAAAATATCAGTGAAATATAAATAAAATGAACTGATGTAAGACAACATTAGTTTACATTTTGAACTGCAAAATGCAGAAAATGGATTCCATTCTATTATTTTCTTTAAAGAAAAGTTTTATCTCCTAGAACCTGTTTGATTTTTAGAAATTGATTTAATACTCATGTATAAGTACATGCAAATTACTTTAAATCAATACTTTTCTAAGATACTAAAGTTTATGTAATATTACATACATCTTTAACTCAAGACTTCTCTTAAGGCACTAATGTTTATGTATAGTTACATAAATTATTTTCAATCAGTACTTCTCTTAAGGCACTGATGTATATCTTTGATGCAGAGATTATGAAAAATAAGCAAAAAGAAAAATAATTGACTCTGGGAATATATATTCAGAATCTTTCTTGCGACCTGTAATATTTCAATTCACTTTTCTTGTTACAGTAACTGTCATTCAAATGGGGTTTGATTCCACATGATTCTGAAACCCAGAAAATCAAAACCAAGACTTGAACTCTGCCAAGACAATAATGATATTCTACCAGTAGTGTGCTGAATTCACAACATTTTCTTATTATTCTTACCCATTTCTTGAATATGAATAATGAAGACACCAACAATGATCCACTTCACTCAAAAGAAATTTAAAAAATTATTAACGCAGAAATCTCAGTTTATATTTTAAATTAATTTATAACTTAAGCACTTGTGTAGTCTGGTTTTCCTTTTCGTAAAGATACCTGAAAACATAGCAGATAATAGACTGCCAGGAAAGCATCAGATCCCAATCTACTAATCACAGTTCTTTGGAATTTTCCAACTGTCCTAATTTATATTTAAATTTCACTGGATGAATTTATGGTTAAATATAGCAATAGAGTACATTTCTCTTTGTATTTAAATGTTTTCTTTATGATATAGGTAGATAAACTGAAAAATGTGTTTTTCATAATAACTTATTTATGTTAAAATACTTGCTTATTGTATATTGGGTTGCTGTGAATTGTCTTTGGCCTTAACCTTTGTAACTACTAATTATCAATGTGAATTCCAGGGATCAAAACAACCAACAAAGTATACCAGCTACGTGACATGAACCTCGTGTGCTATGAGAAGGTGCTGAGACAGGTCAAGGCTGGATACCAGGTGAGTCACATAAAGATTCATTTTATTTTTTGAAAATTAAATGATTTAAATTTTATTTTAAATGAAGTTAGGTTATAAATAAGCATTAAGTTTTCAAGCACTAAACTTGAAGAATAAATAAATATACATTAAATAAATATGCTTTTTAATAAATAAAATTTTAAACATTAAAAGAAATAGCAAAAACATTGCATTAATGAGGTGACTTTAATATTGTATTTACATGTACACGAATAGAAGTAATGCATATACTATCTGGTGTAAGAAGTGATGTGATTTTGAGTTTTATTTATAAATGATGTTGCTACATATCTTTTGTGAAATACTTTGTGTATAGAAGTGATGTTGTTTACATGCTTGGTATATAAGGGAGTATGTTTAAATTTTTTGTATGGAATTGATGTCGTTACATGCTTGGTGTATAGAACTGAAAAAATCATGTAGTACATACTTTGTGTACAGAAGTGGTATTTAAATATATGGTGTAGAGAAGTGATGTATTTCCATACTTGATGTCTAGAAGAGATGTATTTATACAGTTGGCATGTAGTTTTTATAAAAGTGATGTTTTTCCATTTGATGTATAGAAGCAATGTATTTACACAACTAACATATAGTGTATAGAAGTGATGTGCTTCTATATTTGATGTATAGAAGAGATGTATATAAAACTGATATGTTTCTATATATTATATATCGAAGAGATGTATTTACACAACTAGCATATAGTATATAGAAGTGATGTGTTTCTATATTTGATGTATCGAAGAGATGTATTTACACAACTAGCATATAGTATATAGAAGTGATGTGTTTCTATATTTGATGTATCGAAGAGATGCATTTACACAACTAGCATATAGTATATAGAAGTGATGTGTTTCCATATTTGATGTATCGAAGAGATGCATTTACACAACTAGCATATAGTATATAGAAGTGATGTGTTTCCATATTTTATGTACAGAAGTGCAGTGTGTTCTTATGTATAGAAGAGACGTGTACATGTTTTGTGTAAAAAAAGTGATGTATGTGTTTTGTGTATACAAAAGATTTGTTTCTGTATTTGATGTAACTACCACTGTGAGGATGTCTGTATCTTAGTAGAGAATTTTATTTTAAAATTTTACTGATGTTTGTTATTAGGTGATGGTGTTTGTACATGCTCGCAATGAGACTGTCCGAACGGCCATGACTTTGCGAGATATGGTTAAAAATGAAGGAAAAATTGGCTTTTTCTTGCCTGAGCAGGGGCCCAAGTATGGAGAAGCTGAAAAAAATGTGAGATTGCTTGAGTTTCTTATTTCATTGTTGAAAAGCTCTTAAAAATTGAGAGCCATCTTGGAAAGAACTTGAATTATTTTGTCCATGAAAAATGGGTACCCGGGTACTCATTCGAAAATTAGCATAAACTCCACCACAACTTTACACAAAGCAACTTAACCATTAGGCATGCACTCTATTTCACACAATAGCCAATGATGTGCATCTAGTGACTTACTATTAGTTATGATCTTTATATGTACAACACAAACTTTTATTTTTAATATGATCAATCATTACATAAACCAAAGTAAACTTCGCCGGCAGAATTTCATCGCACAGATTGCATTTCACCTCATCACTATCCAATCGCTTGGTGTGACTCCACCAGACAATCTTTTACCCATATTAAAAATATTACATTATTATTTAATTTATTGACATTAAAATACTGACAAGTTCGTTTACTGAAGTCTTATTAACATGCTACACATGTTAATACAAGCAAAAGGAAGGACGCGAGCTATGGTGATCTATGTTGTCCATAATTAGATCTAGGTACAGCAGCTGCTCAGTGCGTGAGCCTACCCACAGCCGGTGTCATCAAATAAAGTCTTCCCCAAAATGAAGTCTCCTAGGGGGGGGTTTATATTTTAATTAGGAGCTTTTATTTTAAAAACAAAATATCCATGGGAGAATTTGAGTGCAGTTAATAGGTCACTACACAGAGAGCTCTGTACTTTTGATTTCAAACAGCAAAGATCATGAGACTAAGTCATGTGATAGCAACACACATCATTGCAAATGGCGGCCACCTTTGTTTATCTTTATCTTTCATTTTTGATCACGTTATCACGGGTACCTGTTAACAATTTTACTATCCAGGTATTAGCAATTACAGCAATAGAATTATAAGTAGAATGTGTGTATGCATATATATCTTTGACTTATCAGTTGATTTTATTGAAACAGGTTATGCGCTCACGTAACAAACAGCTGAAGGAACTATTTCCTGATGGTTTTGCAATGCACCATGCTGGCATGCTACGGCAAGATCGCAACTTGGTTGAACGTTACTTTGCTGATGGACACATCAAGGTGTTGTGTTGCACAGCAACTCTTGCCTGGGGTGTGAACCTCCCAGCTCATGCTGTCATAATCAAGGTAAATATTAACTATTTACTTTCTGTACAGTAAGTTCTCATAAGTTTTAGTCACTAAGGATTGCATGAATATTTGTGAGCATAACAGACTGTCTGGTGCACTTAAATTGTCACAACTTAACAAAACATCATAATGTTATTTTCCAGGGCACGCAGCTATACGATGCCAAACGGGGTTCATT
The DNA here is from genome assembly GCA_028829895.1 of Sinotaia quadrata. Classification (NCBI taxonomy): domain Eukaryota; kingdom Metazoa; phylum Mollusca; class Gastropoda; order Architaenioglossa; family Viviparidae; genus Sinotaia; species Sinotaia quadrata. The sequence continues at coordinate 83,768,829 of CM054181.1, forward strand.
TGTGGACCTAGGAATTTTGGATGTCATGCAGATCTTTGGTCGTGCTGGCCGTCCACAATTTGACACATTTGGTCATGGCACTATCATTACATCACATGACAAACTCTCCCACTACCTGTCACTAATGACACGCCAGAATCCCATTGAAAGTCAGTTTATCAACAGCCTTACAGACAACCTGAATGCTGAGGTTATTGCTTTACAGTACTCTTAATTTTACATCTACATGTATAAGTTGTCAGGGTTCTTATTTCTGCATTGCACGTTTCCAGTAACTTGATAACAATTTAACTACAGGCCCTTTCAGATTGGCTTTTATCTCTCTATCTGTTTCTCTATCTGTAACCGTCTGCCTGTTTATCTATCTAATCTATAATATGTATTAAAAAGAGAGCTAACTTTCCACTGCCTATTTTTTATTTTGCTGCTGTATCAGATTTTTTATTATTACCATGTATTCTCCCTGTATTGAATGCATGCTTATTGTACACTCTTTCAAGCATATTGTACACATACATTACTGTGTATATTCTGTGCATACATATAACTGTACATTCAATGCATGTATATTGTACATGAGTGTTACTGTGTACATTCAATGCATGTATATTGTACATGTACATTACTGTGTACATTCAATGCATGTATATTGTACATGTACATTACTGTGTACATTCAATGCATGTAGAATGTACATGTGCATTATTGTATACATTCTATGCATTCATATTGTACATGTACGTTACTGTGTGTATTCTATTCATGCACATTATACGCATACATTACTATTTACATATGTGACAATTCAGTGTTTATTTATTATAAGGTGAATGAAGTATTGAGTGAGATAAAATAATGAGATTTATTATTATAAGCGAGATAAAACAGAGAGATTTATTATTGTAATTAGTCAGAAATAAACAATGAGATTTGTATGTGTAATGAATGAGATAAAAAGAATGAGATTTGTTGTTGTAATGAGTGAAAATTGTTAAGATGAGCAAGATAAAAAAAGAAATTTATTTCTGTAACGAAAGAGTGAAAAATGTGATTGTTGTTGTAATGAGTAAGTTAAAAGAGTGAGATGTGTTGTTGTAATAAGTGAGAAAAAATTAGATTAAATGTTGTAATGAGCGAAATGTTATATCTCAGGTTGCCCTTGGCACAGTCACAAACATTGAGGAAGCAGTAAAATGGTTGAGCTACACTTATCTGTTTGTTCGAATGCGCATTAACCCTCTTGTTTATGGTATCAGCTATGATGCTATGGAGGTGAGAGTTATTTTTTTTCTTTTCTACAGATCATCTAACTGATTTAACTATAGTGTAAATGAACAGTTGAATTTAATGTGCAATTGATTTCCATACAGTGTAATATGTTTTTTAAGTTGAATTTAATTTTTATTCTTTTGGTCCTAGCACCATACTTATTTTATTTTAGGAAATAAATTTTCATTTATCCATAATATTATTGTAAAATAAGGGAATACACATATAATTCTTAATATAAGTTGGAATTTCTCTTGAATATTTTGTTTCCCTGAGCATTGTGTAGTACTAATTTTATCTTTGTAATTCAAACGAAGACATAATCAGTTTTCACTAACTTTCATTTTAAATCTTAGAATCATTTTGGTACATCAGTAACTTTTATTAAGAATGTTTCCAACATTTACAGTAAATATAAAATTCTCACAGTTGTCCGATCAGGAAACTTTACCATGTAAAGCCCAGTAGTAGAGAAAAAAAGTGCAAGCTAATGCTGTTCATGTAGCTACCGTTACTGTGTATGAAACGTTAGCCAAGAGTTAAGTCAGTACCACCACCACTCATATAAAAAGCATGCTCAACCACACATACGTTTACACATGTTTAACATTTTCACCTTTTTGCTTTCTTACCCATGCTTATTTAAGTCTTCTCTGCACAAGTGTTACAGCTAAGCCTGTAATGAAACAGCTTTCTTCAAGCAAAAAGTGAAAATCAATTAAGCTATTTAAGAAAGCAAAAAAAGTGGATGAATTGCTAAAATTTTGGATTCTGTATTTGCCAGATATGATCATAATGGAAGAGCATAATTTTTCTAGGATGAGAAATGGAGCAAAATGCTGCAAATTTAATTTGAATGTAAATAGGATATTTCTCAGTTGCTAATGATGTTTCTTTTGGGATCGCTGCTTAATGGGCAATTTATTTACTAAAACCTTTTTAAATACAACTTGTGCAAAAGGAATTGGTCATGAAATCTGTGTTGCCATCATATATCATAATAGAGACAAAACCAATTGATATTGAACCCTTTCGACTTTATTTGAGTTCCTTTATTTAGTTATAGTGGGTACTCTTGAATTTCATTGTAACCTGTCAAATGTTTAAATACACATTCACTTTTTATCTCATTGTTTCTGTTTTAGAATGCTTTACTTTTGTGTGTGTGTGTGTGTGTGTGTGTGAGAGAGAGAGAGAGAGAGAGAGAGAAAGCGAGAGAGAATGAGAGAGAGTTTATTTTATAAATGCATTGTTTTATAAAATCTTGACAGTTTGTACATTTTCTTGTTTCCCTTCAAGTTTTACTTAAAGAGGTTTGACTGTAACTGCAAGTAGGTTGTAAAAGGTTTGGTAGATTTCATGTTCTGGATTTGGGACATTTTAAGTTTTTTATGAATTATACACAATTCTACTGTCCATTTGCACCAATTTGTCATGCAAATTCCTATAAAAATATAACATTGTATGTTTAAAGAAAAAGTGGCAACATTTAGGGAATATGAATTTAAAAAGAAATTAAAGCTTTCTCATTTTAGATTTCTTTTGTCAGATTGTTTATCATGATTGTGCTAACTAGTTTTATCTTATGTTTAAGTTGTTTTATTGTGTTCTTGTCATCTGTAACTGCCGTTCAGCAGGATCACAATTGCCACTATTTTATCAGTGTACTTATTAGTAACTGCCTATATTTTAAAAGTTATTTAGTTGTTACATTGTTATCATTACTTAACTTTTTCATAATGAAGCAGTTCATTAATTTTTTTAATAAAATATAATAGGATGACCCTCTACTGGAGAAACATCGCTACAATCTGATTGTGGATGCTGGTCGCAAATTAGACAAGGCTCGAATGGTGCGATTTGAGGAGAAAACAGGATTTTTATTTTCTACTGATCAGGGTCGCATTGCCAGTCACTTCTACATCAAATATGATACTGTGGAGGTATGAACAGCTTTTCCCTATCATAAAATGCTGTAAGCTTTTAACTATAAAGGCCATCTGATGAGATGAGAAAAAAAGTTTTAATTTTAAATAATTTTGTCTGGAATATTTTTACTAGTTGCTTTAGCTGACTGGTAATCCACCTGGTATCTCTTTGGACTCAAAATAAAATTAGCTGGAGTATGTGATTTAGCGAGGCAGGATATTTCTTTTTCAAAGTTCAGGGTTTGTTTTTTTCCCCTTGACTTTAATTAGGCCATCTAAAGTCAACTGTGGCTTCAGCATACCACATGCACTGTGGTATGATAACTTCTAATGTTGTAGACATTTGGTAAATTTATGAAAATCATTAATCAGTTTATGTAAAAAATTAATTTCTCCTGTGCAACCCTTGTAAAGATATTATGTATATAATTTTTTTGTTTATAGACAAATAAAAACATTGCACATTGTATTTCATCATTATAATACCTATCATTTTCATTATCAGAATAATCAAGATGCTACTGAATATTTATTGTCTATTAAATTTTGTTAAGATATAAACATATTGACTATAAATGTATTTTTGTTCTGTAAAGGATGATCAGTGGAGATTCCATGTAATTTTGTTTAGATGCAAACATATTGACTGTATTATTTGTTTATAGGTGTTCATTGAAACATTGTCATTGATTTATTGGTGATTAGTGAACAATTAACAGCAGTGAAGAATGTATTGATTGTACTGTTGATATATCAATGATTTTGAGAGGTTTTGATTACACTGTTTCTGTATAGGTGATCATTTTATTATTAAATGTATTGATTGTACTGTTTTGTGTTTGTGTGTAGGTAATCACAGAATAGAATGTTGAAAATATTGATTGTATTGTTTGTGTGTAGATAAGAGTGTATTAATTATATTGTATGTGGTTTGTGTATAGTTGATTTTGAAAGGTTGAAAATATTGATTGTATTGTTGTAAGCAATGAAAAGTTGTCAGCATAAACATTGTATTGGTTATACTGTGAAAGATCTTGCAAGGTTGAAGGTACTGATTTTATTGTTTTATGTAAATGGAAAGTTATCAGCATACTGATTGATTGTATTGATTATACTTTAGAAGATCTTGAAAGATTGAAAGTATTGATTTTGTATATAGATAATAAGTGGAAAAAATTGTCAGCTTAAAGAATTTATTGATTATACTGAAGTAGATATTTAAAGTTTGTGTGTGTTGATTGTACTGTTGTGTGTAAATAATCATGTATTGTGTGATGATGTTCATGAATAAATGAATATATATGCAGGAATGAATGTATTGTTTGTACTATATGTGTGTATGTGATTTTCATTGAAACATTGCCAGTAATATTGAATATATCAACTATTTTGTTTGTGTGAAGGTAATCAATGAAAGATTATCAGCAATGATGACAGAGGCTGATATATTCTCTCTTGTGTCCAATGCCCAGGAGTTTGACCAGATCAAGGTTAGCTCATTTTTACAGACGGCATTCATGCTTATATTTTGAAACTTGTTTCACCTCTATTTCTCTTGCTCCACTTTTGCTATATTGTATCAGGTCAGAGATCTTCAGTGTTTGATTTGAGCAAGAACAAGTAAATAAAAAATAATAGTTTATTAAATTAAATATTTTGAGAATCAGAACATAAGCATGCTGATATTATTCAGTGCTCCTAACAAGTCTTCACTTCATAGTTTAACCTACCGTAGCAGATGTAAAAGTTGTTGTAAGCTTTAAATAGGAAAAAAAACTCATAACTGTTTTTCACATCTTTAATTAATAATTTATTAAATAAATAATTAAAAATAATTAAATATTTATATATTGTGTATTATTATTGATATATTTGATATATCAAAGGGCTGAGAAGCCTCCAGGGTCTTATTTGACACCATGCATTTACAACACATCACAATTTATTAATTACAACATACATTCTATGCTATACTCATTAACTAGGTTCGAGAAGATGAAATGGAAGAGCTAGAGAAATTAGTTCAGGATGGTTGCGAGATGATCATCCCTGGGGGAAAAGAAAATACACATGGCAAAGTCAATATTTTACTTCAGTCGTATGTGTCTCGGATCTCTGTGGATTCATTCTCACTGGTCTCTGATATGGCTTATGTTGCCCAGGTGGGTTTGTAAAGACTTCAGTGTCTCTAAATGTATCTGTGTATTTTTCCTACTTTCCAGACATGCTTTATTTTACTGTTGCATGAAATATTTTAATTTTTCTGTTTGAATAATTTACTGACAGATTGATATTTTCTGTTTATATATACTTATTATGTTTTAATAATATTTATTGTATCTTGTTATTTATTTGAATTTTACCAATATTTAACAAATAACCTAAAACAATATACATATCTTTTATAATTTGAGCTTTACTTTAAAAAATAATTTAAAACTTGCTACTTTGAAAAAAATATGTATGTGAAAAAATGCAAATCAAGTACTTGATTTTGATTTTGTCACATGAAAAAGGATGCTTGAAGATTTACTAATCAGCTAATCAACTAAGCCATTTTATTAAAAATTGTTTCATTTTTTCTTAGAATCTTCAACACATAACATGTTTAATTATGAGTAAATTTTGACAAGAGATGTATGATTTCTCTCTGACTGCATTTGCTCTTTGTTTGTGAAGCCTTCATGATTTTGTGAATTGTCATTTTAGAATGCTGGACGCATCACACGAGCACTATTTGAAGTGGCTCTCCGCAAAGGCTGGCCTGTGATGGCAGGGCGATTGTTAGAGCAGTGCAAGATAATTGACAAACGGCTCTGGGGTCATGAGCATCCTCTGCGTCAGTTTTCTATCTTGACTCCAGAAGTGCTGAGCAAGTTGGAGGCTCGAAGGCTGACTGTTGACAGACTGAAGGAAATGGACTCCAAAGAAATAGGTGAGAATGGTAGCAATTTTAAAACTGACAAAGCCATCAAATTTCTGACTGAATGTGTGCAAGTCGATTTGTTACTTGGTTAGTTGGTTGCTCTTGGTGGAATAGCAGTGGTATGTCTTTTTCTTCTATTCAAAAGGAAATAGATGTCAGACCAAAAGTTCATGAAAAGGTTCATTCTCACACACAAAAAATACACAAATACTTCATCTGCAATGGCATTTTATGCCTTGTTAATGAAAAATAGTTTTGAATAAGTCTAAGTAAGTTTAATAACTAGCATTTTGAGCTTACATATTCAAAACTTCTGATGGAAAATAGATATTAAATAGATATTCTGCATAGAATATGGATACTTTTCCAAAACTGCTGTGAGAAAATGAGGATATATCTTTCACAAATTGTCTTTGTACATGGTTGATAATAATATATGCTGTATTTTAATGAAATACAAAATATTTCTTAGCGTTTTGTTTATATTGTATTATTGTTTGGTTTGTGTGTGTTTTCTTTTATAATTGCTGCTCATTATGTTTAACAACTACACCATATCCATTGGTCCTTAATTTTAGGCCACATGGTCAATCATATTAAAATGGGGCCTGTTATCAAGCGGTGTGTCAATCAGTTGCCAGCTCTAGAACTGGAAGCAAGCGTTCAACCCATCACTCGAACAGTTTTGCGAGTACGACTGGAAATCAAACCTGACTTTAAATGGGATGATAAGGTAGGCCCTTATTAGTAAGAGATTATTGTGCATTGTTGCCAATTTTAACAAAAAGTATATTGAGGAAGATTTAGTTTTGCAGCATTTTGTTTTTGTGAAGTTCATTTTATTACCATATTTTCTGGCATCTAAGTCGAATTTTTGAGACCAAAAATGGCAACCTAAAATACTAAGTCGACTTATACATCAGTTATAAATTGATGATCGTTTGAACAGTAGTAATTTCAAGTGAATTTCAGAAGATTACAAGATCCTGCGATGTCTCTGACATGTTCATTGTTTAAAAGTCAGCCATCATGGATAGCTTGGTTCTCTCTCTCCAACCGCTAGGTGATAATTTCATAAATCTGTTAGTGTTATGCCTTATCATTTTGACTTTTTGTACAATAAGCCATTTTGTAGTTACCAGTGTGCAAGCCCAGAACCCTTGTGGTTCAGAGGTCAAGAGAGATACTAAATAGACAACAATTCACCCGGGTATGAAACACACAAAAAATAAGCACACTTTAATGTCAAGCGAATTCTCACACTTGCTCATTCAGGACATAGCTACCTAACAAGATGTTGTAGTGTATCTCCATACTTTTTCCAGTCTTAACTTATAGTTTCCTGCAATGGTATTTATTAGCCTGATATATGCACATAGCATAATAAATACAGCATATCAAAACAATTTCAAGCATTAGCACACTACATATCAGCATCATAGTTCAAACATTTGTAGAAACAACAGTCTATTCACATAATACATCACTACATAAGACACAAATAAAACACATCAATAGCAAAAATGCATGAAATATTTCTAAGTCTATTCTTTCTGAACCAGTCAGTTAACTAAACATAAGGTTAACAGCCACCTTTCAAGACCAGACTTCTCTGCCCACCAAATTCAAGTGATCTGACAATAGAATTTTCTACAGCAGATAAATTTTGTAATCTCAGCCCATTGGTTGGTCTCATTCTCATAAATCATAATCATTGGATAATAAAACTATCCACCCAGTTGAGACTGGTTTGCATTACATCAGCAATTTCAAGCATATTCTCAAATCAGGTTGTTTACTTCCAATTCTGACACTTTCAAAAATACCATCATAAGGAGTGCCCGAGTTTGGGTTACTCTGACAATTTAACAATTTATATAACAATTAAATTTTTATAATAGGGATAGGCAAGTTTACTCTGCCACAAATAGTATCAATATACATATAACAAGAATTAAGTTGAAGTATATTACTTAAAACAATAAATACGATACTGACCAGTAAATTTTAAAAAAAAATTGTTAGTTATAAAATCATTATAAAATTATACTGCTTATTTTCTAAATTTTTAAAACACTTTTCTTACTTTCTATAATCTACAATGGTCTGGTAAGTAAACATGGTTTTGTATTAGCAATAACACTGATAGAAAAATTGTGAAATAATATGAGTAGTGTTTTGTTAAAATATACAGAGCTTACACAAAATTTGTAGTGTTTAACTGCAAACTTGTTTCTTTATTTAATATATAACAGTAATTTTTCTCAATAATTAAAAAACAAAAAGCATAAATGATAATTTGTTGACATTGTTGCTGATGATTACAGGTTCATGGTTCTTCAGAACCATTTTGGATTTGGGTGGAAGATCCAGAAAATAATCACATTTATCATTCTGAATATTTCATTTTTCACAAGAAACAGGTGAGATAGTTTACAAATTTGTATTACTAAATTTTCTTTCTCAAGCAACAGGGGAGATAGTTTACAGATTTGCATTACTTTAACAAGGTAGATAATTTACAGATTTGCATTACTTTAACAAGGGAGATAGTTTACAGATTTACATTAACAGGTGAGATAGTTTTCAGATTTGCATTACTTTAATAAGGGAGATAGTTTTCAGATTTGCATTACTTTAACAAGGGAGATAGTTTACAAATTTGCATGAACAGATGAGATAGTTTACAGATATGCTTTACTTTAATGGGTAAGATAATTGTCTGATTTGCATTACTTTAACAGGAGAGATAGTTGTCAAATTTGCATTACTTTAACAGGTGAGATAGTTGTCAGATTTGCATTACTTTAACAGGTGAGATAGTTGTTAAATTTGCATTACTTTTCTCTCATAAGACAGGTGAGAGGTTCTTGAAATGATCTTTTATTTGGATTTTGACGTTCTCATAAGAAATAAATGAGCCAGGAACATTCTTGAAATGATGTTTTATTTATTTTTTCCTGCTCTCGCAGGTAAGAATTGCAGCATATATAAAATGATCTTTTATTGTCTTTTTAACGTTTTCTCAAGAAACAACTGAAATATTCTTGAAATGATCTTTTATTTGTTTTTATTTTTATTATTATTATTATTACCTTTTTAAAAATATGTTTTCACTAGAAACAGTTGAAACGTTCTTGAATGATGATTTTATAGATTTTGATGTTTTCATAAAAAGCAGTTCTGACATTAATTCCAAGACACCAACTGTATATAATTAACTTACATACTCACAAGATTCAAGTACAATGTCCTTTGTACAATTGTGCATGGATATTTGATGTACTTACAATAATAGAGACAAAACAAGCATACAAAAAAGACAAAAATAAATGATCTAGTTCAAACACAGTTTGAATGAGTGTATTGAGTGTATTTATGTAACTTTTACTTTGAAGATACTACGAGTCTTTGAATATAATGATGGAACTTGTTGAACACAAGAATAAAGGAAGACATTAATTGGATAACTAGATGTAGACTCAAGAGTAATTGTGTAAAGGAAACTTAAAATACTTGCAAGACATAGTTTGGGGTCTTCCTACAATGATTATTCATATTAAACTAAGATATTTGCAAGGTATGGTTGAGACCTTACTATGGCCATTCACATTCAATTTAATATATATAATCAAACAGATGAAATTGCATTCGTATAAATGAAATGAAAAATTAATGTAAAGATCATCTCTTATGAGTCTCACATAACACACTTATGTTTATCATGCAGGTTCAAGATTAATTTCAAGTATAAAGATCTGTATACTTTTCATAATGTAGGATTCATCATTTCTCATTTTACAGGCTCTGTCTGAGGAGGCCCAGCTCATTGTTTTTACAATCCCTATTTTTGAGCCACTTCCTAGTCAATATTACATTCGTGCTGTCTCAGATCGATGGATTGGCTCCTCATCTGTCTTTGCCATCTCCTTCCAGCATCTGATTTTACCTGAGAGACATCCACCTCACACAGGTAATTAACTACTTTAAATTCAGATGTGTTTTTTGTCAATCTGTGGTTGAGGATTGTGCATATTGCTATGTTTGTGTTTGTACATGGATGAATGATTAAATAATTATGCATGCTTGAACAAATAAAGTTTATGGAATCTTATGAGTTAATTGAGTTGACACTTTTTCATTCAACAAATATTTTAGAAATCCCAGAAATAAAACCAAACCTTATATTAATAATTTAGAATTGCTACAATTAATATTTTAAATACATCAATTTTGAAAGTGAATTATGAGTATATATTTAAATAAAACACAAAACTAATTGACTTTTAAATAAAGAAAGTGTGCTAAATATTTTCTTGGTCAATAGAATAACATTTTGACATGTACTGCCAAAAAAAGACCTAAGCAAGATAGTGTCTTTAATTAACAAGCAAGGTAAAAGAACAACTCTTGTTTACATTTCTACAGAGTTGCTGAATTTGCAGCCCTTGCCGGTAACTGCTTTGAACGACATGAGGTTAGAAGCTCTGTACAATTTCACACACTTCAACCCAGTGCAGACACAGATATTTCATACTTTGTACCATAACGATTGCAATGTCTTGCTTGGTGCTCCTACAGGCTCAGGAAAGACTGTGGCAGCAGAGCTAGCTATCTTCAGGATTTTCAGGGAATATCCAAAGTTAAAGGTATGGTTATACTGAATTTTATTTAGTGTATGATCAGGGTAAGGTCAAGCTAATGTTTAAAACATGTTTTTTCAATGTTAGGACATTTGTTGGTTACAATACCATATATATAAAACATAAATAATATGAATGGAGAGTTTAATTTGGGTAGTTGGCCCTGTGCCACACTTTGCCTCAATATTTGCTGAATTATCTCGATAGGGATATCATTCTGTGTATATTTATATATCTATAACTGTGTAGATTATTTATCTATCTGTCTGTCTGCCTCTCTCCCTGCCTGCCAGTTGTCTGTCTTGTCAGTCCATTCATTTGTCCATCTGTCTGTACATGTATGTTGTGTTCTACCTGTCCAAATGACAGACTGTTAAAAATGAATTTACTGCACCCTGCTTTTGGAAAACAATATGTCATGATGGTTTTCAAAATATCTTTTCAGCATTTATTTCATTCCAGTGAGACTTAAATGAAATCTCTTCATCTTTTTAGTGAATATAAAACTTTTCAATGAATAGTGCAGGTCTAGCAAAATAAAATGAATGGGAGCAGGTTTTGGAGATTGGTAATGGTGGATTGCAGATGGAGAGCAATACATTTTCAACAACACTAAATATGAATTTTAATTTTTCGATATGTTTTCAAAAATTTTGATTTGAATATAAGAAAAAATATGCCCCCAATTAGATTAAATATGATTATTTTTATGGCTGTTAGTTTAAGGTAAGATGTTGTACAGTTTTTCTCTGTGTGTGTGTGTGTGTGTATAACTCTACTTCTAGCATTAGGCAGATGATGCTTTTAAAATCAGTACTAGTTGGACCTTAGTGTGTATATACAACCTTCAAAACCACACTCAAATTTTGATGAAAACTCATGGGAAAAACTATTGAAATATGAAATGTAGTGAAATATGTCAATAAAGATAAAAGTAAGAGAGAAAAATGGCAAAATGAGGCTTTATTCATCTGAATGAATGAGCTTAGGCAAATATCAGTGTGTGTTTGTGTGTGTGTGTGCGTGTGTTTGTATATATAGGACCAAGATGAAGTTATGATTATTTTAGTAAATTAGTTATGTATATCAAGTCACAATGCTCACTATATAAGTAATTTAATTTTTTTGCATTAACCTAAATTGGTTAGTAAACAACCCAGATTTAAATGGAAATCATCTTTTCATCAGACTGAATATAAACCTTGAATAATAAATCTGACATTATTAAAATGATTGAGAATTGTGTCCTAATTTGCACCAGTCAAAATCATAGCATTAATGTTCCAAATAGAAGTAAGAGCTGCCCTATCTCAGAATGGTTCACTGGGTATATCAGCATGGAATGCAAAACAGTTTTTAAAATTTTGGTACTCAACTTTGGTGTATAGATAACTTGAAGAAAGAAAGTAAGTACACAGAGTAAGTAATTATAATTATCAAATGTAAATTATTGTCATAAACACTGTGACAATCACACATTCATTGCACATGACAAAAGTGCATTTAAAGCCCAAAGACATCACCCCCAATCATGGTGAAAAAATATACACTTAATTTTTTTGCATTATCTGTAGAAATTATTTCCTTCAGAGAAAAATGAAATCATTTGGCTTGCCTTTGCCAATGAATTAATCATTTTGTATATTCTTAAAACTAATAACTTTCCACTCTAACTCTTGCCTTAAAACTCAAAAAGGTCTGAGAGCAATTTCATTTGAGTTTGTACGTTTCTCCATTACTTGTCAGGCTGTGTACATTGCCCCACTGAAGGCATTGGTACGGGAGCGCATGGAGGACTGGAAAGTGCGCATTGAACAGAAGCTTGGCAAAAAGTGAGTACAACACTTTCACTTAAGGAAAAATTTAAGAAAATAAAGAAACAACAGCAGAAGGTAATAACGACAAAAGCAAAGCCCATAACTGTAACTGTGAATAGTGCCTTTCAAATAATGATTTCTCATATATGTTATTTTTCATGTTTTCTTAAAAAGAAATATTTAAAAACAAATAAATGCAAAATACAGCACTTAAAATAATAGACATAGTAATTAATTTATTGAAGAATTTATTTAAATTCATGAAATCATACATTTTTTTTTTAGTGATATCCTTTGAAAACATGTTGAACAGTCATGAGAAATAATAATAATAATAGTAATAATGGGAGAAAATACATATTATTCCAAAGCAAATACTAAATGAAATATGAATTATATAATTACAAATAAATCCTTGCAAATTTTATCTTCAGCGATATTTCCACAAATCTCACTTCCCATCTCCACCCAGTAACAGTCTAATTTGGAAACATAATTTATTAATTTATTTTAAAAGCATTTCTCTAAACATTTTCTTTTTGTTGAAAGGGAATTCACTCTTTCAAATACAAATATTCTATAATAGAAGAGTTCCTATGTATGCTTTGCTATGATCTGATCATGATTTTTGAGGTATTACATAGTCTTGATTTTTTTAATTTCTCTTGCCTGAATATTATATATTTAAAACAATAAATGATTTTTGTAGTGATGAAATTGTTTTTGCAAAGTTCAAAAATGGTATCTAGCATCATTTACTTCATCAGAGTATCAACCATATTCAAGAATTTATCCAGAGCGCAAATAGTTTGCAAATAGATTAATGAGCACTTTCTATATTTAAATCAAGAGTGTTTGCTTCTGAAATAAGTAGAAAAGAAATTTTACTTTTATGTGACTTTTAAAAGAAATATGTGAACATTGATTATGTGCACTTTTTAAAATATATTAAATCTCATCAATTAAGTATTCCTTATCCCTCTTCTGCCCATCTGTTTCTAGGGTTGTTGAGCTTACAGGAGATGTCACTCCAGATATGCATGCTGTGGCTAATGCTGACCTTATCGTCACTACACCAGAAAAGTGGGATGGTGTCAGTCGATCCTGGCAGACACGCAGCTATGTCAAAGCTGTTGCCCTCTTGGTTATAGATGAGATCCATCTACTGGGTAATTAAAAGAAATGTTACCTTTCTTGAACTGAAAAACATGCAAATGAATAGAAATTATGTTTAATTAGTTTGTCAAGCTAAAATGTTTGTTTGATCTGCAACTAAAAAAAAAAATGTGTTACAAATTGAAATAATTTCTGTTCATTTATAAGTATTCCAAAGCTCATTAATACAGATCCTGGTTGTTATTGCAGGTGATGAGCGTGGACCAGTTTTGGAAGTCATTGTGTCAAGAACCAACTTCATCTCATCCCACACTTCCAAGAAAGTTCGCATTGTTGGTCTGTCCACAGCTCTTGCCAATGCACGTGACTTAGCAGACTGGTTAGGAATCAAAGAGGTTTGAACTTTCTTGGAATGTTTTCATATAGCATATATAATAGGAAGACATAACTTACCTGTGATCCACACATGAATAATTTCTTGTTCAGCACACATGTAATACTTTAATATTTAATTTTTATGTTGATTAAAATACATTGTATATTCTTCCTTATCAGTCAGTCATTCAGTCAGTCAAGTCATTAATCAGGTAGGCAGTCACAATCATTTGATCAGTTAGTCATTGTTAATCAGAACGACTATAATCAAGCAGTAACCAAAGAATCAGTCATTTAGTCATGAAGGTTAGCCATAATCAATCAGATGATTAGTCAGTTATCAATCTGGTAATCAGTTAGCCAGGCAGGCAGCCACAATCAATTAATCATTCAGTCGGCCAGCCAGACATTTTTATTCAAGTAGGCAGTCATAATATAATCAGTCATTATCAATAAATCAAGCAGTCAACTGATCAGTCAGTCATTAATTGGGAAGGCATTCATAATCAGTCAGTTCACTCATTCAGTCTATCAATACACTAATCGGTCATCATTTGTGAGGAGGGCAGTTGAAATGAATAAGTCAATCAGCACCCTATCAAAATCAGTCAACAAATCAAGTTTTGGTAACATTTAGCTATGAAAGAAGGTCAGACTAAGTAATCTGATGAATTTTACACAACTTCTGGCTTTCAGATGGGCTTGTTTAACTTCCGGCCTTCAGTCAGACCTGTTCCTCTGGAGGTTCACATTAAAGGTTTTCCTGGGCAACATTATTGTCCTCGTATGGCCACCATGAACAAGCCAGCATTCCAGGGTGAGTATTTAATTTTTTTTCATTTCTTGTAGGATGTGATCATTGTCATTTTGTTTGAAATAGCTGAATATTATTTGTTGGGGCATGTGGAAACCTAAATTTCTTCAACCTTAGTTTTGCCTTAAGAAATTTTTTATTTTTATATCTGCAGCTATCCACTCACATTCACCTGAGAAGCCTGTTCTTGTCTTTGTGTCTTCTCGTCGCCAAACTCGATTGACAGCATTGGATCTGATTGCCTTTCTGGCAGCTGAAGAGAATCCTAAGCAATGGTTACACATGCCAGAGCTAGAGGTAAGTCTTGATATTCTTGGTCCAAGAAAAAACTCCTGCTCATGAGAGACTCTTACTAGAGTTGGAATGCACACTGCATGATGCAGAGACAAATGTCTCTAGAGATGGAGGCTTCTCTTTGAGTGCTTTCACTTGGATCTCTAGCTGTAATGTTTGTGGTTTATTTGTTTCTTTCCAGAAAAATGTTAAAACTGTCACCTTTTATTTGTGAGGTAGTAAACTGTTTTATGAAAATGTGCAGTCATTGAGACTGATCAGTCAGCTTATATGCAGTTTGTTTACAAGTTGCCTGCATTGCAAACACTTTTATTTTAATTTGAAGGAAGGTCTGATACTGTTGAATCAGGTATTCTTATTTCTGGTTGCCAATGTAATTTGGGGTTGCATGTATTTTAGTATTTGCCCATTATGAAAATGGAATAATGTGTCTGGAAAATTGATGACTTATTGCAGTTCATCATCATTTTTTTTTTTCACTGGAATATCTGACATAGTGGTATGTTTATTAAAGTGGTTCAGTTCCTGTTCATGCCTTTTAAATTATGATGTTTCTTTAAATATAAATTTAATGGTCAGAATCAGTCAGGTGTGAATAGCACTCTTAGTGTGTGTGAACATAGAATCTTAGATGTTGTAGCACTGTTATGGTCAAAATCAGGTGTACACAGACCCTTATTGTATGAATCTAGCGAATTAGATAGCATTATAATGTTATGGTAAAATCAGTTATGTATGAACAGCACCCTTATTGTGTTAAAATCATTTGTTTATGAACAGCACCCTTATTGTATGAATTTAGCATTTTAAGTAGTATTACAATGTTATGGTCAAAATCAGGAAGGTTTAAACAGCATCCTTGTGTGAACATTGCATATTTGATGGCATTACAATTTATGTCACTTTTAATTTACTCTTTGGTTACCCTTCATCACTGACAAATAATTGTTTCACATGGTTTTATTTACAGTTTTGTAAAAGAAAATAATTAACTGAATCTGTTACTTCAGTGATATAATTTTAATGTAACACTCTCTTCAGGAGAAGTAGACTTGTTAATAGAACACATGGTAACAGGGAGAGTAATTGAAGAAAATACCGGACATACCACAACTCTGGCGCTAGACTTAATAGTCACATATAGCTTTCTGGCGTTGTGGATCACGTGACGTGGCAAGTACAGTATCAGCGACAGTCACGTCATTTTGGCTGGTTGGGTAGATCGAAGCCCGAGAAAAATGAACTAAAAACAAAACATCAATAATATGTATGAATTGCATACCTGCAGAATATAACATCAGTAAACAAGTCTCTGCCGAATTTGAACAAGAACAAAAAAACAGCATGGGTAAAGTTGAAGACTGGAGTGACTTGGCAAAATATATTGCTTTTGCAGCATATTGCTGCTACATTTTAAAATGCCTGGGTTATATATCGCTGTTGTTATACCAACACGCATAATTCGTTTTTGTTCTTTTTTAAATTACCGTTTTTGACGATTAATTTAAATATGGAAATGTTATATTAATTTTAATTTTATTGTTTTGGCTTAAAATTGGAGCTATTTTAATATTTTTCCGCTCTGACCGTGAGACGATATATATATGTCGGCAGTAAAACTCATTCATTCTCTGCCTCTTTCTTTCTCTCTTAGTTCTCTCTCTTTCTCTTTTCTCTCTCCATCTTTTTCTCTCAGACTTTCTCCCTCTGTTTCTGTCTGTTTCCGTTCTCCATCTCTCTGATCACTCTCTCCCTCCTCTCTCTCTCACCCAAAGACCCCCCCCCCAAGAAAATGGAGAAAAAATAGGATATTCTTGTCTCTTCCGTGTCCTTGTGCTTTAATATTTATTTATTTATTATCGTTTTGAAGTATCGTGTATCAGTTTCATCTTCTATTTAGGGGTTAGCGTGGTGTTCAATAAATAAACATTTATTTTATTGCAAAGAGGAAAAAATAGATATCAAAATTATTAATATTTCTTTAACCGCCTTTCGCCTCAATCAAGTCGGCGGAGACAAAAAAAAAGGTGTGCAATTAGGATTACAGGTGTGGAATTGCACACCTGACACGGAAACAAGAGCGGATGAAATGTCTAGAGAGATAACGTCTCTGTAGTTGACAAAAGCGCGGGAAGCGAAAAGAGATTTAATGAATTTCAACGACAGGTGCGCGGAGTCCTGAACACGCGACCAAACAAACTTAATTACAAAATATATTTCTACAGGTGGCATAATGCGAGCAGATCACGAGCCGAGTGCTAATGAGTACGGGTTTCGTGATCATAGGCTTGACGGGTTTCATGACCATAGACTTGACGGGTTTCGTTGACCATAGGGCTTGACGGGTTTCATGACCATAGGCTTGACGGGTTTCATGATCATAGACTTGACGGATTTCGTGATCATAGGCTTGACAGGCTTCGTGGTCGTATGCGCTACGGGTTTCGTTTTTTCAGTAGGCATTACGGGTTTCCTTGTAGGCGTCACAGATTTCGTGGACGTAGGCATTATGGGTTTTATGATAGCAGGCATTATGGGTTTTATGATAGCAGGCATTATGGGTTTTATGATAATAGGCATTGTAGGTTTTATGATAGCAAGCGTTTAGAATAAGCAGAAACAAGCAAAGGATATGGAAAATTAGTAAGTTTTGCGCGCACTCACGTTAAGTAAATAACCAGCCTAAATACTGAGTGAACATATAATAGTTTAATTACTGATTGAACAGTAAATAAATAGATAGTTTAATTATTGAGGGAACGAGAAGTAAACAGTAAGGGAACAGTTTCATTACTGGACATGAATGAACATAAAGTAACTATTGACTGATCGTGAAGTAAACGAACTATTTATAATACTGACGGAACCAGAAGTAAAGACATTGTTTCAAAACAGAATGAACATGAAGCAAAGACTGTTTCAAAACAGAATGAACATGAAGCAAAGACTGTTTCAAAACAGAATGAACATGAAGCAAAGACTGTTTCAAAACAGAATGAACATGAAGCAAAGACTGTTACAAAACAGAATGAACAAGAAACAAAGGCATTGTTTCAAAACTGTATGAACCAGAAACAAAGATATTGTTTCTGTGGTGGAGTAAATTTGCCTATCCCTATTTCTAGACTTAATTGTTATATAAATTGTTAAATGTCAGAGTGACCTGACCTTGGGCACTGCTATATAATGATGGTATCCGAATAAATAAAGAATATCTGATGCAGTCCAACCAGTTGATGAGCAGTTTTTCTGACTAATAGTCTCACCATTTCTTTTTATCAACACCACGTCCGTCTTTCTTTTCTCTACCTGGAGCTCACCATCTCTTTTTGTCACCACCATGTTTGTTTAGAGGTGCTGGGGTGTGCGGAAACCACTACTTGCTTGACGGAGTACATTTCAAGGTGCTCTTGGTTGTGCTATAGCTTATTCTAACTTAAAATAGTGTGCACACTTTAAATTGTAAAGAAATAAAAAAAAAAATATGTAATAGTAGTTTAAAGCGTGTTTCACGTGATTCAGCCGACGAGGTTGAGAGCTCTTTAAAATTCGTATTGTTATTGTGAGTCACGCTTAACATTGACCAAAATTCTAATTGGAATTGCCATGTCCCCCCCCCCCCCACACACACACCCCTTACACACTCCCACCTCCACTCCACGGAGCTGAAAAATGTTCGTATGGATTTTGTCAGGTTCTCCCCTTTGACCACCTGCCAGCAATCGTATCATATGACCTTCTTTCCATAGAGGTTAAGGACCTGCTGCACATTCGGGGAGATCCAACATCTAGATTTTGTTTCCAAATATTAGTACGAACTAGTTGGAAATTTGATTAATTTTCCATTTCAGTTGGGCAGACAACCCTCCACTGAATATTCATATAAACTTACATGACAATGTCCACACCGGATTCTACAGTAAACTTTATTTATATAAACTAAACTTACATGTATATTTAATAGATATAATTATAGTTGAATCACCGAACAAGTATACTAGTGTTACACATGCAGGCAAAATACCTGTAGGGATAACACCGCCCTTTCTTAAGCTAAAAGTTACTGATACTTCTGTACAGTCCTTAGAGTTACCAGTTATTCGCTTGACGTAGAAGTTTTCATGAGACGCTGTGACCTGCATTGTGACCATGTTTATCACCCTCCACCCCCCACCCCTACCATGCAGTCCGTGCTTGCTCTTGGTTGGTTGAATCACAAACCTGTATCAGGAAAGGGTCCACACAGTCAGCTGGGGACAAGCTGCCCGTCACATGCAAGCCAGTTCAATGTGCTCTTGGCTCCTGAAAAATAACCATGAGCTGTTTTCAAGAACATCATCTGTTAAAGTATCAATACTTCTTTTATTAAAATTAATTAATTGTTGAATCTATAGTGACTGAGTTACAAATCTAAGGCAATGACAGCAGTGGATACAGCTTAATAAGTAAACATTACATGAAATATTAGATTTACAGCTTAATAAGTAAACATTACATGAAATATTAGATTTACAGCTTAATAAGTAAACATTACATGAAATATTAGATTTACAGCTTAATAAGTAAACATTATATGAAATATTAGATTTACAGCTTAATAAGTAAACATTACATGAAATATTAGATTTACAGCTTAATAAGTAAACATTATATGAAATATTAGATTTACAGCTTAATAAGTAAACATTACATGAAATATTAGATTTACAGCTTAATAAGTAAACATTATATGAAATATTAGAGTTAAAAAAATCAAACATGTTCTTGGCGGTAAAGTTGATTCTGAAATGATAATCACGGGCTGTTTCTCAGAACATGCTAATTAATAGTTCTCTTTCTTGGAGACAGTGAACTGTAGAAACTAGATCTCTCAGTGGCTATGAGTACAAGTAGCTAAAGCATTGACAGCAGATAATACAATTTAGTGACCAAGCATGAAAATGAGTGTTAGCTATGCAATGAAAAAGGACATTTGAGTGAATAATTAATGTATATTCACCTCTGTAAATTCTGTTAAAAGGTCTTCACATTAGAACAATCACTTTTTTCTTTAGTGTCACACTTATTAAACTAAAAATCTAAACTTATTAAACTAAAAAAATAATTTTAATTAATTTAATTAATTTTCAATCAAAGAATTTGGTTGACTATGTTAGGTTTCTAGATCTTGTGACTTAAAAGCCAATTTTGGTCATAGTTGTGCTATCCATTAATCTTGATTAGTCATTCATGAGGTGAACAAAAACAGGGTCTAAATATAGGTTCATTAAATATGGCTAGTACAATTGCCAATTGATTAAACTAGTAAGAATGCATGCTTCCGTATTTTCATTATTATAAGAATGGCAAGAATACAACAATTTTAATGCAGTAAAAATGTGAGGTTATTCTCGAGTATAATAAAAATTCTCATATAAACTCATCTGCTTAATCTTTTTCATTTTAATATTAATTTATTTAAACTCTAAGTATAGAATAAACATTGCAAGAATATGAAGAAAGGTGGGAGAATTAATCTCTTTCATTTTAATATTAATTTATTTTAACTCTTAAGTATAGAATAAACATTGCAAGAATATGAAGAAAGGTGGGAGAATTAATCATGTGCACTAAATGTTAAAGCCTCCAAAGTGTTTGAATATACTAAAATAAAATATGCACAACTTTGGTGGAAACCGCAGTATTTTGAAATAATTTTTATGCTAAAATAGTCTGAACATTTTCTGGAGTAAACATTTTTCTAATGATTGCAAGCTTGGTGTGTTGTGTCTGTGTGTGTGTGTGTGAAGTGTTTTTACTTTGAGTAATTCCTTTCATTTTCTATTCTTATAAGAAGAAAAAAACATGACTGATATCAAAAACAAACCCAACCTAAAAGTTTTCATTAATTTGAGATTTGTTGCTTTGTTTTTACCTCTAAAATTTATATACAATGAAATAACATTCATTAAAATTAGTAAACAGAACATTTATTTCAAGTCATAAAGGACTTATACTTGTTTACACTTGCTGCTTGAATTCTCAACTTACTTCCTATTAGCTAGAACTACTGATTAAATTGTGACATCATCATCCTACTTCCTAGTAGCTAGAACTACTGAATAAATTGTGACAGGTTACTTCCTAGTAGCTAGAACTACTGATTAAATTGTGACAGGTTACTTCCTAGTAGCTAGAACCACTGATTAAATTGTGACAGGTTACTTCCTAGTAGCTAGAACTACTGATTAAATTGTGACAGTTTACTTCCTAGTAGCTAGAACTACTGATTAAATTGTGACAGGTTACTTCCTAGTAGCTAGAACTACTGATTAAATTGTGACAGTTTACTTCCTAGCAGTTAGACCTACTGATTGAATTGTGACAGGTTACTTCTCCTAGCAGCTAGAACTACTGATTAAATTGTGACTAGTTACTTTCTAGCAGTTACTGATTAAATTGTGACTAGTTATTTTCTAGCAGTTAGACCTACTGATTGAATTGTGACTTACTCCCTAGTAGGCCTAATTATAACTAATTGCTACTTGTCACTATTTTCTTATAATAATTAGACCCACTTCTTGAATTGTATCTAGTTACTTGCTAATTATTACTGTGTTATTGCTTGAATTGGCTTTTTACTTGCTAGTAGTCAATTGCTTGAACTGTCTGTTTACTAGCTAGTAGTCACTGAATTGCTTAGTTACTTGTTTGTAGTTACTGCTTTAATTGCTTAGTTACTGCTTTAATTGCTTAGTTACTGCTTTAATTGCTTAGTTACTTGCTAGTAGTTACTGCTTGAATTGTGTCTTACTCCCTAGTAGGCCTAATTATTGTAGTAACGTCCAGCCTGTCGGGTGACACCTGATTGTGAACTTTCCAAACTGTGCTGTACGCGTGCCACTGCTGTTTACGCTGACTGGAGCGACGCATGCGTCTCTCTTTCAGCCTGTCGCCTCTGAGTTTGTTACCCTGTATAATCTTTGTTGTGGAGGGGAAAACACACACACGCCAGTATCATTGCCTATGCTGGTCGTAATTTATTATTTTCCTCCCCTCTCACGTCACGGTTGGAAGTTTGCGCGCAAGTGCTAGTTCCCTGTTTGTACCCTCCCCACCCCCTTTTTTTAAAAACACAACTTTTATATTTTACCACTTGAAAATTGGTCGGATGTAACGCACTCTGTTTTGCTGGGGAAAAGTTGGATACCAAGTTTTGTTTCAATGTGATTTTATGAAATGTATTTATTTACTGTAGACAAGACTTGCTAAACTTAACGCGTTGGTCTTCGCTATAGCATTACTGCGCTGTGAAAATAGGCAAGCAATGACAGTTGCAGTTGTCGCCACCTCGCGCCCGCCCGCCCGCCCGCTGGTCAAAAGACTGGCAAGTTTAGTGGTGACAAAAGCTGGCGTCCTCGGTGCGTTTTCTTGTTCGCTGACCCGTTACCTGAGCGAAGAATAGGCACTGTCTGTTTGGGCCAAAGTGAAGGCTGGACATAAAAGGAAGGTTCGCCTGCCGGAGACAGAAGGAGCTGAGCCTACAGGTGTGTAGTCGTCTTAAAGGCTGAAAGTGACTCCAATCAAGCCAAGGAAACGAAGTACAGGTGAGCAAGCATCTTTTTATTTATTAAATCCATCTTCCTTCATCATAGACATACCACTACTACCAGTAACTATAATGAAGATAATTAGTACAATAATATTAATTTATAATTAGAGTGGTTTCTATCTCCCCACTATCTCCTCTTAGTTTGGGGGTCAGTATTCGCAGAGCACATGAGAATGTGATGAAAGTGTTAGTATTTCTGCTTTTGCAAAAAAAGTGAAATTGTCAACACGAAAATTAAAAAGCTCGTTATTGCGACTGCCACATTTAATTTAGTCACTTCGCCAGATCTCTGATTGCTATTGTCCGTTTGCAGTTTGAAATGTCATCCTCACCATCATCATCCTACTGACATTTATTTCCAAACCAAATTTAATTTAAACTTTATAATTGGTTTCACTTCATTTCTTGAAGAGTTTTGTAGTAATGAAGTGATTAATGTTCTCTCGTGTACCATCATACATGAACACGCGCACACACAGGCAGCATGCACGAGCACTTGCAAATGCATACATAAACGACGCATTCACAACCATACACACATATATATACAACACACAGACGCATAAATATATGCACAAACACACACACAAACACACAAACACACACACACACATATATACAACACACAGACGCATAAATACATGCACAAACACACACACTCTTTCTCGCACGCACAAACACACACACACACACACACACACACACACACACACACACACACTTTCTCGCACGCACACTTACACACAAAGATAAAAAGCAGAGATGCTCTTTGTGCATTGAAACAGACGCAGGCAGTAAATTTTAGCATACATTTTATGATACTTGCATTCACATGAACACGTAAGTATAGAAGCTATCACGCTTGCAGACGTTTTAGTTAGCATACTTTGTTTATTATTTATTGCTTTCACTTTCTTTTTTTTTTTTGTCGATTTTTTTTTTAAATGACAGTGATGACATCAACATGCAAGACCATTTTGAATTTTCTAACAGTAGCCTCATTTCATAAACGACCATTTTATACAGTTAGTCGTTTTAAACAATTTACACCGAGTAAATCGTTATAACTATTTTCGACTGAAGTAACATGTGTCAAGAATTGAATTTGTTACGATCAGTTTAGGAATTTGGTCTGTCTCCGTTGACCCATTTAGACAAAGTTAGTGCTAAAGGAGTTTGATTATCTCTGATGTCGCATTTAGATTACTAATCATGACCAGTTTTAACGAAGTCAGTAATTAAGATCACTTAACCATGTTAGTTAAGAAATTTTTTGCCGGCTTTTTAAAGATTTTGTAGGCGGTTTCAGGGGAGAGTTATCTTTGCATTCGGATAGACTACATTAGTGTTCTGTACTGAATAAAGTCCATTGTCCGGTCCGTAAGCCATTCGTATCTTGAGATCCTGTGTTGGAAAAAAGCACCTGTATGCGAAAGAATTAAGTTGCAAGTGGAAATCCTTTTTATTTTTTTATTTTTTTGGCGACATCAGACAATATTCGATCGGAGGTGCATTTTGTTTTGAGGGAGAGAAAGGTAATTAATTCGTGCTGCAGCTAGTGGTACCTGAAAGCATGCATTAAAAAAAAACCAAAAAAATACAACAAAACAGATGAAGTATAATTACATCTAAATAACGCACTGACACCACATAACCGCCAAAATAATGCGGTGTTTGTGGGCATCTCCTGCTGGTTACGTGGCACCTGTGAAAGGCACTTGCAGTGCCATCTTGCTGTACCTGAAATTAATACGTACACTGGTATTCCTAGCAAAGATAATCTTCAGTCTGTACACGTACAACAGTTTTTTTCCTGACAGACTAGTTTGAATTCCAGAGTTCATTTAACGTCACAGTCGATCTTTCCTTTGCGTAACGCGTCAGTTTTCTGTATGCGTTATGTCCCCATAATAAGAGCATTGTTAATTTATACTGTGTGTGTGTGTGTGTGTGTGTGTGTGTGTGTGTGTGTGTGTATGTGTGTGTGTGTGTGTGCTTCTTAATAATGTACATTTGTTAGGCGCAAGTTAATGCATGCATTTTTTATTAACACTCACTCACACTCACTCACTCACTCACCTCACATATTCTCTCTCTGGTACACTTTCCCTGTCTCTCTCTCACACACACACACACACACAACCAGAAAAAACTGTTCTGCGTGCAGTCAACCACACTTTTAAAGAACTTTTAGAACAAATGAAAGTCTCTGCATTAAATCTTAGGTGAGAGGTAAACCAATTACTTCTAAAACGAATATTCCTCCATTGTAGTCAGTCAGGACAAATGCGAAACAATCCAGTGTACATGGCATTCATTTTTTTCCTCCTCCCCGCCTTTGACACTCCACCAGCACACACAATTCACCAACCCAATAGGTAGGTGTCATCGTGAGTCACAATTTATGGAGTGTTGTCTTTAGTGACAAAATGTAAACGTCTTTTCACCGCAAATTTCACAAATCAGAAACGTGGAAAACGCTTGAACCGTGCCGGATGCGTTCTCAAATGAAATATACATGTAGTAAAAATGTGCTTTTAAATGTACTATTTTCTGCCGGGGGTGGGTGTGGGGGAGGGAGCGTGCGTTAGTTGTCAATTTGTTCTAACTATCATTCTTCACCAGGGCTGCTGCGGCAGCGACTGATATTTGTCTGACACGTGTAATACCACTTTTAGCAGTAGGTGACAAGAGACCGGTACAACAGTTGTTATTGTCATACTCACTTCTATTGAAACATCTGTGCAGTTTGGGACCATCTTCGGAAAGATTGGGTTGCTATGGTAAATGTGGGTTGCTATGGTAAATGTTTCATGCCATTGCATTAATTTAGCGTGTTTTTGGTGTAATTTTTAAACTTTCAATAGCGATAGATATATTTAGAGATAATGGAAGTATTAAGTAAATAAACAGCATAATGAGCATAATCCTGGAACAGCTGTCACACGAGCAGAACCTTTAAGTGAGGCGTTTTTTCTGAGGGGAACCGCGTCCAGACACCTAGCAGAGGGAGCAGGGCAGAGAACATTCCGTTGAGCAGTTTCTCTCAAGTTTTATTCTAATTCTCTCTCTGACCAACCACTGACCCCCTTTAACCCGCACTAATTAATCCTACTTCAACCTGTCTGCTAATTGTTATCCGTCGCTAAGCACCATGCAAGCCAAGTTTATCATTGACATCGAAAAGCCTACACTTAGTCGACCCCTACCAAATCATTGTTCACCTTCCCGTCTGGTTTTCATCTCACCTTTAGTACTATCCATCTCGCCCTCGTGATTAAAATTTCCTCATCCATCTCAAGCAGTTGCACTGACTAGCTAATGAATTCAGTATCAGTTTTCTTTGTCTGCTTCCGTGTGCCCTCTCTGAACCTTTCCTTTTGTGATTGCTCTCCCATTTCTTTAAATTTTATTTAATATATTCTCTAACTTATCCTAGGAGGTTTCATAAAGTAAAAGAAAAGTTTTAATTCTTAAACCGAACAAGTGCTACTTTTATTCCATAAAATATATTCCTCTTAACGTCTTTTCCTCTTAACGTCTTTTCCTCTACCCATAGCTTATATTCCAAATGAGTTCTGCGATATGGATCTTTCATCTAATACTTAGTTATAAATTAATATCCAGTATCTTCTGCTCGTAGCTGAAATCACAAAGTGTATCTAGTGTAGTCGTGCACATTGTTCTGTTGATTTCGTTACAGTCATTCATAGAAACAGCAGTAGAGTCGAGTTAAGTTTAATGAGAAAAAATACGACATCATTTTGTGTTGCAACAGGTGGAGATAGGGTCAGATGAGATTGGAACTGTATCATACAGTTTAAAGGTACCACAGGTTTTTTATAGTCGGCGTTCTAGTTTCTGTTAACAATGCTACAATTGCAGTTTCTCATGAGAGTCTGGAGCATTAAAGACTCGACCTCTAAGTCCTCCTCCAAGCTGTACAAGGCGACTCCCTGTAGGGGTGCATGGAACACATTTTTTACCTGGTGGCTAGATCTGGTAGTTGAAGATGGAGATTGCGTGCAATGCTCTGGATCTTAATTTCGTGGGTTTCACCTCTTCCACCTTTGACTGATTTCGCAGACGGGCGCCCCCGCCCCTCCCCCCCCCCCCCCCGGTAAAAGATCACGTTCTAGAATGGGTAGATAATTATTGTGCCCATGTGTAGGAGAATTAAGGTCTGAATTGTTGTTCGTGCCTGTGACACACGGGGCCCGATTGACCGTCCCATCCGGCGCACTAGCTATTAAAATCACCATCTTTTTGACCTGGGGTCGGGGGGGGGGGGGAGGCAGTTAATGATCGTCGGAAAGTTTTTCACACCGAAACCTCGACCATATGAACTAAATACTAGTATGCATCATTTCTATTGTTTTTATTTATTTAATTTTCCAGGCGTCAGTCTTAAACGTTTTATTTCTTTCAAAGCGTACATCTTTATTAGAAAGCGGTGGCTGATGCAAATGCGATTGTATTTGAGACATTGAAAAATTCCGATGCACAGATCCGATGCACAGATCTCCCTAAATGAACAGTCCACTGTTGGATTCAGTGACAAGTGCAGTTTTGGTGACACAATGAACAGTCCACTGTTGGATTCAGTGACAAGTGCAGTTTTGGTGACACGATGAACAGTCCACTGTTGGATTCAGTGACAAGTGCAGTTTTGGTGACACGATGAACAGAATCAAGTTTATAAAAAACAAACAATGAATCTCCGTGAGATGCGGACACCTTGAATGTGACTAGTGGGATTGACGACCAATTTTTTGTGGCGTATTCACTCTCCATCTACACTCTGTTCCTTCACTAACCCCTCCCCCAACCCCACTTGCCCGCATTTGAAATCGCTCAGATTCTTAGAAGCGGTTATCTGTTAAAGCCAGCTTCTTGCTGAAATGATCTTTTGAATACTAATGCCGAGTACTCCTATTTTGATCCTCCGCCAGGGGGACTTCGGACTTGTCGAAGCGGTCGTGATCTTCACTACTTCAATGACGTCAGAAAAGGTCATGGCAGTTAAATTTAGAAATTATCATGGAGTAGTTATCAGATGAAACAACTTCTCTATCTTCCACAAGCCTAGAAGATTAAAGATATACATAAGATTAAAAAAAAAAGAATAAATGATGACCATAAAAGAAATATGAAAATAAAATTTAAGAGCAAAGAATAAAATTTGAGGAGAAAGTACACTCTGGGAAGAAAAAAAAATATTGCTAGTTTTGAATATTTGTATATTTATTTATTTTTAAATTATAATTAGGCCATTGCACAAAAACTGTCTTTGAGAATTACATGTAGTAATCTTAAAGTCTTTCAGAAGATAATAATTCGCTGTTTCACCTGTAAGTGATCTGCTGACGGGTAAAACTGTTGTGGGAAAGGTGTGTCATCGTTGTGTTGCTCTTCCTTTTCCACAGACTACCATTGTCTGGATCAAAGAAGCGCGAATCCAGCCGTATCAGAGCGCAAATATAATTTTATACTC
This sequence comes from Sinotaia quadrata, assembly GCA_028829895.1. Classification (NCBI taxonomy): domain Eukaryota; kingdom Metazoa; phylum Mollusca; class Gastropoda; order Architaenioglossa; family Viviparidae; genus Sinotaia; species Sinotaia quadrata. The sequence goes on from CM054181.1 coordinate 83,797,096, forward strand.
ACAGGTATGCCATTTTCTGGATCCAGCCTATAAAGACTCGGGGCTAACTTCTAGCACACATTCCTCCGAATGTCCTGTTTCAGGTTTCCTTTACGCTGCTTAGCTAGAAAAGACACATCTGTCTGGAACGGGGCGGGAATTGCGTGTTGTGTATGTTCTCCCAAGAACTTATACATGCATGCACTATTCCATTGAAGCAAACATCGGTTATGAAAACAGCTGGATCTGCCAGCAAGCATTCCATCCCTCATGTCTGAGTAAAATCTGCGCTTTTCTGTACCATCATTTAACTTTTCTTTTTCTGTTGAATCCTGTGTCTGCATGCAAACTTGTATTCCTCTGGTTCCTCTGCATACACCAACTATCAAATTTGATAGTTCTAATATATGGGCCTCTGCACCAACAGCCAACATTGCTAGTTTTACTGGTTCTTCTGTCTATTCTAAAAGCCAACCTTACTAGTTTTACTGGTTTCTCTGTCTACTTTCTAAAAGCCAACGTTGCTAGTTTTACTGGTTCCTCTGACTATTCTAAAAGCCAACCTTGCTAGTTTTACTGGTTTCTCTGTCTACCATCTAAAAGACAACCTTGCTAGTTTTACTGGCTCTTCTGTCTATTCTAAAAGCCAAACTTGCTAGTTTTACTGGTTTCTCTGTCTACTTTCTAAAAGCCAACCTTGCTAGTTTTACTGGTTCCTCTGACTATTCTAAAAGCCAACCTTGCTAGTTTTACTGGTTTCTCTGTCTACCATCTAAAAGACAACCTTGCTAGTTTTACTGGTTCCTCTCTATACTAACAGCCAACCTTGCTACTTTTACTGGTTCTAGTATCCACATGCTAAGTTTAACACTTCTACTGTTTCCATTTGTTTGATGCCTAACTTAAACATTTCTACTGATACTTAACAATTGTACCGATTCATGTGTTTGCACGCTAAACTTAAACTACACTCCTTTGCAGTGGAGACCTCCAATAAGAACAAGTAATTCTTCCGTTTTACAACAAAACTTCAAGAAGTCAGACGGTCGTGGTGAAGAAAGGATCGGGGGATCCTTACTCTCAGACGTACGACGATGAATGAGTATTTTGAAAGGCGCAATGTACGCTAGCGTAAGTCACTTATTTGTGTAGATTTTCAAGTAAAACACAATCCAGATTCAAGTGAAAATAAGCTTTTCATCACGCTGAATATTAAACTCGAGTATTTCAAGTCTTTAACGACAAAAACGATCGTGATTTGCGTCTCCTAATGTACATCAATCGCAGTAGTATTACTAACATTCAAGAACGAAACGGGTGTCACTGTATTTTAGAAAAAGTTCACTGGGTGTATCGGCATGGAGGGCAAATAATTTTGAAACTTTAGATAACGACAGTTTGGCATGTGGATAAAAAAACCAAAGTAATTTCGCAACAGTTAGAATTAATATACACTCTCTTTTATATTAACTAATTTTAAAAAATATATTATTAACTGCTACATCTCTGCGTTCTTTTCGTAGCGAATTCGATTTGGGGACCTACAATCTGCTAGGCTTGCTCATAATACTGATATTAGCGAACTAGGTGACTCGTACCTCAACTCACGCTGACTCATACCACAGAAAATAGCGGGCGGGCGGCACTGTAAATAGTCGGCTTATTACACGGAGAACAGTGGGCTTGTGGCACTGTAAATAGTCAACTTATTACACTGAGAACAGCGGGCTTGTGGCACTGTAAATAGTCAACTTATTACACTGAGAACAGCGGGCTTATGACACTGAAAATAGCTGGTTTGTGGTACTGTAAATAGTGGGCTTATTACACTGAAAACAGCAGGCTTATGACACTAATAATAGTGGGCTTGTGGCCTGAGAACAGCGGGCTTATGTCACTGAGAACAGCAGGCTTATGATACTGAAAATAGTAGGGTTTTGGCATTGTAATTAGTGGGCTTATTACAGTGAAAATAGTGGGTTTATAGCACTGAAAACAGCAGGCTTATGACACTGAAAATAGTGGGCTTGTTACACTGAGAACAGCAGACTTGTGGCATTGAGAATAATGGGCTTTTGGCACTGAGAATAGTGGGCCTATGACATTGAGAATTGTGGGCTTGTGGCACTGAAACTAGCGGTCTATTGAGCATATTACATTGAGAATAACATACTTATAACACTGAAAGTGCCGGGTTTATGATTGAAAAAATATGGCTTATTATACTGGAAAAGCGGGCTTACGAGACTGAGAACAGTGGGCTTATGGCACTGAGAATACCGGGTTTTTGACACTGAGAATACTCGGTTTGTGACGCTGAGAATAGTGGGCTTGTGACACTGAGAACAGTGGGTTTGTGACACTGAGAATAGTGGGCTTATGACACTGAGAATAGTGGGTTTGGGACACTGAGAACAATGGGCTTGTGGCACTGAGCTTCATAATGTTGAAACTAGCGAGCACCATAAAACTGAAATTGGTGGATTAAGTTAATATATACAACCTACTTCAACTCAGAATAGCTGGCTTATCATACTTGAAAATAGCAGGTTACCTTACAGCTACACATGTGACCTCAAATCGTGCTGAGATTATGACACTGAAATAGCGGGCTCTGTTACAGCTACGCAGGTGACTTCAAATCCTACAAAGGAAAGCTGACTTTTATGACACTGAAAACAGCGGGCTAATTCGCAACTACACAGGTGACCTCATCTCATGCTGAGAATAGCTGATTTATAAGACTTATAAGTTACAGCTACACGGGTGACCTTAACTCATGCTAAGAATAGACGGTTTAAGACACTAAAATAGTGCTGAGATTATGACAAACTGTGGGGGTGGGGTGGGAAGAGAGAGGTAGCAGACTGCCAAAATCATCAAACACAAACGTTATGCATTAGTCAATCACTTATTCAGCCAATTTCTTATACTGCCATTTTAGAATCGTTTCATATTTTCAATTTCATAAAATGTAAAGGATCATTCAATTAAAAAATTAAAATAACATTCTTTTTGCGTCTGTTCTTGTATTTGAAAGGGTCCACACAGGTTTACTTTTGAATTCTTACTTCCAAAATTCTTTGCACCTGAAAAAATGAGGTGTTAAGCTCTGTGTTTGCTGGCTGTTTTACATTTTTTAAACACTTTGTGTGTGTGGCTATTTGTTCCTTGTTTTGTGTTCAGAAATTGGGCTCATGAGCTGCCTGGTTTAAACGCTCGTTAAGACTCGGCGATTATAAAGACTGGGTCGGCGCGTCTGCTTGCTTAAAGGCTTTTTAGCTCTCTGTTAAATTCCTCATCCTTTTGACATCCTCTGCTCCAGAATCGGAGAGTGTTGTTCCACTTATGACAGTCTTTCTGAACAATTAATCCTTCACTAACCTGACCATCTGAGCCCTTAAACTTGCAGCAGTCTTTCTGAGCAATTATTTCCCCACACATTGACAAACTGAAGCTCCTGTCCTTTGAGCTCTTTTAAACAAAAAATCAATCAACAACTTGACGATCTGAGGCCCCTATAACTTTTATTCAATGAATCACTCAACAACTGGACGGTCTAGGGCCCCTATACTTGGAAAGGTCTTTTAATCAATGAATCACTCAACTGGACGGTCTGGGGCCCCTATACCTGCAAGGGTCTTTAAAACAATGAATCCCCCAACAACTGGACGTTCTGAACCCCAGGATTGTTGTTGTCTTGCGAAGACATTTAAGAAAAATGAATCCCTCATCAAGTTGACCGTTCTGAGCCCTGGGTCTATGGGAGAATTATTAGCTTGTGATGGAGTTCAGAATAATAGATCCAGTTAAACCGAGTAGGTGATGAAAGTATGATTTGAACTCTATTTATTATCGTTATTTATTTACTTATTTTCTTACCCCTATATCTGCTAACATGCTATGAACATACCGGTTATCGCTAATACTAGTGTCTAGAACTAGAAACTAACCTTGCGTATGCTGCTGCTCTAGAGAAAAAAAAATCGTCGAGATGTGTCGAAGCTATTTGAGTCAGTAGCTAAATATTAAAATTAGAAGTTTAAACAACTTTAACATATGTTGCAAATAAAAACTATCATCTGAAACATAATAAAGCTCCACTACTACTAATTAAGACAAGATATTAAACTTGCTGTTTATTTGTTTATGCATATTTGTCTGTCTGCCCTGCCATTTATTCATCCGATTGTGTGTCTGTCTACACACACATGTCTATGTTGTCACTCTCTCAGTCTCTGTCTGCCTCTCTTTCTGTCTCTTTGTGTTATGTATGCATATCTTTCTTTCTTTCTTTCTTTCTTTCTTTCTTTCTTTCCTTTTATACATCTGATCGCTGCCTGTCTGCTTACTGTTCTTCGCGAAATGAATGCGGTAGTACAGGACATTTAGGGATCGCTTTATGATTTCACAGACATTTAGGGTCTTTTTATGATTTCACAGACATTTAGGGTCGTTTTATGATTTCACAGACATTTAGGGTCGTTTTATGATTTCATAGACATTTAGGGTCGTTTTATGATTTCACAGACATTTAGGGGTCGTTTTATGATTTCACAGACATGTAGGGGGTCGTTTTATGATTTCACAGACATTTAGGGGTCGTTTTATGATTTCACACATTATATATTACATATACTGATATACTGTAGTATTAACGTTTGCATATGTACATTTCTTTTTCGTTTCCTGCTGTTATTTTTGTAAATTTAATTGAATTACTATAGATAATAGAGGTATTCCCTTTTCCAGGAAGAGTGATATGCTCTTTGTATATGTTAATAATATTATGTGTATTGCGAGTCCTCAGAGTTGGTGGTCGTTTGTTTAGAATAATGAAGGCTAAGGGTTGTGGGTCAACTCTATTGTTACTGATTAGACTTGAGATGAATATTATTGTTAATTATTTAAATCTGTTTTGCATTGTTTGTTTATTGCTTGGGAGAGTTTTAATAATCGGAATGCTTAACACTGACCGGATTCTGAAATCTGTAGCACGATGATGCTAAATAACACTGACCGGATTCTGAAATTTGTAGCACGATGATGTTAAATAACACTGACCGGATTCTGAAATCTGTAGCACGATGATGCTAAATACACCTCTCCATACCGCTCTAAGCCTGTCCGCGCCTAGGAATTCAGTTGCTTGTCTTTGCTGAAGGAAAACAACAAAACAAAACAAAAAATCTTGTTATCTGCATTACCGTCCCCTTACGTAAAACTGAATTATTTTATCACTTATATTGTTTATATTCAAACGAATGCCCAATTCAGACCCATAGCAATTAAATTTTAATCTTTCAAAATTAAATAAAAGCTCTAATGTTGTGGCATTTTTCTTCAGTCTAGTTCTAAGCACTCTTTGTTCGGAGGAATCAATCATACCATTACAATGAAGCCAGGATACTCCACTGTACTTGAACATGCGTATTTTATTCCTTTTGTAAAAACAAAACCTCAGCATTTAAAACAAACTCGAAACCATCTTTCTCCAGATTTATCATTTGGAGTCTTCAAACAATGGTGACGTTGGAAAAAGTGAAAACTTTTACGTCCAGGTTAATAATTGCGTAAGTCTATCGCAGGTACAGATATATTATTATAGTCACGATTTGTGGGTGGATGGAGGATTTATAGCTAAGAGCGAGAGTGATGGCTTGATTGCTGCTTAGGTAGTTGGGGGAAGTGTATTTATTTGCAGACAGATCCGCACGATAGATGCTAACAGAGGACGCGTACGGAATTCTAGTCGGAACGTGCTATTTAAATAAGTTCGTCACAATGTGTCAACATGTCATCCGGAGAACAAAGGGACAGCACCTCAGGACACATGGTACAGATGCTTGTTCCACGCTCGTATACTTGAAACTGCATTCATGCTATCATTATATATTTAGTGTCAAGCCATCTGTGTTGCCTCGTGGCTTGCTGCAGTTGATGCAGTCGAATAGCACATTTAACTTCTTTTTGTTGGGGTTGGTGCATGCGAACTCTCAGGATCTAGTTAGGTTCTCCAAATGCAATTTTAAAGACTGTCTTAATGTGTGTGTCTGGTATGTAATATTGATAATATATATTTGTTTTAATAGTTAATCTTTTTAATCTTATTCTGTTGTTATTTGTGTAATGTGTGTGCGTGCGCACGCTTGTTTTTTTCTTTTCTCTAAATTAAAAAAAAAATAGCATCTTGCATGTCAAGGACTACCTTTGGCCTGATGAAGCATTCGAATGGAGTTTGTCCACTTCCATTCATGGACCCTCGATCGTTTCTACTTGCTTCGTACATATAAACCGCACTGATCACTGTTAAATAACAAAACATATATAAACTCTTTTGTCGATGCATGGAACAGTACTTATAATTGTGTTGTTTATGACTGACTCTTTGCATTTTTAAAATTGCTAATTAAATATAATTTAATTATTTTAAAAGTTGTTAAATAAATATAATTTAATTATTTTTAAAATTGCTAATTAAATATAATTTAATTATTTTTAAAGTTGCTAATTAAATATAATTTAATTATTTTTAAAGTTGCTAATTAAATAAATTTAATTATTTTTAAAGTTGCTAAATACGTAGAAGGATGTGTGTGTGTGTGTGTGTGTGTGTGTGTGTGTGTCCAGAAGCATGGTGTATTTTACTGTCATGCATAAAAGTAGAGTGATGATGTTTAGAGTGGAATCTAGCCCGTTGACTGACCGTTTCTATTTTAGCATCATGCTTACATGCTTCATTCTTACTGGTTGAAATTAAACACTCGACGAAGTTTTTCCATTAACTATTTATAGAGTTATCATAATTTGTCACGTCATAGCAGTCCGAAGTAAGAGGTAGGGCGAGAATTGTACTGAACAAAGCTTTGCTACATGGTTTGACGTCCACCTAAGGCGTCATCCAGTAGCGCATCCATGTAACGCGTTTAGAGTTATTCTCCTTTGTCACGTCATTGCAGTCCCAAGTAGCAGGTAGGATGAGAAATGTACTGCTGTCAAGCCATTTCAGTGCACAGATTTTTATTTTTACGTGCCCAACTAGCACCTCCCATTATTGCGTCGCCAGTTTGAGACAAGTGTAACAGATAGATAGATAGATATGTGTTGCTAATATTGTACGTTTTAGACACATTAACGAATAAGACTTGGAGAAAATGCGGCATTTTAAACAATTCCAGTACGTAGTGTGTAGATTGTATAGTAAAGCGTATGTATCATACGTCAGAGCACAGGTGACCCGAAGCCGATGTAATGCTAATAGATATTAACCGTTTATAGTAAAGTTTCATTTATACAGTCTGCCACTATCCCAATGTTCTCACGTTGTTGGCACTGTGAATAAATACGACAGTCACTGCTTTTGATGGTAACAATATGGTCGACAGTGAAATACAGGCGCATAAACTGCTGCTGGGATAACCAATCCGTATAATAGAGATGAGTGATGCTGGGACAATCAGTCCTTATAATAGATCTGCAATGCTGGAACAACCAGTCCATGCTACAAAGATGAGTGATGCTGGGACAACCAGCCCGTGTAACACTATCAGTGATGCTGGGACAACCAATCTATGTTACAAAGATGAGTGATGCTGGGACAACCAGTCCATGTAATAAATATATAGTGCTCGGACAACCAGCCATGTAACAAAGATCAGTGATGCTGGGACAACCAATCCATGTTACAGAGATCAGTGATGCTGGGACAACCAGTCCATGTAATAGAGATATGATGCTCGAACAACCAGCTGATGTAACAAAGATCAGTGATGCTGGGACAACCGTTTCATGAAATAGATACAAGTCCATGTAATAGAGATCAGTGTTCTGGGACAACCAGTTCGTATAATAGACATTACTGTTGCTGGGACAACCAGTCCATATAAAAGAGTTCAGTGATACAGGGATAACCAATCAATGTAATAGAGATCAGTGTTCGGGGACAAGAGTCCACGTAATAATTTCACTACACTCTGAAGTGAGAGAGCGAAATATTAGCTTTTTAGGGTTGTTCTTTCAAGTCATTGCAGTTTAGCCTGAAGTAACAAATAACACGAGAAATTCGCTACGTGTATTTAGAGTTAAATGTTCTTATTGCATTGAAACCAGAAATCATAATTAGGAGATGCAGAACTTAATTAAGCTATATATGTCTGTACTCTATAGTTAGGAGAACTGAACTTAATTAAGCTATATATGTCCATACTCTATGGTTAGGATAACAGAACAAAATTAAGCTATACATGTTTATACTCTATAGTTAGGAGAACAGAACATAATTAAGCTATATATGTCTATAGTCTATGGTTAGGAGAACAGAACAATTAAGCTATATATGTCTATACTCTATGGTTAGGAGAACAGAACTTAATTAAGCTATATATGTCTATACTCTAGTTAGATTTTGGGGCGGAAGGTGTGCGTGCGTGATTACGTTGTTTTGTGATTTTTTTTTTGTTTTTTGTACTTTTGCAAAATTTTGTTTTCTGAGTATTTTCCCATACATGTTATTGAAATTTGGATTGTTTAGCTAGTCTTTTATTTGAATACATTCTTAAATAATTCAATTTGGATTGTTAAGCTAGTCTATTATTTGAATACATTCTTAAATAGTTCAGTTTTGGTAAGCATTGCACTCTAAACAAATCTGTCCAATATCTTCCAGTTCCAGTGGTGTTTCTCTGATGTGTCTCGTTCGTAATTTCTCCCCTTTAAATTTAATTGCTGAGAAGTTTCGTTGTTTCTAAAAATAAAAATAAATATATAGTTTTTTCAGTTTATAATTGGATTTACTGTACAATTCTTACGGGGGATTTTTGTGGTAGATATTTTTTATGACGTAGTTTACATATTGATATTGGTAGAGATATGGTGGTATATTGCATTGAAAAGGTAAAATTACGTAGTACAGTGAAACATCTACATACGATGAGGTTTAACATAATTACTAGCATTGCAACTAAAAACGCAATACTCTCTGTATAAATGGAAATAAAACAAAAAATGATGTATGTAATTAGATTTCTGATGACGGTAAAGTAGTCGATGACTTCAAGATAACCGTTGCTTGCTAAGCTGAGCCATCCATCCCTGTCACCTAGCGACGTCATAGATTGATACGCGAACTATTTGTCCTGGTTTCGACCTGCAGTCTGGGTGCCACTAATATTAATATAGTAAATTGCATGCATGCATAACATTAAAAAAATATTACAATTATTTCTTGGTTTTCCTTGAAATGCTGATTGCATTGTAGCAGTAAAATTTAAGGCCTTTAATTACTTATAAAACTTTGGTTCAGATTTAAACTGAAATATTTTGTTCAAAACATATTTGTTATAAAACTTACAAGAGCAATGTAAGTAATCAACTTCCTCTCCTCCCCCCCCCCCCTTTCATGATGTTCTTGAACAATATATTTGCTACTGCCAGATGTGTTGACGTGTGACATTTTCATATGACATGTAACATTTTGATATTCTCCTTAGATATTGAACATTTTATTCAGAAAGTGAAAAACGACTCTATCCTTTTGTTCTTAGAAATGCATTAAAAATTTATCTTTCCTAATATATATATGTAAATACATGTTTTTATTTATTTACACTAAAGTATTTATTAAGTTTTCTGTCATAAAAGTACGTATTTAGTTGTCTTATTATCAAAATACGTATTAAGTTATTTATCTTAAGCATACGTATTTAGTTGTATGTCATGAAAATACACCTTACGTGATTTATCATAAAAATTACGTATTTAGTTGTCTGTCATAAAATACATTTTAACTTATTTATCCTAAAAATACATATATATTAATTGATATGTAATATCAGTATTGTCAGATCTGATCTGATCGTCTGTGGAATGCTTTCTTTTTTAGTTAATTCTTAAAATGTTTTCCCTCTTATTAAACACAAAGTAATTAGCATACCTTGTAATATATTTTCTTTTTGCGACATGTTCTTACATAACCAATATCGCGTTTCAGGCAATTTTCTGTCTTTCACTTGTAAAATAATGCACATTACGATTAGTCTCAGTATAGATACAGTATCTTGCGAAGGAAAAATCGACTTGAAACAAAATTTAATTAAATAGAAAAATGGTAACATTAAAGTATATATCATGTATAGATGTTAATTTTTGTGTATTTTCTCTCTTTGACAGGTAGGGCCTGTTTTCGGACATATGGGTGTCGTGGTTGAAAATGACTCGGAGACAAAATTGACAAAGAGGGAGACAATCACATTTTTTATGTTAGTCCAGGAGGATTTCCTTGCTCGTCATGAACAGTATTTCGCAGACTTGATTAGTATCCGCACTTTGTACTAGGGTTCTCATACACTCATTTCATGAACTAGCGGCAGGGGTAACAAAATGGTGGAAGAATAGTTTTAGTAGTACTTCTGCGACAGGGCTGCAAACCCTTGTACCTAGACCATGGCAACCGTATCGAATATAAAACGGTGAAGGAATCCACATGGATAATTGAAAACGTCTGGCCACGTCTTTCGCGTGCTTTCATCTTTCTGATCGTTTTCCCTTCAAGACAGACACAGATCTTTTTAAGCACAACTTCACATTTTGTTGCATGTGACTTTGAAACTGTTGTCAGTAGTGAAACATTATGAACACGAAATATACCGCTAAATAAAAACAACAATACACAAAGAGAGCGCGTAATGCGTCTAATGGTGGTGTTCCCGATGAAGCTGGCATAAACATGCAATAAGCATCGCTGAGGCAGATAATTTGCACCGAGATTTTCGCCTGTCATCATTACCTCCCTTACTGTGCTGTGGTGAGGCAGTTGTTCGCTTATGCACCACTAGTCTGTAAGAGAAAAGACAAATAAATAGTATAGAACTATTTAAACAGAATCGTACATATGGTTCTTCTTCACGTTCACCTAACCATTCTATTTACAGTACCAATCTATTTACAGTACCAATTTCAAGAGCACAGAGCCGTTCCTCTACGAAACCGTCGCTATGGAATTGCTAGGACTGCTTCAGCAGATGGCTTCTTGGCAAGCTCTGGCGATGGTCGCTCTGGTGGACGTATGTCTCATTTGCCTCCAACTCGGTTCACTGCCCCCTCCTGATGACCTCCCAGTTTTCTACATCATCAACCCCATCGTTCACCCGCAACGCGAGTACCAGGAGCAGCTCTTGAAGCGCGTGGAGGCGGAGCAAGTCAGGGTCAAGGCAGACATGATGAATAGGGTTAGAGACATAAGGAACATTACGGAAACGTTCCGAGTCCACGCTGGCCTCTTCATCAGCTTGGATGCTCAATTGAGCAGACTGGAGAGCGTGGTTCGGCGATTGCAAGGGAGCAGTAATGATGAGAGCAGTGTTGTAAGGACACCATTGAAAATTAGTGACGGCCTGTTGGCCTACAAAGAAGAGAATGATGCTAGTGACGCCATTTTGACCTACAAAGAGGAGAGTGACGTTAGTAAAGGACTTTTGCCCTACAGAAGGGAGAGTGACATTCTTTTGTGATGACGTGCAACCCTGCTAAAAGAATTGAACTGATGTGGAAAGGAAAATTCGTGGTTATGCTAAACAGAATTGCTCGCATATAGAAGGAAAAGTTCGTGGTTATGTTAAACAGAATTGCTCACATATAGAAAGAAAAGTTAGTGGTTATGTTAAACAGAATTGCACACATATAGAAAGAAAAGTTAGTGGTTATGCTAAACAGAATTGCACACATATAGAAAGAAAAGTTCGTGGTTATGTTAAACAGAATTGCTCACATATAGAAGGAAAAGTTAGTGGTTATGCTAAACAGAATTGCACACATATAGAAAGAAAAGTTCGTGGTTATGCTAAACAGAATTGCTCACATATAGAAGGAAAAGTTAGTGGTTATGCTAAACAGAATTGCACACATATAGAAAGAAAAGTTCGTGGTTATGCTAAACAGAATTGCACTGATGTACAAAGAAAAGTTCGTGGTTATGCTACAAGAACCTTGACTTATCGCAAATTCATTGTTTCCTATAGTGCGGCGATCTTGAGCCATGTTTACTGCGGTCCACCACCACCCCACCCCCATCTCCTGTCAGCATTTGGAACGTGGATGGATGCGCTTGGTGTTAAACATAGTTTTCTCATCTATTGTTATTTTTATTAAAATTGGTCATGTGCTATAATACTGGTGTGGTATTATAAGACTAGTAAATTGTTATTTGTCTGATTGCAGTGTTCTATGAGTGGCTAGATATTGTTAAGACTGGTGTGGTATTATAAGACTAGTAAATTGTTATTTGTCTGATTGCAGTGTTCTATGAGTGGCTAGATATTGTTAAGACTGGTGTAACGTTAAACAAGGCGGTTGGTTTGTAATGAAGCTTGAGGAGTTTGTGTGTTGTAAGACACGGGTCATATTACAAACCTACTGGGATATTATAAGGCTGGTATGCTAATGTAATAGTGCTTTTGTGCTATATACGACTGCTGTAGTGTTATAAGACTGGAGGGGTAATATAAGTCCATTGGGGTGTTTTATAAGGCTGATGTGGTAATATCAGACTGATGTAATATTATACAACTGGTAGGGTATTAAAGAACTGGTGAAGTATTATAACTTTAGTATGTAAGACTTGTGGGTATTATAAGACTAGTGTAGTGTGTAAGACTAGTTTAGTGTGTAAGACTGGTGGGTATTATAAGACTAGTTTAGTGTAAGACAGGTCGGTATTATAAGACTAGTGTAGTCTGTAAAACTGGTGGGTATCATAAGGCTGGTGTAATATGCAAGATTAGTGGGGTATGATAAGGCTGGTCTGGTTGTGTAAGACTGATTGAAAACGGGTAGGGTATCTTAAGGCTAGCGTGGTGTAAGATTGGTCTGACGAGTGGTGGTGGTGGGTTATAAGACTAATGTAATGTTATAAGACTCTCGGAGGGTATTATAAGACTTCAAAATGGTAATGTTAGATGGGATTGTTATAAGACTAGTATATTTTGTAGGCTGTTTAGTGTTATAAGGTTGGTGGTGTGTTATAAGGCTAGTGTGGTAATATAATATTGGTGCGGTATTATAGTACATACGTGGTACTCTAAATCTGTTGTGTATGTTAATTGACAATTGTGTACTGGTTTTGGAGAATATTATAATAGGAAAACTGAATGATCTGTTTCATGTAGTTTGTGTAAAAGGTCTGGAAGTAAAAGTACTGGTGAGTTACAGAAGACATGGCTGTGTGTGTGTGTGTGTGTGTGTGTGTGATTTTTTTAGGATCTAGATGCCAGCTCAAAGCTGGTTAGTGGCATACAAATCACTTCAGCAAGAAAAAAATAAATCTTGTTTTAAATGTTTAAAACTCTTTATGTCAGTTGTATTGCAAAGATTAACTATAAACATAAAATGCCTAATTCAATCTTTGAATAGTACAGATAATCACAACATAATGAATGGTGTGATGATTATAATCAAGTTTATAAATGTCTATTATTTATAATCATGACCATGTAGTGTCGTAAGAGAAAGTTTGTTTGAGCATTGTCACTGTTGCATTATTTGAGTCATGTTCATATGAGTGAATAGATAAGTGAGTTTATAAGAGAATGAGATAAATCTGAGAGAAGCTGTTCAGCTGTTGGCTTTATAATAACTCAGGATGCTTGACTTTGTCGTCTGAAAGGTCCTGGTGGTGCTGCAGTTGATGCGCACATTTCCGTCGAACCAGGTCTCTGGCTCACTGGTCATTTCACTCTGTTGCTGCTTCGTGGCTCAGCACTTGTCAAAAGTCGACGTCAGAATAAGATGGCGATCTTCGGCAGTAGTATACACAGAGGATGGTTTCTTGCTGCGTGCGTCAGTAACCGCGATAAGGGTTGTAGCTGCTCTACAGTATGATTATAGCATATTAAGGCCGGGAGCCAAAGCATGTGTTGAATTTACGGTCATTTGCATTGGATGTAAAGCAAAGAGGACATATGCTGAATATGTAATGCTATTTTATATTAAAAATACATCTTGTAAAGCAAAGAGAACATATGCTGAATATGTAACGCTATTTTTATATTAAGAAATACCTCTTGTAAAGCAAAGAAGACATATGTTGAACATGTAAAACTTGCCTTTAAAATGTCACTGTATATGATATCTGAAATGCGCCGGTCTTCAACCAAGCTGTGATCTGCCATCAGACTTTCCTTTCAGCTACACTCATGACCACTTGAAAGTCTCACGCTTCTTCATCCCTCTCAGTGTAGCCTAAGATTAATGTCGTCGTAATCATCATCATCATAACTGCACTTAGATGCACACCCATCCAGAACTGGTAGCCATTCTGTGAGTTTAGGTGCCAGGTTATCAGGCGAGCAAAGTTGAGATCATTGTTTCAGTTGTGTTTCTTACTATAATGTTTCACCAACTTCGCAGACATAAGCAAGTACCTACACTCTGATGGGGGAGGGTGGAGAGCGAGATTAACAGTTTGTAGAATGGAACTCAGTGTGCAGTTTTACCCGACAATTTTACTCTTTCCGTTTTTCAGCTCCCAAATGATCATAGGAATACACGTGTGTCCGTTTTATCGTCACATCCAATGAACCAAACAATACTCCTACCATCTTGAAGCGTAATTTTTCACCGCACTCCTGCACGCCTTTAAACATTCGGCTTTGTCTCTTCCAATACCATTTTTATGGAAAAGGAAGTCACCAAGTTTTGGAAAAGAAATGGTAATTTAAAAAAAAAAACCAAAGAAAGGGGAAATGAAATCAGCCAAGAAACCCTACACACACAAAAATTTAATCCAAAGCTAAAATATACACCAACACAAAACACAACCCCACATTCCCCCCCCCCCCCCCACACACACACACATGCAGCACTGCTTAATTTTTGGATTACTTAGAAATAACATTTCCTCTTAAATGAAAAGAATTATGTTTTGCAGGCTTTAAAATTTTTAGCTACAAAGAATGTAAAATTAATTTTAAAAAAACAAACTATAGTTAATATATTATAATATCCACACAAGACAGATTGACTGCCTTGCCCCCAGTCACACTCAATCATGTCTAGAGGTAATCTGTTGGCACTGAAAGCAATGTGTTACAGTTGTGACGTATGACAAGTGACTAGATATTCGTATCATGTATACTGTATACTATACCCCTTCCACACTCCATAGTTTAGGCACAAATCTAGTCACAAATTAATATGATTCGTTGCACACCAGACAGATTGATCAGCAGGAAAATAACCCTCATACGCTCTTATAACTAGACGAATGCAGACAGTTGATGAAATGAACAGGTGAAATAACTGATAACTAATAAGTAGCAGGTAGATTGGTTTGGTACAAAATAGATGCAAAACTCAAAACAATATTTAGTTGCTGACACAACAGACAATATATTCTTCATCTCTGTAAATAATACTCTAGTTATTACTATAATTAGATCTTTTTTTAACCCTTACACATGATGATGAGAGTCAGTCTACTTACGAGTCCATACCCTCTGAAAGATTACTGTAGTTGTATAGAATATTTTCCTGTAGTAGATATAGACAACCATAGATAGCTGTAACAACTGTAATCTTGCAGTTGATGTCTTCTGAGGCAGATTTGCTGAGGACGAGTAGAGTCATAGCCAGTTTAGAACCACATTCTCATTATGGCAGCTTGTAGTCTTGAAATGGGACTGGACCATTTATGACTCAGACTACTTATTGGCAAATGCACAGCTTCTCTGTACTTCCATGGAGGAAAACCTTTTCTTTACATGTATTAGAGGAACTGCTGTAAAACATGTACAGTTCCCCATTAAGTGGGTTGTTCTTGGATCTGTATACTTTAACCTTTCTGGTATATTGTTCCATTCTGCAGAGGTCTAATAACAGCAAAAATATAGCTGGCTTGCATATTCTCTCATTCATACACTACAGGGTAACTGATATAAAATTACCTACACAATTTAACCTGGATGCCATAATGTGTTAACCGAAGGAAGCAGTAGGCAGTGTTTCCTGTGCAGAGTGTGAGTAATGTATGATTTAATTGCATCAAGTCAGATGAACATATCTAATTAATATTATGCAAACTAAGAGGTACCGTCATAGTTCACTCATATACTGCAAACAAATAATTAAATAATATTTCTCTGCTAAATGTAGACAGATTAGTATAAAGCAGAATGCTAGTACTATTGCTTAAGGGAATTGTGAAATCACTAACGTATCAACTGTGAAGTGCATCATAGTTACATTGGGATTACCAGCCACCTACCCCGCCACACGCACACACACCACACAAAATAAATTAAAAAATTTAAAAAGAAAGAAAAACAAAGTCTCCCCCCCCCCCCGAAAAATAAACGAACAACCCTCCCCAACTTTTGTTTAAGTTTGCAGACTAGCTGCTGTATGTTGCCTACTAAACAGAAACGTGCAGTTCTAAAAAAGAAATTCAAACAACTCCTTCCCACAGATTAAATAGATTTTTAAGAAACAAAAACACCCCAGACAATACTTTTCTTACGATTTTTAAAATTCAGTTTTACGTCTTGCAGGTTATTTTAAATTCACAATCCCAGTCTTTAAAAATAACAATTAATTTATTTTTTTGTAACGTATGTCATATTTAATCTCCCCACCTGTCATTCTTAGACGTCGCCCACAGCAGCAGCAGAAGAAAATTAGTATTTTAATGGAAAACTAATATATCTGCCTGATGTGAACAAATGTTACATCTTACATTTTAAGAACAATTGTGAGACTATTAGAGAAAACTACTCATCCAGTTTCAACTGGTTTGGATTACATTAGCAAGTTCTAGCATAGTATTTACCAACTTTGGTATTAACAAAAATAATATCATAAGCAGTGCCCAAGATCGGTTCACATTGACATTTAACAAATTTATAAAACAGTTAAGTTAGAAATAAGGATATGCAAAAGTACTCCATACACGCACACACACACACACACACACACACACACACACACACACACTTGATGTTTATTTCATTAAAGCTTTATGACATTTTAATAAAAAAGATTACATACCCTTAAACTTTTTAATTTGAAGAGCCCGCGTTTGAGGCAGATAAGGGATATAGTGGATGTTCAAGGGTATTTGCAGTTGTAGGCCTAACTTAAACTTTGTCAGTGAAAGCAATTTCTTCTTTTGTCCGAGCTTGTCAATAGATTGCTTAAGCACTATGAACAGTACGGGAAAATAATTCTGTGAACTCGTCTACTTTTAGTCCTGACCAAAATTTATAGTGTGTGTGTGTGCTCGTGCGCAAAATACAGCGATGAAACTGAAGTTGTACTTTGATCTATGTTCGCTTGGCTTGCCTACAGTTAACACTTTGTCTCAAAAATGTTCATTTTTCTGTCTATTCAGAGTTTAATTCTGGCTTAATTTTATTTGTGTGTTTTTCGAAAATTACAGGTTCATGATATAATTTTATTAGTTATTTATCTCGTATGAACTCACATGTGTAATAGGTCAGGAGAAAGCAACAATTTTTATTTATCGACAGAAAGTGTGGTAGTATTCCTACTCTAGTGACGTCACATCACGACAGAATCTAACTTGTAATTAACATTATATATCTCCAATCTTTTGATTGTCATAATTCAGCTAGTGTTTGTTTTATATTGTTGCATATCATGCTCGCTCTCTACCCACACATTGCACAGACCGCAACAGCCGGTCGCTCGAATATTATTTATGAAGTGTTTAAGTTTTTGTCGATGATATTACTTTTAAAAAAGCAACCAAGATATGAATTTGGTAGTTACCAAGATATACAAGGCAAGCAGTCTTTCCTACGCTTCATCTAAGAGCGTGCATTTGCATGAAGCTGTTTGAGAGTGAAAAGCAAACGAAATCTAAAACAAACAAAGAGAAAACAAACAGCACACATCGTATGACCACTGACATAAAACGTTCTAAAGACGAAACATATCGCATATTTATCCACATGCAACCTTTTGATAAGAACAAAAATCCTTATGGATTCTTTGTTTTTACATATATCAAGGTTAAAAAAAAATGTCTGCTATAAATGGTAAAGGTCTGTATCATCCAGTCCCTCTTTGTTGTGACATTTTTTTCGTTGACTGCTTCTGATTGGTGCATACAAACTGTTTCTGGTGTTTTGACTTCGCAGATCTCACACGTCAATTTCTGCATAGAATTTGTTCCCTGCCAGTGTGACTCCTCAAAATTCTCTACCACATCCGACAGTGTTCTGTTTTCACCAGTGGTCCTGTCGATTTAGCCTTGGCTTCATTTTGAGATCTTCCAGGCTTTTGCATTGTTAGATTTCATGTTTAGCGTTTGATCTCTTGCAACATTTGTGGGGTTTTCTGTTAAAATTTTTAATGCCATCTTTCTGTCATCTGTATAGTGATTTATTTTTTTAATTTTTAATTTCTTTTTTGTTGGCGCACATTGACCTTGGAAGATTTACAGTGTCCAATTTGCTGACAGCTTCCTGTTTTCTTCTTGTTTTCGAAACCTATATAGCGCATTCCAATGCTTTAAAGGTGGAGGAAACAGCTAGGTATTCGTCATCATCAAATTAGGTATTCGGGGCTGAGCACTTCCGGTTTCCGCGCTGGGAAAGGGGAGTGGTGGGGGCCTAATGAATAAGTCGATGTAGAAGTAGGATTTAGCCTGTCGAAGTTATTGTGGTTTTTTTATAGATGTCACATTGTAGTGTGTTGGCTAGTTCGTCTGTGGCACACATATCTGGCCGGTAGTGTGTTGGCTAGTTCGTCTGTGGCACACATATCTGGCCGGTAGTGTGTTGGCTAGTTCGTCTGTGGCACACATATCTGGCCGGTAGAGGCATACGTTAGCTTGTAATCCGTGGGCTAATGTAGTGGCTGTTGGTATTGCTGAAACCCGATCTTGGATGGACTTGGGATGGGTGGGGGTATCTTACAGAGCCCAGGCTAGTAGCACACCAAGTCTGTACCTAGCGTGTACACGCCCGGGATGTTCAACCCCATGTTCTGTTTACTGGTGCGGTTGTCATCGTTGTCATCGCTGTCCCCGGTGAGCTAAATAGTCACGTGAAGTGTTGCTTTTAGATAGCAGTGAGGGCACATCTGTACTTCAAGGTCCAACTTATTCAGATTTATAACTTAGTTCACTTCTCACTAATGTTTCTTTAAGGGGCGCGGCTCGGGAACGTTGCTTCTCACCCCTTATTTTAAATGATTTCTCACTGCGTCACATCGGCTTTGTAAATAAAAATATTTTAATAAATTACTTGAAATACATGCATAAAATAAATATATTCATGCGCACAAACTACAACGTAAGCGTGGCCACTTGTGTACTGCAAACGTGTACGGTACCCCGACCCTTCCGGCTACCTAACTCATTCCATTGAACTTCACGAAATGGCGATTTCTTTTTCAACACGTCACTGATACGTTGGCTAAGAAATTTACCGATGGCCAAGTGCGAGTAAAGAACTTTAGAAATGAAACGGATCCATCACTTTCATGATTTTCACCTTTGACCTCACAGCCTTTACGTTGGATTTAACTCTTGTTTGGTGGGAGTTTGCGTGGTTTTTGCTGGTCGGTGCTCCAGTTGCCGACAACACCCAGCCTGCCGGCCGTGTTGCACTTGTCAGCTTTCGAAACAGAAGTTTGTAATCGGACACTATTTTAATTGCTGGTTAAATTGCTATGGAAGCAGGATCTCAGAGATTAGACATTTTAAGAACTTAATTACTCCGATCTTTTTACTGTCAATAAATAAATAAAACACGTGCGCTAGTCAGTGAACGTAGACATAACCGTGATGATATTACATTGTTTGTAAGGTGATCTGGTGCATCTTGTAGACATGGTAATCCAATGGGCAATTTATTAAGCATTGCTCCTTTTGTTATCTTTGGCCATTAAGACTGCCCTAACCCGACGTCTCATAGCGGCATTAGTTCTGCGTCCTTTCCAAGCTTTTTTTTTTCTTTCCGCTGTCTCCCTCCAGAGGATGCGGTAAGCCTTTTATCAGAGATATTCTCAACTTTGGAGGTCCTCTGGAGAAAACTTCCTCTCCTCACTTGTTTCTGGAGAGGGCGGGGTGGTGGTTGTTTGTCGAGTAGATGTAGTGTGTGTTTTGTTGGTGATGATCGCTGTGCTGCATGTCGGCGAGTCTGGTCGGTGGAGGTGGGCTTTAGTCCGGAGATCCGTTGACTAACTCGCCGTTGCGCTGCTCTGTGAAAAGAGAGAGAGAGAGAGAGAGAGAGAGAGAGAGAGAGAGAGAGAGAGAGAGAGAGAGAGAGAGAGAGAGAGAGAAGGGGCGGGCAAAGAAAAATGAGATAGGTGGTGAGAGAAAAGTGAGGGAGTAACTCAGAGGTGGAGAGAAAGGAGTGCCATCTCAGAGCTTGCAAATATAATTAAAAAAATATATATCTGAAATTACTGTCATAAAATTAAAAATACTAACTTTACAATTAAAGACATTTAAATGGGTTAGACTCTCATAGATCATTTTCTTTTACTAGTTTAATATTAACAAGTAGTTTAAACTCTCAATGTGAGAAACACAGATTCTGAATTATTATGCAACACACACTTAGTGTGTAATTGTGCTCAATTCTAGTCTAAACACATTTGTCTCTTGTTACATTATTGTGATCAGTTGCTCTTGGAGACTGTAACACCTCTGGGCACCCTTCACTCGTTATGATTATTATTTATTAATTAATAACAATTAATTACAAGTGATCAAGATTCCTAATGTATAGTTATTAATAATTCTCCACAAGACCAACATGTCTCTCAATTGGTGGATTATAAAAGTGTCATATAACTCAATTTATAATACAATAAAAAGATACACATTTTACTGTCACATAATGTTTCAGCGGGTCAAAGCTTCTTACTAAAGGAGTAATAAAAATCCATCTTTTATTTGTATTTAACAAGCCCCCATACACTCACTATTACTCCAACATAAGGCTTTAATATATGTGGAAGAAGGTTAATAAATTTATCAATAATTTATTAAATCAACAATCAATATACAACATATGAATATAATCAAAAGAGCATTTACATTTATATCACTTCACAACAATGTTTGATTAAACATTAAACACACATTCATTTTATCCTAGGATAGACATGAGCACACACACACACACACACACACACACACACACACACACACACACACACACACACACACACACACACACACACACACACACACATTATCTTCATAGATATGGTTTTCATCATAGAAATGAGAGTGGAGTTTTAGAGAGATAATAATAGTCATGTACATAACCTTTCAGTGATGGCAGCTATCAATAGCATGTGTTCACAATCAAGCGGTTTGCAACAAGTAACTTTCTTATTTGATGATAGTACAACATATTCCTTCTAGGCATTTTACACAACTGTTCCAGAATCTTCAATGAACTCACAAAACACACCACGGAGAATCATTCAGAACTTTGAATCATGCAGTGTTCTAGAATCTTTGTGTTCAAGCACACAGTGAGAAATGTTCAAAATAATCTTTGTGAATTCTCAAGACCATGTTTGAGCCTCAGTTTTCACTGTATTGGCTCTCAAATGGAATTCACAGTAATCAACTTACAGCAACACATTTCCTGATCATTTCAATGACAGTGCTGGATACACAACAACACGATCCAGTAGTAACAATAGTCATTGCAGTATGAAGTGGATACAAGATTACAAAAAAAAATATGTGCTCCTCTCTTCAAAAATCAAATTAGGGGCAGCGCTAAGTTTCAGACATATTTCATCTCTAAACTCCTTTCTCTCTTACAAACATTCTCAACTTACAAAGCCTGCAACAATATTGTTAACCTGATACACATGCAGCATAAGAAATATAGCATCTATCAAAATTCACAAGTATAATGTACAATATAATCAAATTAGTGGTTCAATCAAATAATGGTTCAATCACATAAAGCATTCTCCAGTTCAAATCATAGATCAATAGCAAACATGTACAAAATATTTCTAAGTCTTTCCTCCCTTTATCAGTCAATTAACATAAGCTAATGATTGCCTTTATGACTGGACTTGAGTTATGTCAAAATCATAGTGATTAGAATATAGGACTTTTTCAACTTTTTTTAAAAGTAACTTTCATTTCATCCCCATTGGATGAAATTGTTATAAGCAAGTGTAAGGCTATTAGTATTAGTCAGAAAAACTACTCATCCAGTTGGAACTGGTTTGGTTTGCATCTCCACCTGAGTTATACCCAACTCTGACACTATTAAAAAATATCAGCATAAGCAGTGCCCAAGGTTGTGCCAATTTGACACTTTGATATTTAACACTTTATATAGCAATTAAGGTTAGAAATAAGGATAAGCAAATTTATTCCACCACAGATTGCATCAGCAAGTTCTAGCATATTCTCTACCTGTGTTGTTTACCCCAGCTCTGGCGCCCACAAGATATTGTCATAAGCAGTGGTCAGGTCATGTTAACATTGACAACAAATATATAATTATTAAGTTTAGAAATAGGGATATGCAAATTTACTCCGCCACAGAGTCATTAATCACTTGTTGTGCTCTGTTGTCATGACTACATGTTCCTATAGGGCAGGGGTGCACAAACTTTTTAGGCCAGAGGGCCACATTTCCAACTGATAGTGCATGGAGGGCCGCAAGTCAGATTGCACATGGATGGCTGAGTAGAAAAAGAACAACACAAATAATGAAATAATGTCTTTACATTCGTTTTTGCCTTATTAACATAGATTTAGTCTTTTTAAGTGAGAAGGGTCAGCCTGAATGTTGTTAACAACTTTGTCAATATTTGGTTCGAGTTTTGTAGTCGCCAGCCTCAAAATCGAACAGAGATTGTTGTCGGTCAAATTCGATCTCAGCTTGTTCTTGTTCATGTTCATTACTGAAAACGTTTATTCACACAAGTATGTGCTGCCGAATTCTGACAACAACTTGCAAGCCAAGTCCTTGACATTTCTGTATGTGCTCGAGCTGAGACTTCCATAAAATGTTAAAATGTTGTTCTGCTGAAATGATGACTTCAGTTCAGGTGAACATTGAAGATCAATGACCTCCAGTTGACAGTGATCAGGCACGGACTCTACACTACATGAGAAAGGATCGCGAATGAAGTTGAATAAGTCCTTGTGCTCCTTGAAGGCATCAAAGCGTTCAGTAAATTCCTTCAGCAATGTTTCACAATTGCAATGGTATCTGCTGAAGTTACATTGGTACTCCTTCTGAAAAGCTGAACAAATCGGAAAATGACAAAGATTTCCAGCTTGCAGATTCGAACAGAAGAGCCTCAACTTCAACGTGGACTGCAGTTCCTTGTACATATTAAAGATAAAGTGATCTTTGCCTTGGAGACGCTGGTTGAATCTATTCAAGTGATCTGCCATGTCTGTCAGAAATGCCAAGTCTGCCAACCACTGTTTGTCAGCAAACACAGCCGTGTCTTTGCCTTTGACAATAAGGAATTCACAAATTTCCGTTCGCAACTCAACAAACCATTTTAATACCTTTCCTCGACTCAGCCACATGACATCTGTGTGATACAGAATGTCTCGATATTCTGCCTTGATGTCTTCAAGAAATGGTCTGAACTGTTGATGATTAAGTCCTCTGGATCATATGAAGTTCACAGAATTAAAAACGAATTTAATGACGTCAAATTTCAAGATTCGTGCACAGAGCGAATCCTAATGAATTATGCAATGGTACATGTGGACACTATCTGTTGGAATTCCAAGCCCATGCAAATGTGGCAGCAAATGAGCAACAAATCCTGATGCTCTTCCAGTCATAGCAGGCACACCATCTGTGGTAACGCTGGCTAGCTTTGGCCACTGGACGTTAAGGTTTCCAAGAACGGAAGTCACTCCTCCAAAAATATCTTCACCAGTCGTCCGCCCATGTAGTGAAGCCATACCAGCTAATTCTTGAGTTATTTCAAAGTTCTCATCCACAGCACGCACAAAACCCAGCAATTGTGCTATGTCAACGTTGTCAGTGCTCTTGTCCAAAGCAATTGAAAAGTACTTACAGTTAGCAAGTCTTTCACACAACTGTTCACAAACATCTGTTGCTAAGTCTTCGACAGGGCCTTGAATGGTCGTCAGTGAGAGTGGGACTGTGTTGAAAAGATCCGCCTTTTCAGGACATATTGGACAGCTTGGATGCAGTCTTTGACGAAGTCACAGTCAGTAAACGGCTCACCTTCAGTAAATGGCTGTGATGATTTGGCAACAATATGTGCTACTTTGCAACTTGCACAGCAGAATACTTGTTTTCTTCAGACTTTTTTGTGAAGAAATGTTGCTGTGCTGACAGACCTTTTAAAAGTTGCTCAAGTTTGTTGTTTCTCACAGCACCTTTTAAGTCATCAAAAGTCGCAGCGTGCTTTGTTTTGTAATGCCGCTTGCAGTTGAAGTCCTTAATCACAGTAACAGACTCACAACAAATTAAGCACATAGCTGCTCCATTAAAATGCCACATAAAGTATTTAGCCATCCACTCTTCTTTAAACTCTTATGCAGCAGGTTTTGACATATTTACAAAGGGCAGTAGTTTAAAAACAACTTCACTTCAAGCTGTGTAATTCATTCAGTACATGCCAACCAGACATCCACAGCCACATATTCATACACACTGACTGCACCTTCCTTCCCCCCCCCCCCTGCATCACCTCACCCCATGCCAGACTGAACTTTGGCTGGCTGCCTGTCGACTTGGGTCTTTCTAAGGCTATTTGATGTCGCCATACATCAAAGATTCGCAGATACTACTATTTCAACACATACCCCTTTGATCAGCTGAAGTGAACAATGTGCCCAATACACAGTGCTCTCACCTCAATACAGCATCCAGCGTTTGTTTTCAACACAGCACAAGAAGCATGCGCGGGAAAGCAGACCACTGTTCTACTCCCTTGTTCAGAATAATGTTAAAAGCTCCTTGCAGGCCACAAATAATGGTAACATTCTAAAGTCTTCTGGGGGCCGCACCGGGCCCTGTCGGGGGCCGCATGCGGCCCGCGGGCCGCGGTTTGTGCACCCCTGCTATAGGGTATTAGGCTAATGCAGAGTAGTCTAACTTATTCAACACTCAGGGCCACATGAATCAAAAATTTTAAGTTTGGGCCATTCAAGCTAAAAAATGTCATTATACCAAATAATTAATGAAGTATTTTTTGGTATGAGTGTGGACCACAAAATAATTTTACGTAGGCCACATTTGACCTGTGGGACTGTAGTTGGACCATGCTGATCTAATGGCATATTCAGATCTGTCACCTTGACTATGAGGTCTGTAGGTCTGTAGTTTGTCTGTCATTGCAACTATTACTATTAGATCTTGTAGACATTTGTTTTATGATGTTTTGCTTTGTTATCATGATTGTGATCTTGTAGACATATTACCTACTGCCACTTCTTCTATAATTACAAGCAAACTTTTATAAAATATATCATCTGTTTTAAATGCACCTGTCCTATACAACAATTACCATCTTTAATTACAACCTTTGTTTCGTGTGTCTAGGCCAGTGTCTTTTGTAAATTAAAAAAAAAATAACCATAAATTGTTATTAGTAGTACATATTTCATTACATTAACATATGTCATAGTTAGGTTTTTTTCTGGCTGGAGGGTTTTATTTCTTAAAGTGAAATATGAGACTATGTGCTAATAAATTAATTAATAATATAAAATCTGCCAGTATTCTACAAGTGCCAGCTTTTAATTGCAACCATTTATAAATCTATTATTTTCATTTTATTTATGTTAATTGGCAACCATTTATAAATCTATTATTTTCATTTTATTTTATGTTAATTGGCAACCATTTATAAATCTATTATTTTCATTTTATTTTATGTTAATTGGCAACCATTTATAAATCTATTATTTTCATTTTATTTTATGTTAATTGGCACAGAAATAGTTTAGGCAATGAACTGCAGTCTTTTTTAAAATAGCTATTTTTTAATAATAATTGCAGACTTTTTCTTTTTTTTCTATTTGGCCTACCCAAGAAAACAATTTATACTTTAAAAAAGTAATAACACTAAACCCATGAAACTTGGATAAGGGCATTCTAAAGCTGGTCTTTGTTAAGTTTTCTTTGGCTTCTGACAGCTTTATCTTGCCCATTCTGTGAATATGACATGTTGAACATGTAATGAGTTAAATATTCACTGCCACTGTTGATAAATGATGTTATTAAACTATATGTCTCAAGTCCTCAGGGTCACCTCATGCTTTGTTACACCATTGCTATTTGGCATGCAGATTTGCTCATTACTGTTTAACTGTAATATACTGATTAGTATATTATTATGTGAGCGCTCCTTCACACTGTACTTTATGTCTTCAACCTATTTGTACACAGCCAAATCCATGTGAGAGGTGTTGTCTGTAAGTTCACTGGGTAAACTTTACCAGCCTTCATTATTTTGCTTAGCTTCTTTTCTTCAGTCTTAATTCTATTTTTTAATTTATGTTAAGATTTCAGTGATTTAAAAAAAATTCTAACTTCTTTTTTTTTCAAAATGAGTTGTAATATGATCTATTCAAAATTTTTAAAAATGGAAACAAAATGAAATGGTTAAATATTTTGGAGTCTTGTCTTAGGGTGAAATAAACAGAATTTGAAAGGCTCATGTTACTTGGCAATTTTTTTGCCGTAGCAGAAAATAGAGTGATGATCATATTGAGGACACAAATACCAGAACCACATGCTTTAGCCTTCATTCCTGTTGGTCGTAAATTACACCAGTTTTATTTTAAATGTAACTGTCATGACAGTTTTCAAAATTTTTATCACAGTACTCATGCATTGTTGTTCTACTCCTTCCCCTCAAGAGGAAAAGAGCTCTCTCACCTGCTTTCATAAATATATAAAGGTAGGCAGAGAGATAGATAGGCTATGATTTTATTTAACCTTAATCAGTTACTCCTTGCACTTATTAAAAGCGCACAAAATGCTATTAAAATGTATTCATTTAAAAAAAAAAGAATTGTCCCATACAGTAGAAACTATACAAAACCCATAAGTCAGCTGGTTTGCTCATATTCAACTCCACATCTGCAATTTTCTCACTCTTCAGATCTTAAAGAATTGTGAAGTTGAAATAAAATAACTCAGCAGACTTTGTTACTATAGGCTCATAACTTTTACATTATTGTAGTTTTTACATATGTTTCTGTCCCTTTTGAATTGCAAAGATAAACCTTACTTTCTGTAGCTACCTCACCTCCTTGTTCATAATATTTAATTTTGTCTCATTATATAGCTGGTGAGTTTTTTGTTAGGTCAACATTTGAATTTCTAGTTTTTTGAACTTGTTTGGGTGCATGAGGTGTTGTTATAACACCTCAAAGAAACAGTGCAAAACAATATATTTATAACCAAAATCTTTTGATGTTCAATACCACTTCAGTATTTACTAAGTAACAATATTTGATCTCATTTTAAAATCATATACCAAGAGACACTATCACATTTGTAAATTTATATCTCATTGCAGTTACTTCCCTTTGCTATTTTATTAGTAGAAGTAATAGCACTAATAATGGTGCTAGTGTCTTTCTTTTAAAAAAGTTTTTGGTGTTTTCTGGTGGGTTGGGGTGGTATGTTGTTTGTTGTTTGATTTACAAACTCTTATTTTGAGATTTATTTGTGTTTATGATTTTGTATTAATGTTGCTTTTATTAATACATGCTCAATTGTGTTTGTATTCTGGAAACCTAATTTTCTTTGGGCCGTGCAGATGGAAAATATCATCAGTGGCATTCTGGATACCAATCTAAAGCTGACACTTGCATTTGGTATTGGAATGCATCATGCTGGGCTAGTGGAGCGTGACCGTAAGACAGTGGAAGAGCTGTTTGTCAACCAGCGTATCCAGGTATGAGTTGTCTCCAGTTATCAAATAAAATGTGTGTTTATATCTAAACAACCTTAGTAATTAGAATATTGCACATGTATAGTACTGATCATCTATTGACAAAATTTTATGATGATGAAAAAGCAACCATATTATATTTCACTTTTATTGTAAGTCTTCATGAGGCTTCACTGCTGTCCCCCCTCCCCCACCAACCAACGGAGGGTGGTTGAGGATGTGTGCCAAACTAGGTGCGACCTGTTTCACCCCCATCTGCCAGCCCTCCTGCCCTCTACCTCAGATGCACTGCGAGGCTGTGGGGCTCCCCCAGAAACAGCCAAAGACTGAGAATATCTTGCAGATGAAAGACCTGTTGTGGCTTATGGGGTGAGAGAGAGTGAACAACAACTGTTGTCACCTTGGGATGCAATGGGAGCTGTGGGGTTCCACCCAAAACATCCCAAGACTGAGAATATCTTAGTCTAATGCGGCTTCTGGGGTGAGACAGCAGGGAAAAAACCAAAATCAACTGTTTTATGATAACTTATTCTCACTTTAACCATGAAAACCCAGAATCATTATAAATTATAAATTTTGTACTTTTCTTATCAGTGTTGGCTGATGTGAACAGAAGTTCTATTTTTATTCAGTCATTATAATTTTTTTTAGCCTTTTGTTAGTTTTACATTGCCTTGTTAATACTTCTTAACACTTCCAGACCTTATGATTATTTCAGTAGTCATTACACTAGTAGCTCTAACACTTTCAGACTTTACAGTTATTTTAGTAATCTTTCATTAGTACATGTAGTTCACTTTTCAGATCTTATGATTGTTTCACAATCATTACACTGGTAGCTCGTAATATTTTCAGACTTTACACTTATTTTAGTAATCTTTCACTAGTAGTTCTGAACACTTTAAGACCTTTTGATTATTTTATGGGTCATTACACTAGTAATGCACATGCTTTCTCTATTAGTCCTGACACATATAGTCATTAGTATTTGTAGTCCTGATGCTTATACACCTTAGTAGTCATGACACATAATTTTAGTTCTTAGCAGTCCTGACAATTATAGTGCTTAGTTTATTGAACTGTTGTAGTTTTATTGATTGCTTAATGATCATTTTAATGGCTGATTCATTGATTGGTTTTGTTCTCAGGTTCTAGCATTTAATAATCAAAATATCTTTAACCATATACAGTTTGCAATTCAGTAATATTTCTTTGTTGATTAATATGCATCGAATAATATTTCTTTGTTGCTTAATATGCAGCATTCACTTATTTCTTAAGAGGCAATCATTATATATTCTAATTTCATTAATATTTATTTGAAAGAAATTTTAATATTAATTTTCAACAGTAGCATTTAATATATGTTTTATCTTTGATCTTTGATTAAATGTTGTTAGAGAAGGTAGGACGCTTACCTTTTGCCCATTTTATCAAGGCTCAGACTCCTCTTGCACTTAAAAAAATAAAAAATAAAAATTAAAAAAAAAATATAAAGAAGGATCTTCACTGCTTCCTAGCACAAATGGAGAGTTAATATTACTCCATCAGATTTGATGATAAATCAGATCTCATGTACTACAGGCCATTTATGTTAAAAATCATTTAACAATTAAAAGTCGTAAAGAATAAACAGATTGTTGGCTGCTGCTCAGACAAAATTCCTCATAGAAAATCTGCCCCAAACCCACTCATCCCAACTGCTACACTGAGCTCCACCCTTTCAGAATATAAATCTGTCTTAGTGGTTGTGCCCCTTTGCTAAATAAACAGTTTGTAAACAGAGACTGTGCCCAAATCCAATAAACAAAATAATTCTTTTTGTAGTATAATATTTGCTGATTAACCATGCATTTATTTTGTTTTAATATATATATAACATTGTGTGTACATTAGTAATATATATTATAATATTAGAACATAATCACATCTTTTTAAAATTGATTATACAGTATTGATTTGCTCTTTATGCAGCTGTTGATAGCTACAAGTACCTTAGCATGGGGAGTTAATTTCCCTGCTCATCTAGTCATCATCAAGGGGACAGAATACTATGATGGGAAAACATGCAGATATGTCGACTTTCCTATTACAGGTATGACTATCATTGTACCCGCAGCATTCTTTCCTGAATATTTTTAAACTCATAAGTCAGTGTAGAAAAAACACATTGACAGATTAAGTTAGGAAATAGCATAACTGCAGTTTATACCAGCACACTGTTATTTCCCTTTTATTCTTTACTTTGAAGTTGATAAATTGGAAAAATATATTGAATATTATTGATCCTGGATGGTTCTCTAAGTTTAAGTGCTGTACATCATCAAACCTATATTATAGTTAGTTATATTTAAAATGTTATTTAAGTTGCATGAGTTAACATGCTGTATAAGTTATATATAAGTACATTCTGCAGAATTTTGTGCAAGCATTAATTAAGCTGCTATACCATTACTTATAGATAATATTTCATATGTGCACATGTATAGGTACTTTTTAAAAATTATTTTCTTCTTTCTCTCTGTATATCCTTGGTTATTTATTTTTAAGTGATCATAATTACTTTGTGAACCTTGCTTGCTCAGGGAATGTTGTGTACTTAGGTTCAGTTTGTGTGATCAGAAATACTGGTAAGTTGAGCTTTGGGTGGGTTATCAGAAATTTTGCCTTGTGGTTGGGGTTATTGGAAATACTAGTTAAGAGAGTCTTATGCGGATTTTACCAAAAGTACAGGTTAAGAGAGACTTATTTATCAAAAATACTAGTTAAGAGAGTTGGGTGTTTATAATGAGTAAATCTGCAGATAGTTTTGGAATTGTATATTAAGAATGCCAGTTGAAAGGGTTTGGGTTTAAGTAATGAGAGAAAGAAGTTATGGAAGTTTGGGTGTGTATATTGAACTCTGCTAGAAAAAGTTTTGGATTTGTGTAATGAAAAATACTGGATATGAGGGTATGGGTTTGTGAAATGAGAAATGCTGGGTAAGAGAGTTTAGGTTTATGTAATGAGAAATACTGGTTACAAGAGTTTGTGAATACATAATGAAAAGCATTGGAGAACTTTGGGTTTGTGTATTAACATATAGTTAAGAGGCTTGTGTATTGATAAATAGTTAAGAGGCTTGTATATTAATAAATAGTTAAGAGGCTTTTGTATTAATAAATAGTTAAGAGGCTTGTGTATTGATAAATAGTTAAGAAGCTTGTGTATTGATAAATAGTTAAGAGGCTTTTGTATTAATAAATAGTTAAGAGGCTTGTGTATTGATAAATAGTTAAGAGTCTTGTGTATTGATAAATAGTTAAGAGATTTGTGTATTGATAAATAGTTAAGAGGTTTGTGTATTGATAAATAGTTAAGAAGCTTCTGTATTGATAAATAGTTAAGTCTTGTGTAGTGATAAATAGTTAAATAGTTAAGAGGTTTGTGTATTGATAAATAGTTATTAAGTTTGTGTGGTGAGAAATAGTTATTAGGTTTGTGTAATGAGAAATAGTTATTAGATTTGTGTAGTGAGAAATAGTTATTAGGTTTGTGTAGTGAGAAATAGTTATTAGGTTTGTTTAGTGAGAAATAGTTATTAGGTTTGTTTAGTGAGAAATAGTTATTAGGTTTGTGTAGTGAGAAATACTGGTCCAAGAGTTTGTAAGTACATAATGAAAAGCATTGGAGAAGTTTGGGTTTGTGTATTGAGAAATGCTAGTGGAGAGTTTGTGTTTTATAATGAGAAATGCATTTAGTAGAGCCTTATGATAACAATGCTTTGTATGTTTTATTATTGTTGAGAAATAATTGTGTCCCATTTCCTTATGTTTATTAAGCTTTTTGCAGGTCAAACCATTTTTGTGCTTAACTCTCATTGTTTTACAGATGTGTTGCAGATGATGGGTCGGGCTGGGCGGCCACAGTTTGATGATGAAGGCATTGCTGTGATTTTTGTTCATGATATTAAAAAGCACTTCTACAAGAAATTCCTCTATGAACCATTTCCTGTTGAATCCAAGTAAATTTCTAATCATGTTCTCTGTTACTGAGTGTTCTCTGCTGAAATAATCATGTTAATTTCTGTGGCATGGATAAATGTACCTTACATGTTGATGTCCATGAACATATAATAGGCAGCAATATATCTTCCAGAAGCAACTTATAATGAGCATAGTTCTGTTTTAAAATAAAATAGACCTGATTGTCTTATTAATTGCAAAGAAAAGTAATAATCAAAATAATTTTTATTTTAGCTCTAATTTTGTAATCAGTGAACACCCTCCCCAGCTACTAATTTTATTCTGTTTTCAACTATGATATTTATCTCTTAGTAATTTCAGTAATTTTTTTTTTATGTCTTTTGAATTAGAAACTGGATAACTAGCTACATTTGTCATCAAATTGTGTATTTAATCATCATGATCACTCTATATTTTGCACATCATTACCCTGTTACATTTAATTCATCACAAACTCTTTATATTTAGTCTGTCAAAATCCCTTTATTAAATCCATCATTTTGTCCACTCACTGTTTGATCCACCAGGACACCTGGATGCATTAAAGCTTTCTGCTGAACTAAATACTATGATGATGAAACAGTGAAGATTATAAATGAAATTTGTAGTTGAGCTATGAAATCCAGGCTGTTCTCAACACTGTGAGAGTATAGACTTGCAACACCAACATCTCCTTCTCCATGCAGAAGTGAGGTGGCTATTGAGAGGCAGGGTTCTTTCACAACTTGTCGAACTGAGGGAAGAAGTAAAGCAGTTTATGTGAGAGCAAAACTCTGCCCTAGTAGAGCCTTTGTTGAATGAGGAATGGGTGGCTAAACTTGCATATAAGGCAGATATATTTATCCTTCTCAATGAACTTAATATATTTCTTTAGGGTTTTGCACAAATATTTTTAACTGAAAAATAAGATGGATGTGTTCAAAAAGAAGCTGGCTCTTTGGGATAGTAGGAACAAGAGAAAGATGTAGAAATGTTTCCACTTTTGCAAGAACTTATGATTACTGTTGACATCAACCAGAAAGAAATATTCAAATAATAATTTAAGGGTGTTAGCTTGAAACTTTAATCATTATTACCCTGATAACGAGGATCTTCATAGAGTAACATCTGGATTAATAATCCATTCATGGAAGATGTCAACTAATGTGCACTTAATCCTCGTGAAAAAGAAAACCTGATCCAGTTGTCTTCTGATGTCACTCTGGTGCCAAAAACCAAATGCAATCTTTGTCTCAATTTTGGATATGACTGGAAAAAGAATATCCATCTCTCACTTACAGAGCTATTAAGCTGTTGGTCATATTTTTGACTACCTATTTGTGTGAGAAAACTTTTTCAGCCCAGTCAGTCATAAAATCCAAACAGAGGAATTGAATGGATGTCACTGCAGTGCTTCATCTCTCAGAAACAAAGCTGCAGCCATGGTTATCAAATATTCTAGCAAAGAAGCAGCAGATTTCACACTAACTTTATTTGAATTAAATAATGCTTTCTCAAAAGTTTATGATGTTATATTATTAGCATTTTTGTTTACTGCTTGGTTTCTGGTTATTTTAAATAACTATAGACTTTTCATTTTATAATATTAGATTTAAAAATCAATACACAAAATACTATATAAATAATGGTTTTTATTTCTGCCTTAGTGGTTCTCGAAATATTTCTCCTATATTCACTGGTTCGCAGGTATGAAAAGCTTGAAAACCAGTTCTATATAATATTCATCTTTAACCTTACAGATTTGAAACTCCATACATTTAGCTATCTGTATATTTATTCCTCTATCGACTAACTTCTCTAAGTATAATTAATCTTATCCACTAACTTCTCTAAGTGTAATTAACTTTATCCATTAACTTCTCTAAGTATAATTAATCTTATCCATTAACTTCTCTAAAAGAAAATAAATTTATTTATCTGACTCATCTTGTACTCATCTATGTATTAAATCCTCTTTACATTTTGTTGTCAGAATATTTTCTCATCTGTACATTTAGTCTTATGTATAATAATCCTCTGTGTGTATATATCTACATATATGTATGTTTTAAAAATAAACCATGGGATTTTTAAAGGCAATCTCAGTGTTTTACAAATCCATTTGCTGCATTTTAAATAAGCCACATAAAATAGCCACCAAGCCACATATAATATATTATAAAAAGACTTGCAGTACTATAAACAGCCACACAGAGTGTTCAGAAGTCATATACAATGTTTCACGTACCACATAGCACTTACTTATGTCAGACTGTAATGTTCTAAAGCTTCAAACACAGTGTTCTGAAATGCTACATAAAATACTTAAGAACCCTGTAAAATGTTTAGAAGTCCACTCGCAGTATTTTACAAAGCCACATCCAAGCTCTTAGAAAGGCACATAAACACTTTCAAAGGCTATATAAAATGTTTGAAAACCCCATTAACTGCTCCAAAAACATGATTTTTTTTTCTCTTGTCTTGCAGCCTTTTGGATGTATTGCCAGACCACATGAATGCTGAGATTGTTGCAGGCACAGTCACTTCCAAACAAGATGCCATGGATTACATCACATGGACATACTTTTTTCGGCGCCTTGTCATGAATCCCAGGTAGGTAATTTTATTAATCTTTCCTTTCATTTCAAAATGATAGGTACGAAAAGATGTCAAAAGTATCCTGTCTGCCAGCTTGTTGGTCACTGAACGTGTAATCTGCTTTCACTGGAGTTTTCCATTAACATTTTCATTCTCATAACTATTTTGAAATTTTTACTCTTTGATACTTAATGTTTTTAAAGTATTCTAGTAGTACATTAGAATTAATTTGTTTTCATATAAAAGTGTTTATCTGCAGACAGTTAATGGGACTAAGAGCTTAGTGTCTGCTTCTTTGGACGGGACTCAATGTTGAGAGTTTCTAGTCTCTTGGAAGAAGCTTTAAAGGTTAATATCTTGGATGGGACTCTGGGTTGAGAGCTTAATATCTAGTCCCTTGGAAGAGACTCAAGGTTGAGAACATAATGCCTAGTCTTTTGGATGGGACTCAGGGTTGAGAGTTTAATGCCTAATTTTCTGGATGGGACTCAGGGTCGAGAGCTTAATGCCTAGTCTTTTGGATGGGACTCAGGTTTGAGTAATGGCAATAATGGGACATTTGAACTGTAGATACTTTACATCATCATGATGTACTTTGAATCAGTATTTGAGATTACTTTTCATATGCTATAAATAATGTTATAACTTTTATTTATGTATATAAAAAAAATGTTCAAGTTATTTTTATTGTCGTTGCACACTCGCTTACCACTTCATCTGCATTTGAATATTGAAAATCACATTTTTGTAATTCCATTCAACTTTATTTTCTTCTAAATTAATCTAAAATAATTAAAACTATAGCAACATTGGAAAAGCAGTGAGATAAACAATAAATTAAGACATAAAAATAATACAACAAAGGAGTATTTAAATCGAGCAAATAAATTCTTCTTCTTCTGATCTTGTCAACATATACACTTGCATGCAAAGCACACACACAAACTCATGCACTCACACTTGCTGACTAGATGTACCAGACCAATGTCTGGAAATATTTATTTGTAAAGAATTTATTTATATTATTTAAACAGTAATGAAGACTTCATAAACAATGTTTTATGCATTTTAGTAAATTTAATTTAGTTCTTGAACAAATTCTTTCACCTTACCAAGTTTTTGTTTTCTCCAAACTAAAATATCTTGTTGTCTTATGAACTGTTAAGATTTAAATTTACATATGAATTAATACTTTGGATGATTCAATCTTGAAATTCAAGGCATTGAGTGATCATGATTTAAATGTATGCATAGACTAACACTAGACTAAACATCTTATATTGAAAGACATATCATATTTAAATTTATAAACTAATACATTGAATGAAATGTCTTGGATTCCAAGACTCGAGCAATCATGGTTTAAAAATTATGCACATACTAACACTCTTTATAGAAAGAAATAATTGCACTTAAAATTTGATTTACATGGTCACCGTCCAGTGAGTTGTGGAACTTGAAATGTGGCAGTAAATGTACACAGAGAAGTTCTGTAGTGGTGTTTCATTAAATATATAATACACAATGTGAGAGAATACATTCACAAAAATACTCTGAGTTTATGCAAATTTGCAGGATTGAGATGATTAATTGTTTGCATACTTCTAGAAGATTGTTTGCATCCTAATCATTGCAGAAAAGAACAATAACTGTTATCTTGAAGATAGTATCGCATTATCTTTGGATGCAGTAATGTATCAGATTATCATAGCATTAGCAAAGTGGAGATTGATATGTTAAATAATCATTTAACAGTAATGAAATTACACAATTATATTGGAGATGAAATGAGATGATTACATGCACATCGAAGACAGGAATGAAATGATACAATTATATTGGAGATATATATGAAATGATATGATCATCTTGTTTACAGTAATAAAGTGATGATTTGTTTAGTATGCACAAAGATGTGATGCATTTGAGCGATTATTGTATTTCTAACAATTTTACATTAATGCTGCTTGAAAATTTAATTAATTTTTTAAATATTATTTTTTTTTAAAAACAATGCAACAGAAATTAAAATTTTTGGAAAAAAAGTATTTAATAATTTACGATTAAAAAAAGTAAATGTGAAGTAGTACATTCTTCACTCTACATGAATCAGGAAACACTTAAAATTTTTACTTCTTGATATTTTTTTTAAAAAAATGACTACTTCATTTAATAAAAAATTAAATATAAATCTTTGCAGTAGTGTTCATTTCAAGGCTTAATAATCTTACAATTATACTGTATCCAGAAGTGGTGCATACCATAATAATTAATCTGTTACATATTAATAAATGTGCCAAAGTATAAAACAACTTGTCTTGATATAAGAAACCCATTAACATATGTTGATTCTGTAAAATTCCATTGCTCAGGGGCATATATCTGACAATATGTTTCAAACAAGTTTTTTTTTAATTTTTAAATTTATGTTTATTTGCCTGATATTGCAAATGTTGTTAATTAATGAATCCATTACTTTGATCATTTGGTCTTGGTTAGTGTCTTTCTTTTGCTCAGTGTCTTACAGGAGTATATTGTTTACCACTGGTGATATCAATTCAGTATTGTCATGTAAACACTGTGCCTTAATTGTGTATGTTGTAAAAGAGTTAATAGTACTGTAACCCAACATTTGTACCATATAGTTTCCAGTGTTCAAAACTAACAAAATTAAGGTATTAAGTTAGTATGTACTATATTTTATAACTGATATTGGTTTAGTTGATTGCTAAGAGCATTGTATTAAAAAAAAAATATTTCTTAACCAATAACATTACACTCTTGAAGAAAAGGAATTACACTGCCACTATTTATATACTTATTAAATACCACTGTTCTGTATACTTATCAAATACCATTTTTCTGTATACTTTTAAACACCACTGTTCTGTATACTTATTAAACACCACTGTTCTGTATACTTATTAAACACCACTGTTCTATATACTTATTAAACACCACTGTTCTATATACTTATTAAATACCACTGTCCTATATAATTAAACACCACTGTTCTCCACTCTTTATTCATGAATATACAAAGAACAACTCACATTTACATAAAATGCAATGAAATTTAGAATAAATTAACCTTCACAAGTACACTTAGAGAATGAATAAATTATAAAACAATATGTATATACACCAATTAAATATATTAAAAGTTTGGGTTAATAGCTTTGTACAGAAATGGATAACAACTGATCCTGATTAACACTTGAAGCAGCGTTATACAGCCCCAAGGTGTTATAAATATTTATATGCGTACAACAGACAACACTGATCTTAGTATATATGACATTTAGAGAAATGTTTATGATGGGGTTAACTTGTATTTTCCCTTTTTATAGATATTTTCATAATAAGATTAATCCCCTTTCATTTTCAGTGTAAAGATTGTAATGCTGTCATGCTGGTATGCTGTCAGTTATATAAAACAGATTACCTCCCCCAGCCCTTACTTTCTTATTGATATGGTATTGTATAAAATAATTTTCTGTGTAGAAGAAATTCATAATTTGCATTCTATTTTTTATTGCTTAGGGAAAAAGTATTTACCCTGACTAGCAGTATAAACTATAATGGTTTGAATCAGTTAATTATCTTTAATCATTAAAATTTAGTGAAATATATCAATTAACACATTTGTACTGTAACAAAATTACTGCTTTTCATGAATAAATTTAGAATAAATAGATTATAAAAAATATTATTTAATTGCAAAATAAAAGTGTTTCTAATTTTATAAATCAACTGCTTGGTTAAGACCAGAACTATGCAGAAATGTACACTGATAACATGATTCAGGATAAAGAAGTGTGGATTACATTTGTTAGAACACCTTTGTCTTTCTTCCAAAATCAAAGAAAAATGAATTAATAAATCTTGTTTACCGTTAACACATTTGATTATATTAAGGGGATAGGGGTTGGCATTAGTGCCAATTTACCTTAAAGAACAAATTTATATTTTAGAAAAAAATATTGCAGATTTCTCATCATGCCAACGAATTTCTACATTGCATAGTGTTTCATAGAGTATGTCAGATTGTGTCTGGTTTTATTTGATATAGAGTATAGTGTGTTTTTTTAAAAAGCATGTTTGGTCAATAATTTGCTTACATCATGAAAACAACCAGATTTCATTATTTATACAGCTTGGTTGTTAATACAGTCTCATGGCTGATTTCAGTTAGGTAAAGAAATAGGTAAAAATAACTTCTTGCTTGCTAATGTAGGGGCGCTTTCGGCTTCCGCACTGGTAAAAATAAAATCCAAAATGACATGTTTATATTGTGGTTTGTGGCAAAATTGCCTGGTGTCTGTGAGGTTTGAATGTTGTATAATTTACATTTGTGAGTAGCAACTTGCTTGGTTGCTTGTAGACTTCACTGAAGGTTGCGTGCGTATGTAAAATTATTGCAATTCAAGGAATGCACTTTTATCACAGATTTTTGTTTTAAAAAAAAAAAAAATACAAGAACCCCTTGCCCTTATGCAGTCAAATAAGTTACTCTTTTAAAAAAAAATCTTTACAGCATACAAAAGGATATCCTTGCATACTCACATCCCCTGTTTAAAAGGAGTGTATGCAGTGCACAAAGGAAGTTTGGAAATGTATTATTAGCATGTAATTTGTCAACATTTTCCCTTCATTAAACCATTATGCAAAGAAATGCTTAAAATTAAACATGACCAGTTCTTCATAAGATGAATTTGTTTGGTTGACAGATACAAACAAGTCTTAATCAAATGAGAGATGATTCTTGCATATGATTAGTCAATAAATGAGTCTTGCATAAATTACATACAAAATTTGTATTATTTACAGAGTCTATGGCAAACATATTGCTGAACATTTCCAGTCATTCCTTGTAGATACATTCCAGTTACGCTTGAGTAAACTGTACCTAGTTCTCCAACATGTTGATATTCACTGTCGTGATCATTTTACAGCAGGATTTTGCTGAGCGTATTTTAGGCATGAAACAGTTTGTAAAAATACTGCAGTTCAGAGCAAAAATCTTGATGGTTCTTTACACACTCTTCTATCTGCATTTGCAATAGAGAAATGAGAAAATGTCATATGCTAACATCTTTGTTTCTGTTTCCTTCATTGGAGCCCTAATAACAATTCCTCTGTTTGCAAGAATATTTTCAGTATTTTTTAAAATCTTTGTTTCTATTCTTTTCATTGCAATCCTAATAACATTTCTACAGTTTATAAGTGTAGATAATTGTTCACTTATTAAATAAGGCTGCTGTCTTTTATAGTTTGTGGTGAATGCCGGTCTATGTTGTGATTACCTCCCCTTGGCTCCTTTGCATGCAGAGGTTTTTGACAATTGAACCACTATAGATGTAGGACTTTGCTTCCTTCTGAGTAACTCGATTGCAAAGCTTATTTCTGATGAGGATAATACCTAAATGTTTGCAGAAACAATAGCTGTAAGAGAGACTGTTTTACTCAGTTTTCCGTCCCTCAGTATTGCTGAAACTTAGAGTTCCTGCAAAGCTCACAATGGCTGTACCAGATGATGGGGAAAGTTTTGAAATGACTTTTATTGGAGTCAGATTGTCCATCATTGGCTACCTTCATGATAAATGTCCTACCTTTTCAAATATTCAGGCTGCAGTATAGGATGTTGGGATTAACTCTGAAAATATCCTCCCATTCTGTATTTGCCTCTTGCAGACATAATTTTTTAAAGTTTTTAAATTTAGCATCATTAGTTACATGAAAGAGTCTAATAAATTTTGTGTGAAAAGAATCACTTTGCATAGATTACTTTTTTCCCTTTTAGTCCAGTAGTTCAACAGTAGTAGTTATTTGTGGTTTCATTGAAATCTCCACTACTGCGAAAAGCTGGGTTTCGGATCTCTAGAAACTTTTCATCTTTGAAAAAGTGTCTTTCTTTTAACCTGTAAATAGAAAGGAAAAATGTCAAGAATTAATAATATTTGTTTTTTATGCTGTATATTTCAGTCCATTTATCTCTTACTTCATATCTCTCTTTTCTACCTATATTTCTTAATAATTGTTTGCAGAAGGATTAATATTTATCCATTTAAATAATTTTATTTTAAAATTATGTAATGAATCTCCTTCACCCCCTCTCACCCCATTGTGATATGATAGGAATATAGAACTTCCATCCCTGAAATGGTAGGACCCACACTGCAGTGGGAATTTCTAATCCTGCTTAGTGTCACATTGCAAAAACAGAACTCTTAAGCTTTTATAAACTATAGCTTGCTTACTTGCAATAGAAAAACAAAACTCCCCTTCCTGTAAAACTCACAGATGAAAAAGTGTAAAACTTTT
Organism: Sinotaia quadrata; assembly: GCA_028829895.1. NCBI lineage: Eukaryota > Metazoa > Mollusca > Gastropoda > Architaenioglossa > Viviparidae > Sinotaia > Sinotaia quadrata. Next base: position 83,837,895 of record CM054181.1, read on the forward strand.
ACTATTCTGTAAATTTTTATTCCTGAAAAAATGTGATATTAACTTACCATCTAAGGAATAAGAGTGTCAGCAGTATGACTAGAATCAGAGCAAGACTGCCAATAACACCACCAGCTATGGCTGCTGTAACAGACAAAATAATTCCAATTCGCTTAGTGCCTTTGAATTACTGCTGTTTGCCAAAGTAAAATAATTTAAGTACAGCTCTCTTATTGTACTGCATTATGATTTATTTGTTTATTTTGGGGTACATGAAGTTGTAGAGTTTATCATAATTATATCTTTATTATTTTTTTTTTAAAATACACAGAATTTAATTGTGAATTGTAGAAGAAGAGAAAGACAGGAGAAAAGTAAAATCTTACTTTAATTCTGCCTTCACCAGCTGAACACATTAACTCAATCTTTCAGTTACATGCATCCATTTTGTGTAAACATGGGCACATAGATGTAGAGTGAAATAATGTCAGGAATGTCTAGCCCTCTGCTAATAATATTTAAGCTAGCTCTAAGTCCCACAAATTCCCCTTTTTGAATTAAGTCCCTCTGCTAATAATATTTAAGCTAGCTCTTTGTCCCACAAATTCCCCTTTTTGAATTAAGTTCCTATGACATGTATAAAGATAGATGGAACGAGATAAAAGTTAATAATCAAATTTATTAGGGAATTTAATTATAAATAAAACACTGGGTGCACCCTTTCAGTTGGGGGAGTTTACAGATGAGAAAAAAAGTTTCACACTCACTCTCGTTCTTAAAATAATCAAATATTATACATGTACCAGGCATAAGAATATATATATATTTAATAGATAGATACATTAAACAAGCTGAAAAATTAAGGAAAGATTATTTTCTAATAAATAAGCTGGAGAAACCATGAATCTGACTTTCTTGCTGGCACAGTCTGAATTATAAAATCCAGACTCCCCTCTGATTCTGCAAGCCACAATTTCATGTAGGTCTTGAGATTTTACTACAGGTAGTTTGTCACTGTAGGAGACCCTCTGAGTGAGTATCCAAAACAGTCTAACTACATTTTCTCTAATCTTCCATATTTAAGCTTCCTAACATCCGCTATCTATATTCCCCCAATCACAGTTGGTTGATTGTATCACTAACTTTCTCCATAAAGGGAGCTGCTGACCTGGTTTTGTGGACGGCTAGGTATCATGTTTCCTTGTAGCAGCCAAAGCCATAAAAGTTAGACCAAAGAATAACCTTCAGAGTTTATTTTTTTTGTCTTGCATTTATTATATATAACATTTGTATGAATGAATTAAAGTACTAAAAGTTCAAATATTACGAATTTGAAATATCAATATAATAATTTAAAGTACTAAAGTTTAGTCTGGGATCTTATAGTTAAATTATTATTATTACAGTTTTAAAATATTATCACGAGATCAGATATTATTATTAATTTTAATAAAACCGTGAGAAGGTGGATGCAAAGCGTCACACCTACCATGAAGAGTAACAAAAAAACAAAAAAAATTTAAGAATGAATTCTCACCAAATGGAAGTGATTGGGTTCCGCGTGGTTTTTCATCTTGATCTCTGTAAATAGGTATTGGACTAGGGGCTTGTTGTTGCCCTTGGTTTAATGAAGCCAATGTGTTTAATAATCGAGACTCCACCTTCACACTCTTTTGTGATGTCTCCATTGTGGGCAATGGTGGTGGAGTGGTTGGCAGTAGTGGAAATGCTGCAGAATTGAACAATTACATTTAAGTATAAAAATGTGAGCTATCAAAACTTTAATTTTTGGAAAAGGTTTTAGACTGTTAGAATGTTTCTTTTAATTATAATTGATTTGTGCCTGATTGTTTTCATTGATATATAATGAGTATTAAATGCTACTTTATATATTGCATGGTATTTTGGCAAAGTATTCATTCTCAGCAAGTCTATATTTGAGTAAATTACTCAATATGTAAAAAGAAAGAAAAATTCATACACATGCGCACACACACACACACACACACACACACACACACACACACTTAAGAAAATAGGTCTTTCTTAGAATAAGCATTTCATTTCTAATACTTTGTATGACTTAGCTCTGTGATTACCTCTTCTGTTCTATAAAGTATGCAGTGTTTACACACACTGTGATTAACCTCTTTCACTGTTCTATAAAGTATGCAGTGTTTACACGCACTGTGATTAACCTCTTTCACTGTTCTATAAAGTATGCAATGTTTACACACTCTGTGATTAACCTCTTTCACTGTTCTATAAAGTATGCAGTGTTTACACGCACTGTGATTAACCTCTTTCACTGTTCTATAAAGTATGCAATGTTTACACACTCTGTGATTAACCTCTTTCACTGTTCTATAAAGTATGCAGTGTTTACACGCACTGTGATTAACCTCTTTCACTGTTCTATAAAGTATGCAATGTTTACACACTCTGTGATTAACCTCTTTCACTGTTCTATAAAGTATGCACAATGAACAATCGAATTGCTTAACATACATGAAACAACACAACGTATGATTTTCTCAGAAGAAATAAAAAACAATATGAATGCCACGCAGCAGCGATGGGGTTAAAACGACTTGAACCACCGCAGTGAATACTGACGAAGCATACCTTCATAGTACAGCCAGAATCCCTTCCCCCGGGCAGTTGACGTGGACTGCAGCTCGATGTGCAGGAAGTTGGAATGCATGTCATACTCCACGTTGGAGCGCCGGCCACATAGCGTCAAGCTGTGGTACTTGTCGTTGAAATACAGCCAGTCGGCGCAGTCCGTCTTCCCTTTGGCTGTCAGGTCCATGGTGATGATGTTCAGGCGCAGCTTCTGCAACGGTGCCACCGTGATGGTGAGGTTGCAGGTGAGTTGGGTGTAGTAAGGAATCGGGTAGCGAGGCGTGACGATGTGGCCGCTTTGCGCGGTCAAGAGCGACTGCTGACATATGTCTTGCATCTCACTTACTGCAAGCATAGGAAAGGAATGGAGAGGGATTTGGATACGGCAGCTCAGACACAGGAAAGGAATGCATAATTTTGACAATAGCGGCTCAGACACAGGAAAGGAATGAAGAATTTAGACAATAACAGCTCAGACACAAGAAAGGAATGCAGAATTTAGACAATAGCGGCTCAGACACAAGAAAGGAATGCAGAATTTGGATATTACTGCTCAGACACAAGAGAGGGATGGGAAGCGTTTAGGTGAAGCAACTCTGATAAACAGGAATAGGGGAGAGTTTACATACAGGCTTGGACACATGACAGAACGGAGAGGAATCTAGCCAGAGACTCGGTCACTTCATTCATAGCGCTACTTGAAGAATGACTACAGTCAATCAAACAATTCTGTATATAATCAAAGTAATTAATTGATGAAGTATAAATGATGTGTGTGTGTGTGTGGTTGAGATTTGAAAATGCACGTATCAATATCACGAATACATGTCCTTAAAACTCCATCACATCTTCTCAACCTCCCATTCCGTACACTACGCATAAAGACCTGCTGGCCTAAAAAGGTCCATGGAATTAGACCGACCACATCGTTTGCCAGAATCATATGTCGGGCCGAATAAACACGGCTTGCTAGGACTAAGAGGATCGAAACAGTTCCATGTGTAGAGCCACGGTATCCACCATCTGCCATCCGGCTGTTTACCTGTCCGGCGTGATCATCTGGTGCCCACATTTTGGCGGTAAATGGAACTGTCATCCGAAACCCAAACGCTCTTTTGTGCCAAGGGAAGTAACCGATTTTGTGACGCCAAACCGATGTGTACAGCTCTGATGTAATGTTCTTTTTTTTCTCTTGACCCAGTTATCATAGACTTCTTTGTCAGTGTAATTGCTTCCATCGCCTCGTCGTGTATTGATATGTTCTCTGATGTTAGGGACTCCTGCAACCTGTCTTCTCCTTTCGCAGTCCATCACCTCCGCCCTTCTTGCATTAGATTTTGCACCTGTGTTGAAGACGAGAGAAGGGGTGGCACACGCTGTGGTCTACGTGTACAAACCACCCGCCTTCAAGCAAAGGTAAACAAAAATAAATATCGTGTTGTACTGCTTTGCGGTGAGAACAGCTGGTGATTGAACTGACATTTCACATGCATGTCAGTATTCTGTAAGGTTATTGCGTGCAACCTGTTACCGTGTTTTTATTTATGTTGTTGCTGCCAGCATTCGTCCAGTCCTTACACGAACGGAAGATTAAGATTATAGCACGAGTGTAGTGTCTTGGAAAGGAAAGGTTTTGGGACAGTGAAGATGAAAAATTCGGTACTGCACAGTCCACAAGCAAATAAATAATAAACACAGTGGTAATCTAGTACTAGTTTCCAGCAACAGCTCGCTCCAAATTACGATCGTCTATGCGCGCGCATGTGAGTAGAGAGATGATCTCGTTGTCGTCATTCGACGAAGTTGTTTGCACTCATTGTTTTTGTGATTTCTGGCACGGACAGGCAGTGTGAAGTTTTTTGCCGAACTTGGGGTAATGCACGGGTCAGGTCACCGCCACGGTGTGCACAAGCCATGGGAAGAGGTGCTCCCGGACATTCTTCTCATTCCCACCCACCCCAACTAGGGAGGATGGATGGGGGTGACTTTGTTTTCGTCTAATGGCAGGGGTCGGTGCGAAAGAATGCGCGTGCTAACCTACCTTTATTTTCTTTGTCGGTTCTGGGGTGGGAGGGTGGCAATATGTCCACCTCTGTTGTCTCATTTAGTGTTTATTGACCGGAGACCGTCGCGTTATCATACGCGTGCGCATACAATATTTTGCTAAAGGTGCACGATACATTTTTTAAAATTAAAAAGAAAAATAATGAAAGGAACACGATCACCTGAGCAAGACGTATATGGGGGAAGGGGGCTAATAATGTATAAGGATCAAAAGTACAATTTGACCCGATGTCAAATTCTAGTCTGTCGATATACTGAACTTTAAAAAAACACATTTAAAAAAAAACCAAAACCTTTTGCTGGCACACAACAAACTCCGTTTCACTATGGAGTCAAAACGTTTATTTTTACTCCCATTCCTATGGGAGTCCTGAAGTTTGTTTGCAAACACACGAAAGGTCACCAGATCTGCAATATAGTGACGTCATAGAAAAGCGGAACTAGTTCATGCTCATGTTCTAGCCAAAGGGATTCACATTCTCATGACAAAGCAGCCTCTGTCATGGGAGACAATTAATAGTGTGATTCTGTTGGTGGTTGTTTGTCGAAAATACAACGGTTAAAGTTTGTCGATTTTAATCGCTTGTGATCTGATAAAATTCAGTGTTTTACTTTCGTACTTGTCACAAACAGAAACAAAAAATAAAAATGAAAGAATCGCATATTTTCAAATGAAACGTACTAAATGTACTACTAACTTACTACTTGAATAATTTTATGGTATGATCATTATTACAGTTTTGAACTGGCGTCAGAATGCCACAGAGTTGTCGGGTATGTATGTTAGGTAACAAAGATCGACCCGCCACTTCTTATTACTAATCACCAAGTCATCGCGAGACAGAGCAAGATTACCCAGCGCTATTTCGTATCGACTCTTCGCTTTACGCTATTGTTCCTAATGACTAATAGTAAGTGTGCGTAAATACTCGCACTTTTACTCAACCATTGTCCACTGCTAATTTATACATACTGGCGCATTCCCACGTCTTAAAATAACTGCATGTTTGTTTATCCGGGTAAGTTGTGGGAATTTAGAGTTAAATTATGAAGATTACAGGTAAGCTGTGATGATTAGAAGATATGAACTGCCATTCACCGACTTAGGTATCAGTCAGTGAAACATATTACCGTAATCTATTGCCATTAAGAGCTAATTTTTGTGACTGGTTTCCCCTTCGCCTTAGGGAGGCTGCTGCCACTCCTTTCGGAAAGGTAGATGGCGCAGCGCTAGGTGACGTCACTGGTAAGCGGGGCAATCTCCTTGGCAAAGTTTCAACGCGGCAAGTTTCTTGAACTCTGAACTTCTGCATAGTGCCTCTGATGAACCTTTTTAACATCAGCTTTGCCCTTGACATTAAGCTGGGCTGTGTACGGTTAGTATTGCCGCTTGACCTGTTTGAATGCCTTCGTGTTGTCCTGGTCAACAGTCTGTCGTCACTATGTGTTGTGTGTATACAACTTTACTATTTATGTTTAAAAAATATTTTATTGAAAGGATGAGGTTGTGTTCGTATTTGTCCCCTTTTCATTGTGTCATGATTATCGTGCTTTCTTCAGTTCTGATCATCACGAATTCAGACAACCTGATTTGTGAAATGGATGAATACAATAGCAATAAGTCCGATGACAATGCAACACGCGCAGATGCACAACCTAATCACATCAGTGGGGGACTGGAGAATGTCCGTTCTGTTAAAGTGCTCGAAGACCGGAATTGGTGCACGCAGATAAGCTCACGCACACGCACATGCAACACACACACACACACACACACACACACACACACACACACACACACACACACACACACAGGCACAAACACTTGCGTGTTCGCGTCGATGGATCGATAACTTACCTGGCACGCACTCGTACTCAACTTGAAAGTAATTGGAACGCTTCTGACAGGCTGGTAGCATGACACCACCTTGCTCCACCGAGGTTAAAGGTACGCTACATGTGTTGTGTCCCACACAGTCGTAGCTCTTCGACTCCAACAGAGTGCAGTCCCCTTCTGTGAATCGGCACTGACCCCGCCCACTGTGGCCGTAAAAAGTTTTCAATATTCGCACCACAGCCGTGGGGCCGCAGTTGATTTCGATGGTCTTATTGCTGCCGTCGTAGCAGGCAGTCAGTACATCACCTGGAAATCAAACACATATGGCTGTTGATGTACTCCTTAACTGCAAGGGTATTTTTCCTTTCATCGTATATTATTGCTACAGTGGACTTTCCCCGCCACTATGAAGTCTCTCGTAAAAAAATGGATAATTAGCTACAATTCTTCACAGCGGACTTTCCCCGCCACTATGAAGTCTCTCGTAAAAAATGGGTAATTAGCTACAAGCAGTTTCGGTGGACGTAAACATCACTGTGCAGTTACAATTGCCATTACACTTTTGGACCTTACAATATTATTGTTTTCATTTTCTGCGAATGATTTTTGTCAAAGAAACGGTTTTCTGTCACTGGCTTCAGGTTAGTCTGCCTACAATTTAAACACGTTGTCCGTACAGTATGTAACAGAAACATCATGCTATATGCAACACAGACGTAGTGCTATTCTAGCGTCCATCGTCATCATGGTATTGGAGCTCATCTCACTAACATGACGTCAGTCCATGCCTGGGTCACCTAACACAAAACGTCCTTGTAATATACAACATGATGCCTCACCCGCGTGATGTAATCTTAGCTAGTTCTTTATAACCCACACAATGTCGCTGAAATGTACAACACGCTGAAACACTGATACAAAGACACTGATACAGACACTAACGTTACAATATTATGCGCTGACGAACGTCCTGCAACCGAATGGCGAACAGACGATAGCTGATCATAAATCTGAGTAAAATATACCTCTCATGCTTGACTTGGCATGAAGAAAAAAAACAATGAATAACCGACTTACCAGTAACACTCGTGATGAGCGTGGCGAGCAGGAACGCATGAAAGAGGATGAGGGGGTTTCCCCACAGCGTATCCATGGTGACTCAACGGCAGATCCCTGATCACAGACCTCTTATCATCAGTTAAAACAGTCAATGGCAGGACCGGCGGCATTAGTCGAAATCTGAAACGGCAAACGCATTAAAAAAATTAATAAAGTATGTTTTATTGTAGACAGAAGTTGGGCGCAAGCCAGTCAATCGCCTCACTTTACAAACTCCTTTGTGTGTGTGTATGTTCTATTTTAAAAGTTTTTACTATAGAGACTGCTCAATATGCATCGTAACTTTGAAAATTATACCCAGAAAACCAGCGTTCAGTGGACGTGTCTCGGTGAACGAGAAGAAAATGACAGTAAAAAAATGTGTGTATGAGGGGTGGGGTAGGATAAGGCTGGTGGTGGTGGTGTGTGTGTATTATGTAAGATTTCCTTAAATTTGTTAATTAAGGTACAGCATTGGGAATCTAATTTACACATTTGGATCGCATAGTGGTGCGTTCAGTTATCAGGGAGAGAGTGTTGCCTTTATCGTCTTAATAACTTAATTTGACTTCTGCACACAACAGAATGGTAGGATGCAAACCAGTTTAGAAAAGTGTGTGCTTACAGACTGAACAAGTCAGAAATCACCCTGCATCCCCATCACCTCGGGAGGAAGGACTACAGTTCTGAAGAGGTGATTAGTGTTTGCCGGAAGTGGAGGGAGGAGAAAGGTGGAGGAACAGACGGACTTGCGGTGTAAAAATGCTTTCAGCACACATTTACTTTACTCCTTTTGGAAAGTTCAGTCGAGACAACGCCATACAAATCCTTTTCAAGCTTCGATCGAGACAAAGTATATTGATCTTTTTCGAATAGGAATCGAGACAACAAATCTTTGTCTTTATCGAACGCTCTGTAGAGACGTGTCATATTGATTCTTTTCGTACGTAAATCGAGACAACAACAAATCTTTGTCTTTATCGAACGCTCTGTAGAGACGTGTCATATTGATTCTTTTCGTACGTAAATCGAGACAACAACAAATCTTTGTCTTTATCGAACGCTCTGTAGAGACGTGTCATATTGATTCTTTTCGAGCTAGTATCTATCACCATACTCGTCTTTCGCTTACATTGCTAACAACTGTAATGACTGAACGAATACATTTATAAAACATTGCTAACAACTGTAATGACTGAACGAATACATTTATAAAACATTGCTAACAACTGTAATGACTGAACGAATACATTTATAAAACATTGCTAACAACTGTAATGACTGAACGAATACATTTATAAAACGTTGCTAACAACTGTAATGACTGAACGAATACATTTATAAAACATTGCTAACAACTGTAATGACTGAACGAATACATTTATAAAACATTGCTGTGGAGTTCTTTTTTACGGTGGTAAAGGAGAATTAACAGCCAGACTGACGCCAGTGACTTGCCTCTATCACGTTTATGCTTAAGAACATTTGCTTAAAGGAGTGTTGAGAGAAAACTACAGTAGCATCGGAATATCACTTTGAGTGAACAGTCACGAAAATAACTTGTGGTGTTTGCGCCATGTAGCACGAATTGATTGTGAAAGTCGGCGAACGGTTATCAACTTGTGCTGTTAGCTCGTCTTCTTTGTCCTTCAACTTCGGATCAATAAATGCCGTCGCTAGCATCTTTTCCTCGGTCGGTTCTGTTACAAACAATCCAGAAGAGACGTGCGTCTGCTGTGTGCATGTGTTGTGTGTGCTTATGGACGTTCATTTAAAACGTAAACAAAGGCTGATGCCATAATAGAATACCGTTGTTCCATGTGTACCATGACGCTAAAAGCATGATAGTAATGCGTTCGTGTCCAGTGCATCTCGTTATGTATTTGTGTCCCCACGCCCACCCCCTGGCTTACAGCATCTTCTTTCCCGTCCATCCACCCTTTTTTGTCCAATAGAATTACCTGCGTAAAGAGATTTCGAGGTACTAAGGGACTGTTTCGAAATCCGGGATAGTTCGCCGTTAGTTGTTCTGTGCAACACGACAGACATTGATTTACACATTGTGCAAGCGCTGAAGCCGTTTGCATTAAGGTAAAACATGAACTGCCTTTAACATCTGTTTGCAATTAGGACATCGATTGTCTTCGCTGGTGTTCTGGCCGCGCGCCTTCTCTGGCGTGTGTCCTATATTCAGACCGATGTGGTAGCTTTCAGTCCCCGATAAGATTGCTGGGGTGTGACCTTTAATTTTATTTAAAGATCGGGCCCCTTGTAAATAAACTTTATACTGAATTTGATTTCCAATATAAAAGTAAAATGCACGAAATTATTATTTATATAGCTATCCAGCAGTTTGATATGTGTGTGCTTGTTTGTGTGTGTGTGTGAGAGAGAGAGAGAGAGAGAGAGAGAGAGAGAGAGAGAGAGAGAGAGAGAGAGAGAGAGAGATGAACACATTTGACACCGATAGATTAAATTCGATTAGGCATCTGGACTGAATCCATTATAACACTTCAGGCAAATTTTGTTTTTTTTTCAAGCGTGCGATTAGGCTTTGTGTACATAAATGACGTCAATTGCAAGGCACCGGAAAATAACTTTCCCCTGCAAGGCAAATCAGGCCTTTCTTCAGCTAGAATTTATGAACTAGAGGTTATGTTCCGACTAAATTAATGCCAGTCCTATGGACAAAGACGAAGTAGCCAACAAGTTCGGTCTTGCACTTGAACCGTGTTAGAGGCAGCCATGATGCTCCAGTTTAAAATCATCAATCGTAGTATTCCTAGGTTAAAACAATTCTGCCAGAAGACGTGTGCGGACTTGTATGAACTAACAATAGAGCGACGAAGAATAGCTGTACCAGTTTTACGGAATCTTGGAAATCGAGCATCAGAATAAAATGTTTGAAACTATTTATTTTCACCGCATTGATGTCCAGTCAAATGTATGTCTTCTATCAAATTTTTACCTTTCACATTTATGGCTTATCCCATTTATGTCCAGTCACATTTACGACCTATTTCACTGATGTCCAGTCACATATACGACATATTTCATTGATGTCCAGTCACATTTACGACCTATTCCATTTATGTCCAGTCACATTTACGACCTATTCCATTGATGTCCAGTCATATTTATGACGTACACCATTTATGTCAGTAATGCTTATGGAACTAAATATTCCGATATATTAAAATATTATTGTGTATTTAAAAAACCGAACCCTCACAATCTCTACCATCTACCATACGGTATCTCTTTATAAATACACACATTGTAGTACTTCTGTTTTTTGTTTTTCGTTTTTATTCTAAGCAAGAAGGGAAAAAAATCCTCTCTTTTTTGTGCCTTGAGAATTATCCGATAACATTTTATGTAGTTGATACTATAATATCCCAAATTACTACAGTGCCTATCAGTAGATGATGCATTTGAATGTATGTAGCTGATGAACTGGATGTAGATCTGTATTAAAGCTAATACACTTTAAAATACCTAGTCCATATTTTTCCATGTCCGAAGCTGATTGCTCTTATGTCAGCAGACCTTTCCATGTTTATACAATGGTTTAAATATTCAAAGTCTTAAGGAATCTATCCTTTTAAATATTAACTTACGGAAAACAGGTCTTTATCTTCCGGGGGTGGGTGGGTGGTGGGGTGAACCACTCCGTTAATTTATTCGCCGATTACATTTTAGTGCGTCTTTGTTCAAACATCAGGTCAAATCGTCCAAACCAAACGCTCAATATTTAAACAATAAGGTCAGCTAAGACATTGTACTTCATGTAGCTGAAGGTAAACCAATTAAATGGTACAGATGTGTACGTGTCTAGCTCGGGAGGGAGGGGATTGGGGGAGCCTAAGATAACGGTTCAAGGTCAAAAGAAACGTCATCCCAGCGCTTATTTCCCTTTAAGAAAGCGATGGATCTAGGTAAGCGACAAATATCGAAACAATATAAATGATCGCGTTCGACTTACCCATTTCTTCAGGTAAGAAAAAGAAGGGGGAAGGGGGGAAAGGAAGAAGAACCAGCCGTCCACAGTTCTGCCAGAAGTCTTGAAGTAATCCTAAGAGTATTTCCAGTGTTGTGTGGAGTTTTACGCACCGTGTGCTTCGTGACGTTGTTGCTATACCGCGAGCCAGGTCTGTGCGTACACTGACGGCCGCCTCGCTATGCCCTGCTTTATAGCCTCGCTCGCGTGCCGTGCCTTCTTCTCTACTGATTGCTAAATAATTAGAGGCCGCTGGCTGTTGTGCCTCCGCCCCCACCTCCAACAAACGCTAGTATACCCTCTTCACTGCACCTCCCTCATCCCCCCGTCACCTAGTCTTCATTCTTGCAACAGGGCCCCACCCGACCGACCGACCGACCCTTCCCTTCCATCCTGTGACGTTGTAAACTCCTTTGATACTCTCCCGTACCGCACTGCTCCCTTTTCTTTCCCTTCAACCCCCATCCCACCTCCTTAAATTTGCCAAACCTCCATCCCTCAAGGTATCTTCTGCATGATCTCTTTGACTGATCTCTCTCTCTCTCTCTTTCTCTCTCTCTCTCTTTCTCACCTCACTCTCTTTCAATCCCGTTGTATGATATTGAGTGTTGTGTAGTTCTATATATAATTCCCCTCTCGCAATTGATTTTCTTTTTTTTTTGGAGGGAGGATGGGTATTAATGCACAATTTACTGTGCGTACTTATGAATAATTCCTTATGAGCAGTCTACTTAATGCACTGTGCTCAGTTGTATACAACCCCGTTTGAGCAGCCTGTATGTATTTAGACGTAAATTCTCTCTGCATAATAGATTTTAATTCCCTGTTCTTATTTAGCCTATGGTTCCAGTGCAAGTGAAGACTTACTTTCTTGCTATTATTATTAATGAAAATCCCCGTGCGGGTTTTAATATGTATTCTTATACCTAGTTCCATTTCTGTATTTAAGAAAATAAGAACAGTTCACTTTATATATTTATTATGCCTAATTACGCAGTTTGGAGATTTGAGCATTTGAAAACAGTATTATCTATAGAAGTTTATATTTTTTACCGACATATGCAAAGGGTTAATAATTTTCTATTGAATTAATCTGTCGCCTACTTATTGGTGAGGTCTTATTGTTGTGGGGGAAGGGGGGGGGCTTGACGTGTGAGCGTCTGTGTGTGTGTGTGAACGGATGACTTGGTGGGGTTGGGTGGGAAGGAGGGTTTAATTAACAGATCGGGGCAGACTGATGTGCAGAGCGCATGCGTGGATTTCATTGTTTATTGTCATTCCTGATTGTCACGGTCCTGCGTTTGAACAATAGGCAGGTAGGGGTGAGAGGGGAGGAAGAAATGTGGGGGGGGGGGAGCCATGAGAAAACAAAGAAACAATAGGTCGCGCTTGAGCCGACAGAGTGCCCGAGTCTGACGGGCCGCGGGGTGTCAAGCTCGACCAACCCAGTTGGTGTCGGGCTGTGTTGCATGACAGTTTCTGCCATTATCACAATACATTTTATAGCAGCATTTTAGGTTATGGTGTTTTTAATTTATTAGTCTCGTGCCTTACCTTTTTAATGTTATGATTAACTGAAGTAAACGACTAAAATGAACATCACTGTGTACTTTTTAGAGATGGAATTTTGGGTGGGGATTGACGGATGTGAACATGGAGGAGCAGCTGGTTGGTCGATGGGAGCATGAAAGTCTGGTTGATTCATCGTTTGGAGGCTCTCATAATGCTGACTGGTTGACTTAGTTTTTACTGACTTAGGGCTGACTGACTGGCTTAGTGTTGACTGACTGGCTTAGTGTTGGCTGACTTAGTGCTAACTGGCTTACTTGAATGGTTTATTGCTGACTGGCTGACTTAGTGCTGGCTGGCTTAATGGTGACTGGCTGATTTAGTGTTGACTGGCTTGCTGAACTTTTGCTTCATATTTTAGAAGTGTTATTTTTTAACCAGACATTTTACCTCTAGGTATATGAATAAATCGGGCTTAAATACATGCCTTGAGAGATCAATATAGCAACTGATGAGAAATTATTTACTACAACTCGTCCTTAACTATAACTGCAGGCGATATTGAGGCGATAGTTCCATGCATGCTCTTACATATGATTACTTAGACATAGATATGTAGTACCTAGACACAGATATTTAGACAATAACTCAATGCATGCTCCTGAATGTGTCATGAGTACCACCTAGGCTGACCTTTAGAGAGTAGATCATTACTTGCTTCTAATTGTGCCACGAGTGTGTAGACATAGACATTTGATAGTGTGGCACATTCCAAGTTCTTGATTAATTAACTGTCAATCTCTATCCTTAAATTACACAGAGATAAGATTCTTCCATAGATAAGATTCTTCCATTCAGTCAATCAGTCACCGACAGCGTCTTAGTCTTGCGGTTGAGAGTGACTAAGTCAGACCTTGAAAGTTCTACCCACTGGTTGTCTCCCCTCTCAAACGTTACTTGTCTTAGAATAACATATTCTACAGCTCTATCTTGTCCGTCAATCTGTCTTCTAGCCTCCCACAAATCTCTCATTCCGATGACAGGAACTATTCCAAAGCATTTGTGCAACCGACTTTCAGTACGTCATTACGTCATCTGGCTACTCCCCCACCTGTCATCTATATATGTTCCCCTCCTACTCAGTAAGAGGAGTGAATAGTTTTAAAATTTAACAAATTTTATTAAAGAAATAAAATAATAAAAGTTAACTTGTTTTCAATGTTGATAAAACCACACCAAAGTAATAATACAGATTTCAGAAGTCACAATTACTTCTCTCATAAACTAAACAATGAGAACGAATAAGAAAAATAGTCATTTAAATTATCTCCTAAAACAATTATCAGGAAGACGTACACAAATTAATATCAGTACTTTCCTAGAACAATTACTAGGTTTCACAAATCAAGCATTAATATTTCTCAGCTCTAAACAGTTAGAATAAGAAAAAGAATAAACATGAGAATTTACATAAATCATTGAACGTATACAGGTTTACACATGAGAAAATATGGTTTACGGTTCACAATGTTTTGTGTGCGTCATTCCTAGCCAGTTATCTCAGCCACTTGTTATCAGCTTCAGTCTGGAACGGTTCTTGCGATGTAATGTTCATGTCCATAAAGTTCACAGTTTGTTTCTAAAGTAACACATACACTTTCCTGAATTAACACAAAGTCCAGTGAAATTCAATCATGAAACATAGATTAGTAAACTAATTCATAAAAAATAATACTTTCGCTTTGTTTTTACTTTCAAAATTTTATTTGATGGTTCGTGTGGTGCTTTGTAAGAATAACTGTTTGTAAGGATGTTTAAAAATTACCTTTCCTGTTATACGAGCATATAGCTTCATGCCTAATGGTTACTAGCCTCATGCTGTGAGATGACCTTTACCACAAGTGTTAACTTCATGCGTGTGCAAATAAATAGAAATGAAATCTTTGCTATCTGATGACTTCTTACATATACAGTCCTGATGGTGTTGATAAGAAACAAATAAATAGAAATGAAATCTTTGCGATCTGATGACTTCTTACATATACACCCCTGATGGTGATGATAAGAAACAAAAATAAAGTATTGCCTACATTGTAGACCATAGTGAAACTGTGCGCATTCTAGGGTGGGTTAAAGGGTTAATCTGATGAGCAGTCACATATCTCTTCACATGGTTGATAATTTTCAAAACAATAAAACAGTCGCCTTCCAAAACTGATTATTATTTAGTTTTGCCTAACTTTCTTTCTCTCTGTAGTAGACTAGACTTTAGAGTTTGTTGTAATTTACTGCAGTGTTATAAATAGCAAGCTATTCGAGTTGTTAAGACTAGTCCCTACATTTTATTTATGGGATGTTCTTACCTGTTCACGCAGCCACACATATCTATGCATCATCACTTGTTTCAAACATCGTTAGTTGGTTTTAACTACGCGTTTTTATGTACATAAATGAAGTCGGTCCGTTTTTATACAAGTACTACAAAACATTAGGTGCACATGCATGTATAAAAATTCCCTTTTATACTGTTCTTATACAGCTATACATTTTCTTATATATTTCAGATTAAAATTATGTAAATGGCTCCTTGCTTTTGTGTGTGTGTGTGTGTGTGTGTGTGTGTGTGTGTACTAAGTGATCTGAGAAACAATTTATAATTGGTTATTATGAAACTAAATAAATATAGTTTTTAAAATAATAATAAATGTTTTCATGTTACATTATAAATTGTAACATCTTTGTTTTGGTTTTTTCCCCGCTGATTTAATTTCTGTGAATTATTTCCTATTGATATTTTCCTGTTCCCTTTCCTACGATTCTCTCCTTTACTAATCAGGAAATGGGGAGGGGGGTGCTTCGCTGATTTGTGTATTGCGATTTAATGTTATTTTATGCAGTACACGTTCTCTCAAATAAATGCAAAACGAGGTAAAATGACTCAAGCGTTTTCAATAAAGCGTTCATCTTACAATAAAAAGGGAGACAATCTCTGCGCCAGAGTGCATTGTCCTTGCAGTGGAGTAACGAGGCTGCCGTCGCAAGCCAGTCAATTTTCACACCTCTCGGAAAGGAGGTTTTAATTCAACTACGGTACGTACTGAAGGCTCCCTCCGTCTCCCCCCTCCCTACGCGACAGGTGGCGAAGTTGCAGGAAATTCAGATACAGGCAGGTATAATCTAGTATCGAAGGACTAGGCCACAGGGATCAGCCCATGGAAACGTGCCTTTCCCGCCATTAAAACACCAGCGGCATAAAGTGGCTCTGCCATTGGTCACTTTGGCACGTGCGAAGCTCGCGCCTGTCGCATGTCAGTGGCAGATGTTGTCTTGTTCGCCAATAGAATCTTGCGCTTCTGATCTGATGGCCCTCGTCCTGATGTATAGATTTTAATGACTGTTTTATTATTTAAAAAGGCGGGAATTAAGTTAATATGCCGTTTCTTTCTTTTTGTAAAATTTCTGTAAGCAGGTATATTTTCTTTCAGTTAATTGGGATAGGCCTTGTACAGAACAATCAGTCTAATGTATCGGACTCTTGTCCTTGAATATTTCAAGCGGTGATGAAAAATGGTTATTTCGCCTGCAGATGTAGAAATGTATTTAATTACTTGTATTGCCTCCACTTAGTTTTGACTTTTAAACGCTTCGTAACATAAAAACCGTCTGCAAATAAACAGATTGTATACGTCTTTATGAAGTGTGGTGTTTCATCTACCACATGTGATTGTATATGTTCGTGTATAAATTTAGATGCTTATGTACGTATAATATATGCTGTATATATTCATCTATATGTGATATATACGTCTGTGCAATACCATGTATGTTATGTGCTATATATTTATATCCATATATGTTTAATGTATTATGTTCATGTAATACATATTCTGTCAAACAAAGTAGGGCATTATTTTTACTTTGAAAAGCAGTCAACACTATTCACACAATTACATTCTTGTCTCTTTCTTTTTCCAGGTCTTAATATAGTAGTCTAAGTAGTCTATATTTAAAAAAAAAATATCAGCAACAACAACAAAGAATGAATGCCAACCACACATTTAGCAACAAAATAACGGGGACGTTTCAGGGTAATTGTCATAAACCGGTGATTTACGGTGGAAATAGGAGAAATATTTCGTGAACCGCTAAAGCAGAAATAAAAACCATTATTTGTAGAGTATTTTGTATATTATTTTTGAAATCTAATTTTATAAAATGAAAACTCTATAGTTATTTAAAATAACCAGAAACCAAGCAGTAAACAAAAATGCTAATAATAGAACGTCTTGAACTTTTGAGAAAGAAATATTTTAGTCAAATAAACTTAGTGCGAAATCTGCTGCTGCCTCTTTGCTAGAATATTTTAAAACCGTGGCTGCAGCGTTGTTTCTGAGAGACGAAGCATGGCCATCCATTCGGTTGTTCTGTTTTGTTTTTGTGACTGACAGGGCTGAAGAAGTCTTTTCACACAAATAGGTAGTCGAAAATACGACCAACAATTTAATGAATGCCCTTCTCTTAGTTACATAGCTGTTAGAAGTTGGGAGTCATTGTATTGCAGCTAAATGTTTCTAAACCTTAAAATTATTTCACTTCCACCACTTCCCAGCACTTTCTTTATTGCTCTGTTTTCGGAAAACAGTTACTTTCATCGACCGGCATTCTGAAGAAACCATTTCTTCATTTCTTTTCAGTCCCCTTTCTGACTTTCTGAAGACATTTTCTTATTCACTCAGCCGAGCATTTAACTTTTCACTCGGCCGAGCATTTCACTATTCACTCGGCTGAGCATTTCACCATTCACTCGGCCGAGCATTTCACTTTTCACTCGGCCGAGCATTTCACTTTTTCTGAAAGACACTTTCTTATAATTCGAAGACATTTGATTTTTTTAAAGAAATTATTCAAAGGTTATTTTGTTTTTAAATTCAGGATTTGTTATCAGAAACTAAATATGCTTGGTTTTGTCACGTGACATGGTCGTGCTCGTAAGTACGAATCTTCATGAAAGTGGGTGCAGAACTTTTAATGAAGTAAAAGAAAAAAAATGTGTTGTATTTGTTACTCTTGAACCTCTGTTCCAGAAGTAATTTAGTGCAGTGACTGTTAAAGGGAGCAAACCTTAGATCTGAGTTAACATTTATAGTCACTGGCTGTCACCTCCCCCCCCCCGCACCCTCCCCAGTCTGTCGTAAAATGCTGGCTAGACCTTAAAAGTAGTTGAGATTTTATTGTTTTATTTGAGCATGCATACAGACTTAAATTTGAAATTGTTTATATGCATTTGTGAACAAGGGATAGTGAGAATCTTTTTAATTGATTTGCATTGATATACAGTATGTGTTCTATTTTGTTATTCTGTGTGGGGGTGGGTGGGGGCTGAATGAGCGTAAAATTCGCAGATCTAAACCTAACTGTATTTGTGTTGTATTGTGTGTGTTTTATACTTTACTTGACATCCACTTATAAACACTATTGGGGGGTGGGGGGTAAAGGAAGAAGAGAATGTAGAGGAAACCTCTCTCTTTTTTCCTCTCTCCCTTCTCCATATTTCTGGGAGGAAAAAAAGAGAACACAGTAGATGACAGAGGTGGCAACGTGCCATAGAAGCCGCTCCAAGCACTCAACACCCTTGCCACCTGGTCAACACAAAGCCGTCGCCCTGTGCTAACTTTGCCTGTTGGGCAGAGTGGAAGTAGTCTCTAGGTGAGGATGGGGGCTGCCTTCGGGAGGGATGGGTGCGAGTACCGCTGAAAGGGGAAGAAACAATGCGCTACGTGGCAGGAGTAATCTGCGGCGCGAGCCCAAACGCAGATATAGGCACGCGCAACTTGGGTCCAGCTACTGTTTTGACAGGTTCCAAGGTCAGGGTAAAGTGATGGAGAGGGGGGTGGCCCAAAGAGTGTTATTGTTTGCGATAGAATTCGAAGGCTACACTGTTTCTGTCTCGAATGGCTTCATCTTCACTCTGTTTTTTTTAAAGGGACGTTTGGGTTGTGTTTTGGTAAGTTGGAAAGAGGAGGGAGAGGCGAAGAGATTTGCCAATGGCAAGTTTTTAGTTTTTTTTTTCCAAATTGGAATATTTTTGTTTATTGATTCTGCTTATAGACTGTTAGAAAGGTAGACATATTAAATAGAGAGATGCATTAGGTGTGTTCTTCATAATATATATTATAATTTCTTTCTTCAGTGGTTATTTATATATACTATGAATTGTGTAAATAAATTGTTGCCACAAAATAGGTTGTGTACATATTTGCAGCATTAAATGAGTCCATAATATTAACATATTATTTCAGCTTTAAACATATTCTTGAGTTGTTTTGCATCTTCGTTGATTCCTAAGCCACCAGATGACTTTAATTCGATTATAATGTACACGTGTATAAACATTTTTGTCATCATCACATAAAGTTCCTTTTGCTACTGTATATTTTCCTTACAGTTTGTACATATATAAAATTCTACATACAACACCACGTTGCTTTTTCCTGTTTTTTTGAAGCCTTGAACAGTAACTGAAATAATTTGAATGTTTATACTTAATATTGAAACATGAATGAGACTTCTGAAATAGCATAAATTAACCCCAAAGCAGGCATTTATAAAACTTCATAAGATAACATGATGCAGCCCATATGCATTTGTTTATCTCTCCTATTGCATGTGTGTGTCTATGTAAGTCCTCTGTTTATATCAGGTACATGTATTCCCGCAAGATCTTGCACAGGTAACTTACGAAGTAAATGACAAGTTGAAGCTTCATTCAGCCCTCATTTTTTTCCCCCAGATGCAAATATGTCTTTTGTTGATGTGATTTTGACATCCCATAGCTCAGGCATAATTTCAGGATTAAACCTATCGCATTATTCATTTCTAGAGTGAATGAAATCCGTCAGACTCCATTGAATTTCAGTAAGATTTTGGCGAAGCATTGTTCCAGTTTGAGCTGCGCGCACTACACAACAGAACTAGCCGAATAAACAATTTCAGATTCATTCACAAACGGACGCACGCACAAATACATACCTAATAGCATACACTCATTAATGACCCCCATTCTCACAGTGACACAAATTCATTAATAACACACTCATTAATGACACGCGAGCGCTCATTAATAACTGCCATACACATTGTGCAAACAGAATTGCTTGTTTTCTTCATCACACACCTAATACATTTAATTCTCATCACTCCCTCTTTCTCTCCGTCGTCATTTAGTACTCCTTGATTCACTGTCGCATCCATACCTGCACGTATAACAACATCCCACCCCCATCCCCCTCATCTATCATACTCGTCAAACATTGCGCACTGTCTCTCTCACACACTTCCAGTAATCATAACATGTATATCCATCATACTCGTCAAACATTGCGTACTGTCTCTCTCACACACTTCCAGTAATCATAACATGTATATCCATCATACTCGTCAAACATTGCGTACTGTCTCTCTCACACACTTCCAGTAATCATAACATGTATATCCATCATACTCGTCAAACACAATTAGTACACCTTTTCTCTTTCACTCATACTCCTGCCCACCCTATCCATCACACTCACCCAGTACAATAAGCACTTGGTGTCCCTCTCACTCATCCCATACTCATGCATGCCTTAGTCCGTCATTTGGACACCCCGTACTCATGCATGCCTTAGTCCGTCATTTGGGCACCCATAATCTTGCATGCCCTAGTCCATCATTTGGACACCCCGTACTCTTGCATGCCCTATTCTGTCATTTGGACACCCCATACTCATGCATGCTTTAGTCCGTCATTTGGACACCCCATACTCTTGCATGCCCTAGTCCAGGGGTGTCAAACTCAAACGCACAAGGGGCCAAAACACAAATCACACTTAAGGCTGCGGGCCAAACTGGATAAATATTTATTGAACAGTGGAAAACCAAACCGTATTTAAACAATTATATGAATTAAAACATGAAAGTGAAAATAATAACAAATCAAGGCATACCAATGTTTGCTCTTATGCCAATTTGTCAGAGATGGATGTTTGGCATCTTTTCTTGGCAACAAGTTCGTTTATATTTGAAGTAAGGTTTTGTGTTATGGAGATTCTCAGGATGGACTGTATTCCTGTGTGATGTTTTGTTAATCTTCATTACAGAGAACAGCTGCTCACACAGATATGTGCTACCAAACACGCTCAAGGATCGAGCCGCATATAGACGAAGCTGGGGCATCGCTTCAGGAATGAAACGAGTGAACTGTGCGGGCCCCATAGTGTCGTACTTTGTCTTTAGTGCCCCATTACAATGTAGTTCTATGAGCGCCATCTGCAAATGTACAGGTGCACTTTCACGTCGATTGCAAATGGGTTGCGAAACAGCTCGAAATTACATTTCTGTGCTTCAAAGTCACTAAAGCGCCGTGCGAATTCAGTTTGCGATATCACTGATTGAAACTATTTTGATTGGTTGATTTTACTATATTTTGCTGTTGGATTTTATTTTTGTTGACTTTACTATATTTTGCTGTTGGATTTTATTTTAGTTGTTTATATATTAATTTAAAATTAATTTCTGGTATTGACAAGTTTTAATTTTTATTTGCGATTTTTAGAAGTATGTCATGAATTAATTTGTGGATATCACAGATGCAATTTATCAAACATAAAATTAATATCTGATATAAAACTAGCTGTGATGTATAAATCATAAATAAACAGTAAAACTTCACGAAAGAGACCTTTCTCTGCAAAATGTGTAAAAAGTTACTTACTATTAAAAATAGAAAATAGTCTTTGTGTGTTTGTGCGAGTGAGTGAAACAGGGAGGCTTCTCAAACATGGAAATTTGTTCTAGTGGAGGAAAACGAGGAGGGAAAATGGGGGGGGGGGGGCATTTTTCTGTAAGCGTAAGAGAAAAGAGCGTGAGATGTAAAGTTTGGTTCTTTTACAAAATCAGATTTGTACTGGCAAAAACAGAAGAAAAGAGAGGGGGGAGGGGGGATGAGGACGGTAAAATGAATGTCAGAGTGAGAGACTGGAGGACACATTGACATACAGAGACAGAGAATGGCCTTTGTCTTTCATCCTGTCAGGAATAAATGTAATTTGTATTCTCAAGTCACGTATTTTCCCAGGGCATTGAGGAAAATTCAAAAACATGTTCTGGCAGTTAATTAGACTCTACACTCGCTGTTAATTTGGCACATTTTGTTTGGCGCTTGCTGCACCGGTTTTAGAACATGCAGCACTGGTTTTGAGTCTTTTACTTTTAGAAACTGAAAGAACTGTGCTCTTTGCTTACCGAGTGATACACCTTTCTCTTACCTGATAGATAATACACAGTTGTGTCCTGGCGTTCTTCACCCCTCCCCCCCTCTACATGTTCGCACCTCTTTTTATCTTTGTGTTTCTTTAACTTCCATGTCAGTTTTTCTGACTGTCTCATTTGGATGATCTAGTGTCGAAATATATATATAACCACTGTCCTTGAATTAATCGTATTATGACAAGTATCCTTGACCGAGTTATGTCATGATAACCGAGTCATGTCATAAAACCGTCCTTGACCGATTCTTATTGTGATAACCGTCTTTCACCGAGTCATTTCATAACAACCACCTTTCACCGAATCCCGTCATGACAACCGTCCTTGACCGAGTCATATCATAAAACCGTCCTTAACCGAGACTTATGAGGACAACAGCCCTTGACCGAGAGGTAGATATCAGGATGATAGCCCGTGACCTGGTCGGCTCACAACTATATATCAGAATCAAATTGTAGCAGCAATCCTTGGACAGATTCCTATCATGAGTCAAATTGTAGCAGTAATCCTTGAAGAGATTCCTATCATGAGTCAAATTGTAGCAGCAATCCTTGAACAGATTCCTACCATGAGCGAATCAAGTATTGGTGCATGCTTTGCTCACATCTCGTCTCCTCTAATCTCTTGACCGAGATGTACACATCTGGTTGTAAAACCCTGGAAATAATGGAATTGATTATAAATATCTGAAATATGTATTAGAAGATAAAGGCATGTGTAAGCCTAAAAATCAATCCTTATAATGAAATGAGAATGTGTCTGTTATTGATGTGTAAATCTATAAATATTTGTAGAGAGTTAATGACAGTATGGATTCCTGTAAAAGGATAATTGCAACTCATAAAAGCTTTAAAATATACTCGTTTCAATTTGATCCAGAACAAGTGTATATGGCTCTTTGGCCCTGACAAGAGTTGCTACAGTGATGGGTCTGAATACAGAATTTCATCACCTCACACAGATTACTGTGATGTGATACTGAACTGCAAGCATGAAATATACAGAGACATGATTCGTCCATGAGTATGTAATGTAGACTAGTTGGACATTTTTTCCCCTCTCTTCCTTTCACTTAGCAGTTAGTGACTGCAATTGTTAGTGTTAGGTTTTCACTTGTGGTATTATATTTGTGTTGAGGTGGTACGTGTATAGTACATACCATGAAGGTCAGAATGGGATTTTCTAGAACTGAACTGAAATTAAGTTGATAACAGCTTCCGGTTGTCATCCATTTCGCTGCTTGGCACGAGGTTGTGCCGTCAGGTTGTGCCGTCGTTGGTAGAATTGAAGTTGTTGAAAGAGAGAAGGTGGTAGACAGGAAAATACTGAGCAGCCACAGTAGATTGAGTTTAAAATTTTAATAAATATATTTGCTTTTCTCATTGTTATGTGTCTATATTAGCATTCTAATGACCTTGGCAACAACTCTTGAAAGCTATAAACACTTTATTTAATTTATGTTGGTGTGTGTAAGGGTAACTCTTTGCCTGATAGAAAGATGAAGGTCTTAATTACTAATATCGTTTTATGATAAACCGTTTACGCTGGCAAAGTCAATTATGGCCTGAGACAGACCAGACCATTCGAACGCACACTGACGATTTCTCGAAGATCTGCATATTGTTCTGCCCTGACCCTGCTGGCAGATGACGCAAGCGCAGGCTGAAATCCAGCGCACATGGTTAATACTGGCTTTTCCCAAGTTACAGGTAACCACATATTAACGAGGGCAGTAAAATTTAAATATGGCAGTTATTGGTGTTAACTGGATAGATTTAAGAAACTTGCATCTTGAAGTTTGGCGAGTTTAATTAATATTGAAAACTGTAAAGGTAAATTGACTTGTTTATGGATGGGTTAAAAAAAAAAAAAGAAAAGAAAAGAAAAAAACGCGCACCGACATTGGCATCTGTTATTCAATCTGCAGTACAAAAGACACATAAGCTGTTGATATTTTCATCCGAGCTGATTGCCAACCAGCCCACCATACAGGCATAATGTATGTTGTTTGCCAGCACGAAGTAAAAGAGGCCCGTGGCGTGTGAGATCGGAAAGCTGCATGAGGCTCATTTGATCTAGTGAGTTCACACACTAAACAAAGACCAAAACAAACATCAAGTGACGACGGAACGTCAGCAATGAAACCGAGATGTATGTATTCAAAAAAGCAAACAAACGGAACGTACTTATTGGTCTTATGAAGTTTTTAGCAAACTGTTTCTTGGGATTTTGTTGTTTGCTTGGAATTTTCACTCTGTTTTTTTTTACCTGTTAATAAACAGCAACGAGAGAATGATGTGTATACAGTGTACAACTGAGGCCATTTTGATATAGGTAAAATGAGATGAACTTTTATACATCCATTCACGGTAATTAACTGAATGATGATGCATTAGATGAAATGTCTCTCACCGGTCTAGGCCCATACCCAGTACCTAGGGCCTCTTCGCTACAAGTCATATGGCACTGCTGCAGATCTGGTTAGTAGACACACTTTTCTGACATATAGACACACTGTTTGCAATGCCCATCTGTCGTAAACCTGTAGCTTGATTACAATTTCATCAATCTGACTAGAGGCATATACTACATGCAATGTTCATCGCTCCAAAACCTGTTGCTTGATTATTATTTTATCTCACACACACAACATGCAATGTCCATGTGTCCTAAAGCTATAATTTTATTATTATTTTATCTGTCTGGCCCGTAGATACTATAAATAATGTTCATCTGTCTTACAAATGTACCTTTATTATTATTTTATTATAACCTATAGACGCCATACATGCAATGTTCATATGTCCTAAACCTATAGGTTTATTGCGATTTTATTTGTCTAGCCTGTAGGCACACTGCATGCAGTGTCCATCTGGTCTAAAGATGCTGCATCATACTCTATTAGTCTGGCTGTAGGCACACTATATGCAGTGTCCATCTGGTCTAAAGATGTTGCATCATACTCTATTAGCCTGGCCTGTAGGCACACTACACGCAGTGTCCATCTGGTCTAAAGATGTTGCATCATACTCTATTAGTCTGGCCTGTAGGCACACTGCATGCAGCTCCATCTGGCCTATTGCTGTAGCTTTATATATATTTTATCTATCTGGTCTATAGGCACACAAAATGGAGTGTTCATCAGACTTAATAATATAGCTTCATATTGTTTTATCTGTCTGGCCTGTAGTCTTAAATAAATGCATTGATATACTCAAATCTGTCTAATCTGTAGTTGTAGCCACACATTAATACATATGTCTGGCAAACAGAATACCAACATATGCACTCTTTGATTCGTATCCACACATGCTGTCAGTTATACTGCCCTACAAACGGTAAGCAAGCATTCATCTTGTACTTTTATACTAGTATAAGGTGTTTACAATCAGTCCGGACATATACTCCTGAGCGAACAATTTGTGCTGAGATTGTTTATGCGCAAGACCAAATCTTCGAGAATTTTATCAAATCAACAAACTCTTTGAAAAAATGTGCACGCCGACAGTTTGATTCTTAGTAATTGTGAATATTCGTCCTTCATTGGGAAGAATAATAACCAGTGTGACTATTTGCTTAAATAATAATAATGATTTTATTATTATTGTTGCTGTTATTATTCACTGATTTATTTTATGTATGTACTATTTTTAGTACATACAACTCCTTAAAAGAATTCAATTATGAAAGTAACACACTTTACTGAATGTGCGGATTGTTTGAATAGTTTGTTTTGTAAAATGTAGGGAGTACGGTACGTGTTGATTGTTTGAACAGTTTGTTTTGTAAATGTAGGGAGTACGGTACGTGTGGATTGTTTACTTTGTAAAATGTAGGGAGTACGGTACGTGTGGATTGTTTACTTTGTAAAATGTAGGGAGTACGGTACGTGTGGATTGTTTGCTTTGTAAAATGTAGGGAGTACTGTATGTGTGGATTGTTTGCTTTGTAAAATGTAAGGAGTACGGTACGTGTGGATTGTTTGCTTTGTAAAATGTAGGGAGTACGGTACGTGTGGATTGTTTGCTTTGTAAAATGTAGGGAGTACGTACGGTACATGGGGTGGGTGGATGGTGGTTTGAGATCTATCCGACATTTGTCACAAAGTTGTTTCAGTGTTCCTGAATATATCATAATTGCGTACGGAGAGTATGTTGTGACAGTTTTGTGGATGACACGTTTGTGCACAGAACGCAGGCACAAGCACGCAGGATGGTATTTATTTGACGGACTATTTATTTAGCATGTGTGTGTGTGTGTGTGTGTGTGTGTGTGTGTGTGTGTGTTGGTAGACGAGTTCTTCATTGAAATATATTTGCTGCATACATTAAAACAATGCAATGCTGATCAGGAAAATATGGTTTTTTCCATACTCAAAACAATGTTTCAACTAAGTATGACTGTGTGCGTGCTTAAGGCATTTAAAAGGGTTTTATTTTCAGGTTTCATGATTTCCACCAGCATTCCTTGAAACGGAGATTGCTCCCATAATTGAATGGCCATGTTTGCATCCTGACTATCAGAGAATACGTGAATGGTGTATCCCTAGCAATAAGTGCCCGCAACCCTATCCCTAACCTTAACCCTCACCTGCCCGCAACCCTATCCCTAACCTTAACCCTCACCTGCCCGCAACCCTATCCCTAACCTTAACCCTCACCTGCCCGCAACCCTATCCCTAACCTTAATCCTCACCTGCCCGCAACCCTATCCCTAACCTTAATCCTCACCTGCAGCAACACGAGCAAGAACACTGAACAGCGGCATAATTCTTTGGAAATAAAACCAAATGAGTGACTGTAGAAATACTCCTCTGCTGAGTTAAATAAGAAATAGATGTGTTCCAGTACTAAGTGTTTGTTAGGTGTAGTGGTGGCGGGTGGGGGATAGGGGTCGCTGAGTAGTGCACGTGGATTTTATGACCGGCTAGGTGGCTCCTGACTTTCCGGCTCCTGTAACATTATTTCAAGTTAGGGTTACAGAAGTGTGTGTATGTGTGGAGAGGGGGAGGGAAGTGCGTACTCGTTCGTCATTTCCTGTCTGACAGCGCGTAGAGAAGTCTACATTTCCTGTTTCCCGTCAACTATATCCCCCTCCCTTTCCCTCTGTCTCCTTATACAACTGTTTGTGGACCAGGCGAAAGCGCAGAAGGTGAGGCACCTTCCAAAGTGCTCCTTAACTGCTTGCTCCTAGCCTTGAAAGGTGGGCTTATTGTCTGGTCCAACGGTTAGATCGGGTCTAGTGTGCTACACCCTATGCACGCTAAAGTTTTTTTGGCAGTTAGTATATTGGAAAGAATATGCCTTTGCCCGTTTGTATGAAACTTAGAAATCTCACGCACTACTCACTCAGACCTTCATATCTTCAATCTCCTCACCCACAGCACACTATCTCTTTCGCCTAGAACATAAATTTGTTTTCGTTTCCTCACCCTCCCCGCTAATGTTTGCGATCATCTGCGAAATCAGGTAAAGTTGCAACGGAGGCAAATTTTAAATTATACAGCTGTGTGTGTCTGTCCAGTAATCGCGATCTGTTTTCTCGGGTTGCACGTTTCGTTGACCATCCCACTAAGTGATAATCTTAGTCTGACGAACAGAAATATTTTGCCGAGCACAAACATCAGGCGCCCTTACAGGTAGAGAGTGCACCGCTTACATCAAAGAGAAGACGCATAATGAGTTGATTTATAGCGGTGGCGTTATTAAAAATGACGTTATTCACGGTGACCACCTACAGCTACTATCCATAGATTGAGCTGGATTGATTGTGTCTCCTGGGCGCCATGCATATTGATCACAAATTAGTCATCCATTGATTATTTCCTCAGGGCCCTGCTCACTAATCATACATTAGTAAAACATTGGTTTTCTTCCTCCCCCCCCCCCCCTTACCAACCGGAGCCAAGCGCACCCGATTCGCGTGTTTGTTAGTGTGACGGTCGTGTGAAGGTTATAGATACTAATTGCGTGTCTTTCCAAGCAGAATTATATGATATTAATTAATAATTATTAGAGCTGGTTATTTATTTGCTTATTTTTTTTAAAAGCTGACTTGTTTATTTGCCTGAGAATTGTGTGTGTGTACGTGCATGCGTGCGCTTAAGATCGTTTCCAGTGTTTGTTGATTTAGAGGACATTAATGGCTGAATAAATGCAGTCTAAACAGATTCACAATGAAATATAAGAAAACACTTTAACCTTTAAATATTAATTATACTCTGAACACGTATGTAGTAGTACATATGTCTGTGGTGTTGTGCAATGAGTACTATTGCTAAAATATATCACCTCGTTCTCTTTCGAAATTAAAACTGCTTTAGTTCTAGGACTTGTAGATATACAGCTCTCGTTATTATTAAGAGTTCCCCACGCTCAGGCATACACAAAATAGCAGTATTTTCTACACTTAACTCTTTCTTGTAGACCGTATCAGTTTGTTGTTTACATTTAGTTAAGTTTTATTATTATGTAACGTTAACCGACATGAGTCTGCCACCCATAAAAACTAAATGGAGTTGCTAACTGAAGGTCACATGGTCTATGGATAGAAACAGCGTGAGGACCCATTGACGTCATCTGTGGGTTCGGTTAACGTTAATAGATTAACCTTTCTCAAAGTTTTTTTTTTTCGCCGCCATATTGATAACCTGGCAGTAATCCATGGCTAGAAGTTTTGGATCATTTCGTTTCTATGTCTTTAGAATACTTATAAATAATGAGCATTTTTATTGTCCGAGTTTCGTTTTCTGAAGGGTGTTTTGCCTGAGTGCCTTGACTTTAACCTGACTTAATCATATGACGTAATACGACGCGCAGGTATTGGAGCAACTGTTATTACTTATCGATAAAAGCCCACGTGTAGAGAATATGACGTATTTTGAGTAAATTTATTTTTTTCAGTTTATAATCTTGAAACTGCTTTATATTGTGTGTTTCAGAACTATTGCGAATAGCATTTAAAATTATATTGCGTAATAATAAATTTTACACCCGTGCAATTTATTTTCACTTTCTACAAATTGTCTTACTATCACGAATCCATTTCCACCTGTTCATTGTCTTTCATTATTAAAGAGGAACAGGATCCACTTATTGACCTACAAACTCGCACTCAAAGAAGCACACATACGCATGCACATACACAGACGAAAAGGCACGAAGAAGCTGGCACCAAACTTAGTATATGCACGCAAGAACACACACACACACACACACACACACACACACAATATCAACAGAGATCGAATACCCAACATTTCACCAAACTGCCTAGCATCACAAGGAGGTAGGTGCGTGTTGGCCCGTTTGGCACAGAGCGCTAACAACACCTGTCTGCCGACTTACTTAGCAGCTCCACAGAACTTCAGATGTGATGTCCCTACGATAGCGATGGAACCCTTCATTCACCATCGCCGCACTCCGTGTTCAGTGATTAGATCACACTTGCACTTTGCAAATGGGTGCCTTGCTCTGCTAAACTTATCTTCCATACTGGAAATACTGGACATCCCTCATCCAGTGTAATACAGTTGATGTGAAAATGAATTAATTTAACAAGTTGTGTGTGTGTGTGTGTGTGTGTGTGTGTGTAAATATATTTGTAGAGGGTGGGGGGTAGTTGTAGAGATCGGGGTCTGAGATGCTTCCTGTGACATGCAACACTTTGTTAATGGTTATTATTAATAATAATATCCACAAATAATTTTAAGGATGTAGTAAAAGTCCTCTCTCTTCCACAACAATAAGACGGACGTTTTACTGTCACACAATATTTTCACATGTGGAAACTTCTTACTAAAGGAATAACAAATCCATCTTTAATTATATTTAATGAACCCCCATCCATCCACTATCACTACAACATACGGATTATTAATGTGTAAGAAGGTTAATAAATTTATTAAATCAACAATCAAATATACATATATACAAATACAATGAGAAGGTTATTTGACATCAATAGTCCATGGAACAACGTTCAAGTAATTCCAATACTTATTCAGTCTTATATCCTAACACATAATTCATAGGAATTTTTACTGGACAAAGTCGAATGCAAATTTATTCTGCTGTTATAAATAAGTGAAGTAAATTAAAATATGCAAGTTCAGTTTTGGATAATGAACATCTTTACTGCCAAAGTACCTTTCACTTTATCCTATCCACAACCATACTATCCACATAACCTCTCCACCCAACAGAGAGAGAGAGAGAGAGAGAGAGGGAGGGAGAAAGTCTTCTAGTTCAGCGTTATCAGAGAGAAGATAAAGAACCTGTGAGTGACAACAAATCCTGTTAGCGAAGTCCTTGATGCATCTGTCTTGCCGGTAGATCCCGATAGGCGTCCATGCCACGTTTCTCGAGCCTTACTAAAAATAGTGACACAAATGAATGCAGGTCTCCGGGTTCATCGTTTCTTCGACAGTAACAGGACGCAATGGTCTAAGCCTGGTTGGGTATGGTGCAAATCAGTAGATGAGTAGACAGGTTATTAGTAAATGTCGATCAATGTTGCGGTATGGTATGTCCTCCCACTGCTGAGGCATGTATTGGCCTACTGAAGTTGAGTTAGATTACGTCCTACATAAGATGAGGTACATTATGGCCTAACGATGAGGAGATACAAAATGGTCTAACGGTGTTCAGGTACATATGATCTAATGGTGTTGAGGTACGTACAGCCTAACGATGAGGAGGTACACTAAGGCTTAACGATGTTGTGGTATGTTGTGACCTACAGATGTTGAGGTAGATTATGGCCCACTTAAAGAGTAGCACCTCGCTTGTATCAGCACCGTTATGTTTTTCCTTTTTTTATTTATTTATTTTTTGTCGACAGGGTTTGTCTTGATAGTGCAGTGGATAGTGTCTTGATCGATCACCGAGAGCTAAGTTTGGTGCTTGTGGCACCGCAGTTCCAAATTTGTTGAATGTGTTTGTTCATTTGTATTCGCCTTGTTGAATTTTAACGCGATCACGTATTGTCTTTAAGAAGCGAAGTTTGTAATTCGCCTTGTTGAATTTTAATGCGATCACTTATTGTCATTAAGAAGCGAAGTTGTAATTCGCCTTGTTGAATTTTAACGCGATCACTTATTGTCATTAAGAAGCGAAGTTTGTAATTCGCCTTGTTGAATTTTAATGCGATCACTTATTGTCATTAAGAAGCGAAGTTGTAATTCGCCTTGTTGAATTTTAATGCGATCACTTATTGTCATTAAGAAGCGAAGTTGTAATTCGCTTTGTTGAATTTTAACGCGATCATTTATTGTCATTAAGAAGTGAAGTTGTAATTCGCTGAGACTAATATGCACGTGTGTGTACAAACGCGCGCGTTTGGCTTCCGCCAGTCATTTGAGATGTACATGCATTTATCTTTTGCAAAATTTATTAGAATATAACATTAAAACGTTAAACATTTATGTATAGTTGTATACCCATCCCTCTCCCCATCTCCATGAGCGAGAAAGACAGCTTAAAGATACTAGTGAGGCCACATTCTTTCAATCGCGCATGCCATGATGAGGGATTTTATTGCTTCTTTTTCCTGATAGGGGTTCAGATTATATTTGAGACAATAGAAATTCTCATCATTTATAAGGGAGTACTTATGTATGCGCGGGAGTGAGAAAAATGTAATTGGGTAAGTCGTCTTTAATCGCCTCCTATTTTACCTGCCACCCCTCGATAACCTGTGATAAACCCACTGTTGAGACTATTCTTATTTAAGTTTATCTTGTCCTCCTTTTGAGCAAAACGCATGTAGTTGGTGTCACGTTCGATTGCAAACATGCCAGCCAAATTAGCACCTTCGGCTAGACTTGACTGATGAGACGCCATCGCGGAGGCAAGTCTACTTTTTAGCTCCCCGAGCCGTCTGTGATGTTTGTTTGCAGCACAAATTACATTAGTCAGTAAATTATGCAACCCGTCGGGGTGATTTCTCTTTAACATCATATGGCGTCATCCAGACGTGACAATAAATTGAGCCAAGACTAAACTCCTCTCAGGTCAACATTGTGCTGAGGTTTGCTTATGTGTGTGTGTGTGTGTATGTGTGTCTGTCTGTCTGTCTGTCTGTCACTCTGTGTGTCTTTTATGTTTGAGCGTATGAGGGCATGCTTGTGTGTGTGTGTGTGTGTGTGTGTGTGTGTGTGTGTGTGACAACAGCAAGGACAGAGAATCGTCAGTCAATTGTTGACTTGTAGAATTGAGTTTACTGCGTTTTATAGTGTGCTCTGGGTGACTGAAAACATTTTCCAGTTCTTCATATTTCTGTCCGTGTTGTTGCCTAATCCTCTCAGCATTTAGCAACTGGTCCAGACGTTAGTTTTCAGTCAACATAGTTTAAGTAGTACGTGTACTCAGTGACTCGGTCAGTCTGAAGCGTGATTGTATGTTAGACTGACTAACTCAACCTCAACCTGCAGTTTCTCAAGTTCCTTCAACATCAAAGCAGCAATAGTCTCCATCTTCTTTCAGCATCCAATAGGTATGTAGTATGTATTACCGTCTGTCAGCATCCAGCAGGTGTATAGTGTGTATCACCATCTGTCATCTAAATAAGTATGTAGTATTGTATCACCACCTTTCAACATCCATCAGGTGTGTAGTGTTGTATCACCACCTTTCAACATCCATCAGGTGTGTAGTATCATCTTCTGTCGACATCAGTCAGGAGTGTAGCGTTGTATTACCTTATTTCAGCATCGAGTGTTAATGTTATATCACCTGTCAGCATCAAGTATATAGTATTATGTCACCTTCTGTCAACATCAATCAGGTGTGCAGTGTTGTATCATCTTCTGTCAACATCCGCTCTATGTATTTTGTTACCTTCCGGTACCATCAGGACGTCAGGATTTTATTACCTGCAATCAATCATAAATCTCTTGAATCCGTCATTTGTCTGATGAGTTAGTCGTATTCGGGCGTAGGGTACTCTGTTCAACATCAAAATACTAATCCTTAGAGCCAAGTAATTAGAACTGTCTGCATTTTATTAAGGAATTTTACTGTCGAATTTCATATCATGTATGCAGTTAGCGAGTCAAACTGCTTATTAAATATTGCGTTTTGTTTAGAAAAAAATTAGTTATATAATAGCCACGTATATTTAAATGTGAAGGCAGTGCATCGTTTTCAGCTAATGAAAACCTATTTTGTCATGCTTTCGAGGTCAAGAAGGCTACAAAACCATGATTCAAGAGTATTGATATTTTAAAATGTAATTAATATACATGGTCTCCTCACTGTCACAACTGGAAAAAAAAAATCCAGTTTAATGACCACAACGACTCCGAAAAACGCTGTTATGTGAGCAAAGAAAATATGCCTATCTTTAACCATGCTCTGTTTCGTGGTATGATGGGGGATTTGACTTCTCAGTTCTAATGTGTTGCCGATGACTGTACAAAGTGTGCTCTTAGGAGTACCCGTACGCGACTCCTTCACAAGTAATCGTTTCCGAGTGAGTTTGCCGACATTAGACTTTTTTTTTTTACGCAGAGTAATTGCCCATTGTTTACTAATCATACTAATAGGTCGAACAAATTTCATCTGTCACTTGATCATGATTCACATTTCTCTATTCTTAGATCTGCGGGGCCTGTGTTTAAAAAATTAGCTTATATTTTATTACCAAGGCAACGAGACCACATTTCTGTAATTTATTTCTATCCGACATGGCCTTGTTCCGAAATGAAATAAAACCAGTTTCTTTATAACAGAATGTTAACAGAATTGTAAGCGTTGAACGCATTGACCTTTAAACTGTCCTAGGTCAAGGCATATCTTGAACAGATGGTGCGTTGGTAAAACCTTTGTATATGATCCACAGCATGTGATGACGGATGATAAGGATGTAGAAGGAAGTGGGATATTATTATTCTTCAATACAACAATACAACAATTTAATTTTACTTTCAAAGTAGTAGTTAATCTGCTCTACACATTGTCCATATTGCAGTGGAATTCTGACAGCCCCCCCCCCCCCCCGCTCCCTCTTCTTCTTTATATCACACACTGAGCTTCAATGTATGCATGCGTGGAGCTTTCTGTAACGAAACAAAGACGTTTAGTAACACAGTTCGCGCTGATAAACACCATTATACAATTCTGAAAGTTTAAACCTTCTGTAATGTAACACAGTTCGCGGTGAAAAGCACCATTATACAATTCAGAAAGTTTAAACCTTATATAATGTAACACTGTTGGTGAGCGATACAATTTATGCAGCACACAACTCAATCAGTGATTCTTCTCTTATCTGGATGTGCTCTGTTCTTTGGGTACTGCTGTGTTCAGATATGCTCTGTTCCTGTACTGCTGTGTTCAGATATGCTCTGTTCCTGTACTGCTGTGTTCAGATATGCTCTGTTCCTGTACTGCTGTGTTCCAGATATCCTGTTTCTGCACTGATGTGCCCAGCTATGCTCTGTTCCTGTACTGCTGTGTTCAGATATGCTCTGTTCTTGTACTGCTCTTTTGAGATATGCTCGGTTTCTGTTCCTTTCTGTCCATATTTGCATTGATTCTATACTGCTCTCTCCAATTATACAATGATTCTGTACTGCTCTGTCCAGATGCGCCTTGCAATCTAACTACTATTGAATTATTAAGCTCTAACAGGCATATCACGTCTGCACAAATAATTCTTTTTTGTCTCGGCAATTTGTGGAATTAAGTTCTTGGATATTCTTCATTCTCACTATTATCACGTCTCCCGTGTTTCTTACGCTTAAAGTAAATTTTCGGTTATCTCGTTCTTATCCTTAAAACGCCTTTTAGGAAAGTTGTTTAATATTTGTTTAATTCATGGTTTCGGTCGTATTTATTTGTGAAGTGCATCATATTCACTTATAAAGTTGGAGCTCTGCTA
The DNA here is from genome assembly GCA_028829895.1 of Sinotaia quadrata. Taxonomy (NCBI): domain Eukaryota; kingdom Metazoa; phylum Mollusca; class Gastropoda; order Architaenioglossa; family Viviparidae; genus Sinotaia; species Sinotaia quadrata. Next base: position 83,873,195 of record CM054181.1, read on the forward strand.
ACAAGCAGGCTTGCAGGACGGCAGTAGCACCTCCAGAGCGATAGTGTGTGTGTCGGTTACAAAAACGAAGCTGTAATTATAATTTCTGATTACTTTCGTTTAATTAGGGTTGCGTTAGGTGTCGAGTTTGGGTTTATTATGTGTGCGGGTGTGCAGATAGGGTGATTTACTTCTGAAAGTAGTTCGGTCGGAAGGTATGTTTGTCGGTGAATAATAGCCAACTTGGCCGTACTACAAGGGACTGCAACAGAGACCTTTTAACTGTGCACGCTTCTTAATATCTTTGTAGTGTTTGTTTTCAGCCACACACACTGCAGCAAAATAGTCCCGGAGTTCTATTGCTTTGTATGCCAGTTAATAACTTAGTATCATTTAAAACACATTGCATAAGGAGAAATGAACTGAAATATGTGAAGCAACATTTTAACAGACAGCGTTATAACGATTCTTATTTTTACATAAAACTGACCTCGTAGTTTTCTTTGCCCTCTTTACTCAGAATACATGTAGTTTCATGATATAGATCGCATTTATCTTAGTTATCTGTCGAACTACGGCCGCACTATGAAAGGCATAAAGCGCTTAAAAGAAAGGGAATCTACAGTGTAGCAGATCTGGATGAAGCAAAAAAAAAAAAAGACGGAAATCCCAAACCTAGGGCATACAAGTGGGAAAGTTGAAGCTTTTTGTGATTAATCAGGACACGGGAGTAGAAAGTTAACTGGCGGAAAAGTCCGGACGAAATAAAACCGGGCTGAGGAACTTCCGAACTGGTTTGTGCAGTCATTGAATGATGGAGGCCAGACCGTGTAACGATGACTAAGTGCATCCTTGTTTTTCAATACTCGTGTTTATGTGTTTATGCGCGCGTTATTTTAATTGGGGATGAGTTGTTTGTGTTTATGCATGTGTGTTTGCGCTTGTGTTCTGACAGAACGCACTCTACCCCGTGGCGAAGTGATGGAGAAAATATAGATTATTGCATGTTTGCATTCACATCTTTAAAATACATTTCTCATTTTTTAGCTTGTGTGATTAGCGGCTGATCACTTCTAAGAATTACCAATGGAAAACCTACATGCGCACGCACACTCAAAAAGTGTAATGAAAGTATTTATACATGTAATACTTTACCCCACTCTTTACAGTTTTACTGAATAACTGTGTAATTATATGATGACCCGTTGATTGCCGTTCACATCGCTCGCGTCATCATTCCTTATAATCTTTATTGTACTGCTCCGTGCTGCTTGTCATTAATCTTATATTCATCGCCATGTCATCTCTGGATGCACGTTGTCATGACGTTTTAGTTGAAGGGCGTCCAGTTTATCAGCGCTGGGCTGTAGCTGTACAAGGTTTAATTGGTTTAAAGTTTCATAGTATAAAGAGTCATGTGAATGTGATTTACTTCTGATACTGGTTAACTGATTTAAATATAATTATTAGAATGAGCTATAAGAATATAATATACATTAAAAGAATTAATTGGTTTGAAGGTTGATTGTAGCAATGGTCTTGTAACTATAATTTACATTCTGTGAGGATCCACTGTTTTAGAGTATAATTATTGAATGAGTTAGGTGAATATAATTTACATCTTACACAGATTGAGTGGTTTAAATGTTGGTCATAGAAAGGATTTTGAAGATATAATTTCCTGATTTAATTTTCATCTTTTACTTGATAATTGGTTTAAACATAATTGTTTGACGAATAGAAGAGAATGTGGGAATATCATAGAGATTATCAAGGTTAAATGATGTAAAAATCTGATTGTAGAGTGCATCTGATAATGGTTTCTTGATGTAGAAATTGAATGTACGAAACGGTCAGATTAAAAAAAAAAAAGTGTATATGTCTCACTATCAGTTTGGCTGTCCGCATCTGTTCCTTCCAGTTGAAGAGATTACAGTCACTTTAGTTTGAAAAATTCTGAACCACCATTACTAATTAATCATTTCTGAATCTTAACCACTGTAGAGTTTTAATGTATAGGGCGATTTGTCATAACGGGCTGGTTTTATAAGTTCACAAGCATACATATTATTATGTTAGTTTGATATCTTTACCTCACAACTATTGGAACTAATCTTGAACAACAATGATGACAATGAGCAGCTACAACTTCAGAAGCTGCTCGAGCATTTTTAGCAGTTTTGAATTTCCTTTAGTTCATGAGGAGCACTGCTCATTCAGACACAACGCAAACCACACGTTTAGCACGTCATTATAAAACGCAGGCCCCAAAGAAAGCCCATGCATTCAGGCTATTGAGCCATACCTTACAACTATTGGGATGTCTTCGGTGTGTTGAGAGCCCCTACTTTACAACTGTTAGGCTGTTTTCAGTGTTTTAAAAGCCCTTACCTTACAACTGTTAGGATGTCTTCAATGTGTTGACAGCCCTTACCTTACAACTGTTAGGATGTCTTCAGTGTGTTGAGAGCCCTTATCTTACAACTGTTAGGATGTCTTCAGTGTGTTGAGAGCACTTACCTTTCAAATGTTTGGATGTCTTCAGTGTGTTGAGAGCACTTACATTACAACTGTTAGGATATCTTCAATGTGTTGAGAGTCCTTACCTTACAACTGTTGGGATGTCTTCAATGTCTTGAGAGCCCTTGCCTTGCAACTGTTGGGATGTTTTCAGTCTGAGAATCTTACCTTACAACTGCTGGGATGTTTTCAGTCTGAGACCCTTTACCTTACACTACCGGGGTGTCTTCATTGGTTAGGCTTAGAAGCTTTACTTACAACTTTTGGAATGTATTCAGTTTGTTGTGAGCTTTACCCTATAATTTTCGGAATGTATTCAGTTTGGTGGGAGTTTTACCTTACATTTTTAGAAATGTGTTTGGCCTGTTGGAATATTTACCTTACACTTGTTGGAATGTGTTCGGTTTGGTGGGAGCTTTACAGCTTTCAGAATGAATTCGTTTGGTGAGAGCTTTACAACTTTCAGAATGAATTCGTTTGGTGAGAGCTTTACAGCTTTCAGAATGAATTCGTTTGGTGAGAGCTTTACAGCTTTCAGAATGTATTCGTTTGGTGGGAGCTATATCTTACAGCTTTTTTCAGAATGTATTCGTTTGGTGAAAGCTTTACCTTACAGTTTTCAGAATGTATTGTTTGGTGAAAGCTTTTACCTTACAGCTTTCAGAATGTATTCTTTTGGTGAAAGCTATACCTTACATATATCGGAGTGTACTCTGCTGTGAGCTGCAACTTAGAATTATTAGAATGTATTCAGTTTGTCTGGAACTTTACCTTTCAATTATTGGAATTTATTTACTTTGATGGGAGCTTTGCCTTACAATTATTGGAATGTATTCAATTTGTTGAAAGCTGTATTTTACAACTACTGGAATGTATTTGAGAGCTCTACCTCGGAACTATTAAAATGCTTTCAGTATGTTGGAAGCTTTACAACTACTGGACTGCATTCACTTGGTTGGGAGCTTTACATTACAAGTGTTGGAATTTGTTCTGTTAGTTGTGAGTTTAACTTTAGAACTAATGAGAGTTAATCATGCTGTTAATGGACTTTACATCAGGCTTATCTGATATATAATAATGTAATTTTGAGTATGCCCTTGTCATTTTAATATTTAAATAACTTTATACACACATTTCTCTACATGATTAATTTTGCAAGCGTTTCTTTGGCGTGCAATCAGCGTATAATCGATTTTGTTTATGTGTTATCCACTTTATATGTAGTCCACTGTGATTTTTTGTAATATACATTCTTTATGAGTGATTATTTCTAACACGTCACTTTAGTAAGGTTAATTCTGGACTTGTTCTAACTTTGATGTTATATATATCAAGACGTGCGTAAAAGAAAAGTATTAATAAAAATGTCACATGCTTACTAAATAATGAAGGTTGCAAGAAAAAAGAAATTGTCTGGATGATAAGTCACGTGTTAAAGAGAATCACCCATAGCTTGCAATAAAGGGTTTAAAAGAGCGGAAACCAATACCATTATTACATGTGTACGGGTTTACAAAAATCAACAACAACCTATCATTTAATGATTGTATATATGAGAGTTCATCGATCAACTCGTTCTCTGTTTAAAGTGCCAAAGAATCTTTAGCACGAGACGCCCGTGACACAAGGGATCTAGCTTGTCGTCCATATCGACAGACTATCTTGAGCTAGGGAACGGTTAAAATCACATTACATTTTTTTAACCCTCGTGGGAATTGAACCACGGTTACTTTAATGAGAGGCTAGTATACCCTACCTCCACCCCCGTTGATAAGAATTTACTGGCAACTGAAGCATCGGAATAGTAGTCCGATGGCCGTCTCCCTAGCAAATTGCACAGAGAAAGTTCACTCATACAGCCACACAAACCTTCATTGTCCCTTCCTTTGACACTATTATCTCGCTCTTTAAAACATAACTCTCTCGCTTGGCGCTTTCGCCCGTCTGCGGAAGTTGGAAGTTGGAAGCGGAGTTAAAACTCCAGCATAGGAGAAACTGAAAACTGCCCCGACAAGTTGCACCAGGCTCTCTCACCTGTCGCGGCATCGCCCGAGACCGACCGCCGTAAATTGGTTTACCTCTAAGAGTGCGTGTTGTACGAGTCACCTTGAAACTCTGCATCCTCAGGGCTTGGCCGTTTATCCTGTTGGCCTTGGCTCGCAAGCCAAGGTCAGTGTACGTCATTACTGATTGACTTATTTTGTTGTAGCGCAGTTTCAAAAGTTTCAGCAGACTGAGCATTGTAGAGCTCTCTGACACTCTCTCTTTATACCCTTGTTCTTTTTCGTCATGATTAATGATCGATAAACGAAATAATACATTCAGGTCTGTGAGTTAGACAGTGTGATTTGTATGTTAATAAACAAATGTTGGTAGAATTGTGCGGACACTTTTCCAGTTAAAAAGAAATTGTTTGCGTTATTGGTTACATACAAGGAAGCGTTCCTTAGTGGTGGGGTTGTGAACATCATAGTAGACATTGTTCACATGCATTTACGCTTTCTTTCTGAATGTCTCTCTCTCTCTCTCTCTCTCTCTCTCTCACACACACACACATACACACACACACATACACATACACACACACACACACACACACACACACACACACATATACACAGGCGCGCTCGCGCGTGCTCATACGACATATCTATCTAAGCATATACATATGTACATTCACACAAAGGGGTGGGTTTGAAAATATCGCTGTAGTAAAGATAGTACAAACAAATACAAAAAAAAATAACAGTAGATCCTTTTCCCCTGACCTGTCTTTTTGCACCAGATATTTGCACCAATCAGGCCCTCCGTTCTAACCAGTCTTCTGTATCATCCACTCAGAATCAACCACCCTACTCAAAGGAGCGTGGCTCCTAAGCGTTATTTCAGTTTAATTAATGTATTGATTAACTATAATTATGGATTAACTATAATTATACAAACGTAACTGGCATTAACCCATTCTGTTACTAACTACATCAAACACGCAGCATGTAAGTGGTGGACCAAACCTAAAGTCACTACCAATGCTGGGTAAGCTGTATATTCATAAACGCCGTGGAGGGCCGTATCCTCGACCTCCCTAACATCCGCTTCAGTGAATGCATTTACATTGGTCGATTACTTCCGGCCTGCTTTCCGGATGTCAGGAAGCTAATGAGAACGTACGTTTACTGTCTGTGGTACTTCTAAAAAAAAAAAAAAAAAATCAAACGCGCGTGCGCATGCACACACATTCGCACCACAGGCTACTGCAAATGATAAATGATGATAAAATCCACTAATATAAAATAAAGTTTGTAAGCTTTTGAACTTTTCTTTTCAAATACATATTATTGAGAGGGAATAAATGAGGAGTGCAGTTGTACTTCACCATCATTAAAACAGAGAATTTAATAAGAAAAATTACTTCCAGCAAAAACCATGGAAATTAAGAAGAATTTGCAAACTGCCTGTGTATTTTGCCTGCTTAAAACCGTTTATTGAATGCATTTAGTTTTATGCATGATCGTATTTTTTTTTCATGTCGAGTACTCAGGGAATGGATAGCGGTCTCGAGATTGTTCGCATTTAAAATTTATTTTTTATGGTTGCTTGAAGGAGACTAGCAATTTAAAGAAGGGTTTCAAATGGGAAATTAAGATTTCTTTACGGCACTCTCCGTTTTTTTCTTTTCATTTAAAACCTGTTTTTTGTAGTCTCCTTGTACACTGTGCATATCTCTTGTATTATTAAATTGCTTATGTGTTCGATTGAGATACTAGGTTATCATGAAGTAAGTGAAATAATTGTAATATCCAGGATACTAGAGCATCATGAAGTAAGTGAAATAATTGTAATATCCAGGATACTAGGTTATCATGAAGTAAGTGAAATAATTGTAATATCCAGGATACTAGATTATCATGAGGTAAGTAAAATAATTGTAATATCCAGGATACTAGATCATCATGAGGTAAGTAAAATAATTGTAATATCCAGGATACCAGATCATCATGAGGTAAGTAAAATAATTGTAATATCCAGGATACTAGATCATCATGAGGTAAGTAAAATAATTGTAATATCCAGTAAGTGAAATAATTGTAATATCCAGGATCAACCTTCCTTACTCCACATATCCATCTGCCGTATTTTTCACTTTTATTCTTTCACTTAAAAAGTGATCTGTGCAGGTCCACAAGTCTAATCTTGTTGCTAGAGCAAATGGTAATCATCGTGAGATTCGATTGAATGAAACTGTAAAAAATGTTTTAAATAATTTATTTTAAATGGATTTTCTTTAAACAAGCACAGGTTTCATAAGCTGATAATTCATTTTGACGACGTAGCTCTTACTATTTATCTACCTGTATAATTCTTGGGCGTAGTAATTTGTATCTTTTAAAGAAGGTGTACGGGGGTGGGGGGCAGAGCTTCTGCTAACGGCATCCAGGTGGTAACAATACAGCTACGCCAGTGTTGCACACAGGTCTTGCTTCTCGTTGCAGAAGGAACACTCTTCATTACTGAAACCAGGGCAGGCATTTAGCTCTGGCTACTGGTTCCACACACATAACGCGAGATTCTATCTTTAAAAAAAAAAAAAAAAAAAAATCAATAGCAGACAACACATGTACGCCAGGTAATGAGGAAAATTGTAATACGATACGAAATGGGGAACAAAAATAAAAAGAATAAAAATACAGGCACACACACACACACACACACACACACACACACACACATCTCGCAGTCGATAAAGCGTCATTATTGTTTCTCTTGTCAATGAAACACATTTCAAATGTACAACAGAGCGTTGTTGGCTGCTGTTATTTCTCATGCAGAATTGTTTCCTTTGTTCAGTTCTACCGTTAAAACTTCATTTCTGACTTAGACCTTTCTTTTCCATGTACATGCATACAAACATTCAAGGATAAATAAAGCTCTTTAAAAGTAGGTTCCCTTGCACTGACTCAACACTGTGTCATAGAAGTTTGCAGTAAATACAAAGTTATTACTTGATTCGATGTGTGTGTGTGTGTGTGTGTGTGTAAGAAACGGTGACATCAGTCAGTCGCTGACTGGCGGGAATCCGACCGTGACTTCCAAGCAATGTAAGCGAGTAGACACGCACTGCTGCACGCCTTTGTTGCTAATTATATTACTCTCTCGCTATCACTGATAATTTTCAAAGTAGTCTCCCTTGACAGCAGACTCGATTGATCGTACTGGATCTCGCCCGCGGTGTGTAAAAATTCTATAAATAGAAAATAAATAATTTTATCTTGTGGAAAGACGTGCATGCATGTGCATATCCATGCAGCTAGAACCAGATGTTGTTACCCACATCCTTCCTCCAATTTCTTTTAGTTTTTAAATCCTTACTTTTAAAAATTGTTTTCCGAAAAGATGACAAATGTTCTCAGTGACTCGCAATTCGACCGCGAACTAAGGTGAAGGTCATTAAGCGGACTGAGAGGTCAGTTTTGTGGACTAAGGCGAGTATATGAAGAATTAACAGGTCATCGAGCAAGCGAACCCAAAAGAATAATTATCTATTACTCTCTTAGTTACTGAAAGGAGCCGAGTCACATAGATCTAGCTAAGTTACACACACAATTCCTGATCTGTGCGTTATATGACAACACGCTGGCTGTCTGATATCTTTTTGTAAGGAGCCACCACCTCTCCTGATCTGTGACGTAACAAGATGGCTGAATAATTTCTTTTTACGAGACCTCACATCTGTGACGTAACAAGACCACACGATAGCTGTCTGATGTTTTTCTTGCTGTTTAAAATTGTGGCATGACTGCCAGGATTCACGATTTTATTAAGCTTATTAAAAGTAAAAAGATCTAAAATCTTAAATTTAATAACAATAATCTAAATAATAATACTATTTAAAACTTATTACTTACTCTTAATCATAATAAAAGTAGTGATTTTAAACGTTTCAACTTCTGACATTTTAATTGAACTCAGCTTACAGTTTCCCAACTCTCTTATGTAATCTCAGGTCTAACTTGTCCCCAGTTCCACCCCTGCAGGTGGACCTAAGGTATTAGTGTCCCTTTGACACAACTCTGTCCTTTAGGGGAAGAACACTCAGACCAGATGTGAAAAGTATCACCCAGTATAGGGAAAATCTGCGCAACAGATGCCAGAAAGCTTAAATCCAAACCTGTTCCAACTGAATCTTCGATGCACTCACAAAGTATACCATGGAGAATTATACAGAACTTCACATGCACTATCAAAGAACATCAGGAGGAATGTTCTAGAAACTTTCGTGAATTTTCGAGACCAAACTTAAGTCTCAATTTTCGCTGTATTTGTTCTCGAACGGAATTCATGGGAACCAGCTTACAGCCACACGTTTACCGATAAGTTTGATGACAACACTGGATACACGCACCAACGTGATTCGAAAGAGTACAGTAGTCACTGCTGTCTGAAACAGATACAAAACAAAACAAAATAATGGTGCACTCCTTTCTGCAAGAGTCAAGCTAACAATCGCCTTTATGACCGGACTGGAGTTGCATGTATCTCAGAATCAAAGTGATTAGAATATAGAAGTTTTTTTTTCCCACAAAATAACTTTCGGTTCATTCCCTTTCAATGAAGTTGCTATGAACAAGATAAACTACTCATCTGCTTGGAATTAGTTTGGATTTAATCAGCAAGTTCTAGCACATTCTCCACCTGCATTGTTTACTCCAAAAAATATCTTAATAAGCAGTACCCTAGGTCGGGTCACGTTTACATTGGCAACAAATTATATAACAATTAAGTTTAGAAATAGGGATAGGTAAATTTACTCCCCCACAGTAGTAGTTAGAACATATCGATTGGTCATGTAAATATCTAGGTGAGGTAAAGTTAATTGGAAGAATTACAACATATGATTCAGTGAAGTACAAGTAAGGTAAAATGTAAGATAGTGAGGTAAAGGTGATTGGAAAAGTTGGAGCATATGATTGGATTTGCTTGAATAAAATCATAGTTTAGTGCAATCAGTTTTACCTGGGAGTTCAGTCCCGTTTTAACTATATATATATATAAATATATATATTTTAAATGGTATTTCAATTTTTAAATGAAACATTAAAAAATATTAATCGTAGACTTGGGGGGGGGGGGGGGGAAGAGCTGAACTCTTTCCCTCAAAACACACCCGTCGCTAGGACAACATGCTCAGAAATTTCACTTCTGAGTTGCTCATCGAATCATCCAGCATTTCTGTATCATGCTGATTGTATCCGTCTAGCATTTCTGTATCATGCTGATTGTATCTGTCCAGCATTTCTGTATCATGCTGATTGTATCCGTCCAGCATTTCTGTAGTTATGCTGAAAGTATTTCCTTCAGCAACAATAAATTAATAATATTTTAAAGAATTATGTAGTGAATGGTTAGCACATGTTCACAATAAGCTACAAAGGTCCTAGATTATAATCACGGAACCAAGCCCAGTGTACATATGGGTCCAGCGAACTTGAAAGAATGGAAAAATGTGTATGCATTGGCATTGTACTTTAGGTATAAAACAAAACTTGAAAGAAAAATGCATATTGACGGCACAATAAAATACAGCCAGCGTTTTAAGCCTATCTACGTAAATACGTAAACGTATCTTTACTGCATATTTATTTAAAGTGGCAGAGAGTTTCAATAGGTGGGGGAGGGGGATCTGCTTCTTGCATTAAGTCTGCCATAATTGTCAAATATTGAATGTTGAACGTTTTGAGTGCGAGAACGATAAATGTGCATGTCTGTGGTTGCAAGATGTTAATGACCATTAAGAACCCCGGAGGCTCTTGGCATCAAATCTGTTTTTCGCTTCTATTAAAGACTAATCTCTTAATGGCGGGGAGGCTTGACCCCTATCTTGGATGGCAGTCTGATACTGAAAGTGGTTTTAGTGGTCGGCCGGGAAAGTTGAGGAGGCCTCACTGATTAGAGAAAGAGTCTGGAAGAAGAAAATGTTTATGGTAGGGAAGGCCGGGGGTTAATAGGAAGCGTTACAGTGTCTTCAGAGGCTGTGCCACAAGTTGAATAACTCTGCTTTGCGTGTTGTAGGCCTATGTAGTAAGAAGACAATGTCTTAAGAGGCTGTGCCACAAGTTGAATAACTCTGCTTTGCGTGTTGTAGGCCATGTAGTAAGAAGAAAGCTTCTCTGCCTGGTTCAGTGCACACATTTTTCTCTTTCATGTTTCTTTCTCTTCTTTAGTCTTACCCGAACTGGAGGTTCTTTTTTCGTTTTTGTCTCTTTTCGCCGCGTGCCAAAATAGAAAATGCGTGTCGTGATTTCTAAGAGTGACAGCTAGTTTAAGACAGTGGTTCCCAACCTTCTAAGAGTGACAGCTAGTTTAAGACAGTGGTTCCCAACCTTCTAAGAGTGACAGCTAGTTAAGACAGTGGTTCCCAACCTTCTAAGAGTGACAGCTAGTTTAAGACAGTGGTTCCCAACCTTCTAAGAGTGACAGCTAGTTTAAGACAGTGGTTCCCAACCTTCTAAGAGTGACAGCTAGTTTAAGACAGTGGTTCCCAACCTTCTTGGGGCGAATAGCGAGCGCATTCACGTTATAGAAGAGTGTGGCGGGCGCCAGCAATTTTTCGAAGTTTATTTATTAAACAATACGCGAAACATCAGGCATAATATAAAACTTTAATATCAAAGAGCTCATTTTGCACGTTTTAAGTTTATTCGGCAATAACACCTTCACTAATACTACGTGAATTTGCTCTTTTTAAAACTACCTGAAAGCAATTTTTACAAAATAAATATCATAGAAATATTTTTCTTCTTCTTTCTTTAACAAATAGCGAGTTATGGCTAATTAATAAAAGGTTCTTTATATGGTTATTTTTATCTGGATTTCAATAAGCAAACATACAGATATGAAAAAAATTAAACAAATTTTATTATTTGTATCCAGATTTCAATAAACAGATATATCAAAATTACCACAAAAGTTTTAATCATAAGCGCTCCTCAGCATTGAACGAAGAAAAGGTATTATTTCACATGGGGTATTTTATGGAATTAGTCATTGTGATGTTTTCACTGCATTTCAGGGTTTTTTTTGTTTGTTTGTTTTTCTTTTCCAGTTGGAATTGTAAAATTATATTTCCGTTTGTAAGGAGTTTTCAAGTTAAGCATCTATAAGTCCTGTACTTCGACTTTAATATTGTTGTCGTTGAAGCAGAGCTTCACAAATATAAATGGAATTGAAATAAAATTTTATTTTGTACGCTGCATTTCTTTTTTTTTTTTTTTGAAAGAAGGAAACCCTTTCCTATCAAACAGATTCTAAATAGTATCATCTGTTGCGCACAATTAAAAAATAATATCATTCTCAAGGTCCAAAATCTCGAGTTCTACTTCTCTTCATAGTTGAAAGAGACTTGCAATCAAAGTACATAATTATTTCTGTCTTCTAGAATCAGATAGCAGGTAAAAGGATTAACAAGGGAGGCAACTACAGGCCCACTGGTGATGAACTCTTGAAATCTCTCTTCATTCTGCTCGAGAAGTGTTTGGATGTGAATAACCAGTAATGAAGGGTTCAATTCACTGTCACGTGACATTTTTTCCTACTTGGGAAATACATAAGAAACATCTACTAGACCAGTTTTGCTACTTGGGAAATACACAAGAAACATTTACTAGACCAGTTTTGCTACTTGGGAAATACACAAGAAACATCTACTAGACCAGTTTTGCTTTGAATGATTTTGTCAGGAAATAATATGCAAATTATGCCGAATTATAAAGATATTATTTTCATTTTAATAATCGTTTCAACTATCTATTTAATTTAAGAGAAGACACTTCCATAGGCAACTTGCACTCGTATGGTGCAATAACCTGTTTGAGTTGAGAGTATGTCGCTCACTCTAAACTCTAAAGGTAAGGGAAAGGTCGTTAACCTGATACGAGACACCCATATTTGGTCACTTGCGTTCCGTATCGTGACGTTGCATTAATCCGCCAGCTGACCTAGAGTCAGTCATATATACATGTGAATGAATCAGAATTCTTTAGTCGCTCAGATTTATTCATTCACAGTGCCCTTTATCCAAGGGTTGGCCATTCGCGTCCATTTTGACCGTGCATAACTTCACACAGTGGTAAATATAGTTGACTTCTCTAAATTGTTGTATTTCTCATTTGTAAAATACTTTGTAAAATATTTATGTGATTGTTAAATGATGGATGTATTTTTCTCACTGAAGCTAAGTGGCGTTAGAGATTGATACATTTTGTAGAATGATCAAGATAGAATAACCACCTGTGTATTGCTATATTTCTGATGTTAAAATTGGTATAATGTGAAACAATAATGGGGAATAGACAATCATTAACATGCATCGTGTGAACCACAGGCTAGAATATATTGTATAGAGAGACTATACATTTGTAAATCTAAATCATTTGTTCACTTAGATATATTTATTGATTTGGAATTGTGAATTAGGTATAGCTAATTAGTGGAGATTGTAAAGAGTAATCTATCGCTGTTGCCACAAAGTGCATATAATCGACTGTTGTAACGTGATAGTGTAGAATGATATTATTCATTTACAGCCGGTCTGGGAGTCTTGGAGATGAATTATTGGTTACTGTATTGGTTAATTTTTACCCGTCTAGAAAAAAAATATTGCTATATTTAGTGCTCGCATTTTCTATAAAAGAGTTTGCCTTTACCAGATCTTCATAAAGAAAGTAAATAAAGTGCGAGAGGCAGACATGGCTACTGGTGTGTAGTGAGTGATCACTGCCTATGGTGAAGTGAGTACCACCTGCCTCCTTTCATCTGTCCAGTAACAGGTCACAATCTGTCAGTCTCCTGAAGCTTTTCTTTCAAACTGCAGCAGACAGGATATCCTACAGCAGTTTACACTTTGTGTTTGGATAAGAAAGAAAGCAGAAAGGCGAGCAGGATAATTCTTTGGACTTATTTTAGACGTTAGCTCGAAAAGTGAGCAAAACTAGAGCCAGAAAACAACAGATATAGCTCTTAGCTTCCAGCTTGCTATCTGACTATCGTGCAATCAATGTATTTGATAATTATATAGCTTTGAATCTGCAGCTTGTCATCTCTCTGCCAGTGTAACTACTGTATTATAGTTATCAGTCTCCAGCTTGTCATCTCCCTCAGTTTTCAGTGTTCTCTCTCTTATTTAATCATTATATAGTTCCTAGTTTCCAGCTTAATACATTTATCAGTATAATCACAGTATTTAATTATTGTGTCCTTTGGGCCAGGTCGTTTATCAAGTTCACTCAGTTTCTAATATGGAATGAATAATAATGATTAATTCATTAATGGTAAAAGGAAATAAATTTCTGTCAGTTTCTATTTATAATTTGAAGTTGAAATGTCTTTTCCTGTTTAATTTTTATTTTATCAAAAATGATGGTGTTACACAATTCTCGTTCGTAAGGAGGTATTCTTGTTTGTTTGCTTTTGGAGATCAATATATAATTTTGTGTGTGTTTGTGTGTATGAAACAATAATACTCTTCCCTTTTCTCTTATAAGATATAATATTAATATTTTTTCTATCTTCTTATAATACTTATTAATCAGATCTTCCATTTCTTATGCATAACTTAATTATGATTGTATCGCCTATGTACTTATTTAGATGATATCTTGTCGTGTAGTGTATTGAATTTTGCTTGTTAGCATGGTATATTCATTGTGAAGCTATGCATGTGTGAATTCCTCTTATATAAAATTAGTGAAATCGTTGTTTTAACTGACAGATTACATATCATACTAGTAGAGTAAGTAGACAAACGGAGTAAGTTTGCGACAATTTAGGTTCTTTGATATCTTTTTGAAAATTGAACCAGTTCTTTATTTTCCTTTCTTTAATCCATGAATTTATAGCAGAATGGGTTTTTGAAGTCTGCTTCTTAATTTGACTTTTTAAAAATTGCAATCTCGTCTTTTCAATAAGATGACAATTTTCTACTCAAGTTTATTGACGAACACGTATACTGTATGGGGATTACGTCTTGAATACAATCAGTCACTCAGTGTTCATTGTATAAATATGAAATATTAATACATTTCTTGATTCAAAAACGTGTTATGATTTCAAGCATATATTATGACAAATTGATATGACCCACTAAGTCAAAATTCAGCTTGTTGCAGACTCGTCATAGGGTTGTAGTATATTATAGACAACTTTGTTGTCTGATTTTTGCAAAGCTTATTAAGAGTGTAAACGGAATCAGGTTTTAGACCAAATGAATTACATGTTTGGTTGATCAGTTGATGTATTGTTGTTTTGATAGTACTACTTTTAATCGTACCTTTGACCGTTATGTTATACACACAGGCATACACTCGCGCATAAAGGCACACACACATGCACGCATCACACGCACACGCACACACACACACACACACACACGCGCGCGCGCGCGCGCGCTGTCAAATTGTTGTAAATATGATATTTCTTGTCATTTTTATGTTAGCATGAATTTATGCCCTTTATTATTTGCATGCTTCCAGCACATCCTTTGTAATGAGAAAACCCCGCCCTTTAAGAGCCTGTTTCCTAGGAAAAAATCGTTTATAAAGTGTATCCGTCCATTCATAATAAAAAATCCCATGTAACAGCCCGCGTCTTTGAAATAACATCTGTACAACATAGAGTTGGCAATAGAGTGAAAGTACACGAATACTCGACATAAAGATACAACATGATCTACGGGATAGTCAACACCTGGGGTGCAAGCACCACTATGTGCAGTTTAGCCGCAATCTCCAAAATTGACAAATTTGCCAAAACAGATTTATTTTGAACTTTTATGTATATATTTAAAATAACATCATTAATCATCAAGGCATTATCACTTTCATCGTCATCATCAATGTACAGGACTTTCTAATCAAAGCATTTTCTTATTCATTCCTTCATGATAGTCTGAAATTAATCCATGAAGCTGGCTTTTGCTTCATCTGATTATATTTCTTAAACCAAAATTGTTTCCATAGAAACATTTTCAGGATTCAAGGCAAGAGACAGACAACACCGTCCACACTTCCTGTTATCTTTCAACTCAGCCCGACTTCCTCTTTGAGACTGTGGAGAGGTGCGTGGAACAGCTAATTAATTACCTGTACTGCGCTTGCGCATGCTATGTACACACCTTTACAGGTGGCATATGGCCAGACCCTGAGTAGTAATAATGAATGGAGAAATGCCCAGCCTTATCTAGACTGGATAGGGTTTGCCACCACCCCCCCCCTCAGAATGACGATTTCTTTCCTTCTGCTCAATCGTACAGTATCGGGCAACAATCTCTGTCATCTATCACTCACTCACTCACACACACACACACACACACACACACACACACACACACACACACACACACACACACACACACACACACATATGTTGGTATTAGGCAATATATGTACTGTTTTCTTTCTCTTGTTTTGGAAGCGCGGTTAGTTAGCCAGTGCTTGTTTGTTTGCTTGTATAATGTAATTGCTTGCAGTTGCGAGACTAGTTCAGGTGGGTGGATGTCAGAGCTTTGTAGTAACAACTTGGTGCAGCATGGTTAGAATTATTTTTGGAAGGTGGGCTCCTTTAGAATTCGTCTTTAGATTTCATGTAAAGTACGAAATCACACACACACACACACACACACACACACACACACACACACACACACACACCACCACCACACTCTCTCTCTCTCTCTCTCTCTCTCTCTCTCTCTCTCTCTCTCTCTCTCACTCTCTCATGTTCTTAACTATTTTGAACTTTAAAAGCATTAAAGTTTATCTTACAGCTAACTTGCAGTACACTATGTCTTGTTGAATTATAAAGTGCACTGTTTTAGCAGCCAAACCATATTTTCTCTATTCATTTTCCCCCCACCCCTTGAAGGAAATTATTAATATAGTTCATGATTTCTTCCAATCTTTAATGTTTATTTATTTACTTTGTTTTCTTGTTACTATAGAAACTGTTTATAAATATAAATTTCGGTCATTTCTTTCTTTCTTTCTTTCTTTCTTTCTTTCTTTCTTTCTTTGTAGCATTCGATAGCGACGCCTTTGTATAGATTATGGTCTAAGACATGGAAACTTTGTTTTAATTTTATTTTTGTATTTTATTAAATTGTTCTCTTTTCTACATTTGATTTGATTCGTTAGCAGAAAGAATAGCTGCGGGTAAGAGTGAATGATAGATTGTTTGCAACATATAGTCGTTGTTAAATTGTTATCTTGTAAACATCCGATTGGATTCATTAGTGGAAAGAAAAGTTGTGCATAAGAGCGAGTCAATTGTTTGTTTGTAACGTTATCGGCGTGTACAAGTGTGCGTACTTTCCTCACTGTCTAAATTTATGTGTAAATGGTTTGAACAATAGCAGTGGGCATAATAATTATTGCCACGAGTAGCTGATTAAGCAAAGAAACTACTGTTGTTATAGTTTCCAATACAAAAGTCAACATTCACATCTGTAGGTAATGAAAGATTATATAATAATAATAATGATAATTATGTGGCTTCAGGTATTTGCTAATGCCTGTTTCGTTGCCCCCCCCCCCCCCCATGTTTCTCTGTCTGTTTGCGGGAATTGGTACAATCCACTCTTAATGCCTCTATCAGTGGCTCATCTTTGTTGTTATTCCAAATGACGTCCACAGGTCCTATAACTTCTCCTTCAACGACATATTTGATTTTCTTGAGACCCTGCCTCCCATTTTCTGAGATACTTAGAGCATGTCTACTTCTGCTTTTGGGTGTAAGGCTTTATGTAATGTGAGTAGTTTTCTTGTTTTTCTAGACATTATGTATTGTGAGTTGTTTCCTTGTTTTTTTCTGTCCAGTTCATTTATTTCATTTTTTGCCCAATCTATGATACTTATTTTCATCCTGCCTTTCTGGATGATAATTCTTCCACATTTCTCAAGGCCAAATTCATGTTTATATCTCCACTATAGGATCTTGACAGTAATGATCAACGAATTGATGTCACTTTCATTTTTACTGTATAACTTTAGAATTTTTAGATCGTCCATGTTCAATAAATAGCTGATAACCTGTCTAGCTTTCGTTTTGTATCTTAATCCTGTTTTCTGGATCACCTGGCTGAGAAGATTTAGGGCAATGCAGAATAGTGGTGGGATAGGGAACCACGTTGAAAGATTCCACATTTTATTGGTATGTCTGCAATTTCGATGTTGTTGCATGTGAGGATGGTTTTCCAGTTTTTCATTCATTCTTGAATTGGGTTCTGTACTGATGGTGCTATTTTGTAAATTTTTATTGTTTCAAGTATCCGTGAATGTGAAACTGAATATTATTTTATTGCTTCATGTTATTATTATTATTATTATTGTTGTTGTTGTTGTTGTTTGTTGTTGTTGTTAAGCAACACCCTGTACATTATTTTTCTTGACAAGACCTTGTGGTTGCGGAAACTGATTCCGACTTAACAGAGAAATCAATGTTGAAGAAGAGTGTTTAAACCGAGAACAAATTTTCTTAGCATGCATCCATGAAGCCAGTACATAATGCGCTGCCATATGCGCAGTCTTTCATGTCGGTTTTCACAGAAATGTTTAATCAGCATATTTGTGTGTATTTACTGCCTTTAGACCTGTGCAGCCAAAGTTCGTGAAGACATCACGCACAGTCTTCAGGGGTTATGTGTGCCATCGCAGAATGCTCTGCCAGTCTGAAAACGAATCGGGTTAGAAACGAGAAGCCGGGCTTCGGAGTTGGGGAAAGATAGAGAAAATTTATATCAAATTACTTCACCTTCAAGCGTTCTTGAAATTTACTGTTTTCCACCCGCCGAGATCAGAGTATTTAGTACTTGACATCTGACCTTACGCCCTGGTTCATTTGTTTTAGCAACCTGAAAGTCACTTTATTTTCTGGTATGTGATTTGTACATCTGCTTTAGCAAACCTGACAATCACTTTACTATGTTTTCTGGTCTTTAATTTGTATATCTGTTTTAGCAAACCTGACAGTCACTTTACTTTGTTTTCTGGCCTGTGATTTATATATCTGTTGTAACAAACCTTACAATCATTTTACTTTGTTTTCTGGTCTTTAATTTGTATATCTGTTTTAGCAAACCTGACAGTCACTTTACTTTGTTTTCTGGCCTGTGATTTATATATCTGTTGTAACAAACCTTACAATCATTTTACTTTGTTTTCTGGTCTGTAATTTATACATCTCTTGTAGCAAACCTGACATCACTTTACTTTGTTTTCTGGCCTGTGATTTATATATCTGTTGTAACAAACCTTACAATCACTTTACTTTGTTTTCTGGCCTGTGATTTATATATCTGTTGTAACAAACCTTACAATCATTTTACTTTGTTTTCTGGTCTGTAATTTATACATCTCTTGTAGCAAACCTGACATCACTTTACTTTGTTTTCTGGTCTGTGATTTATTAATCTGTTGTAGCAAACCTGACAATCAAATCATTTTACTTTGTTTCTTGTCGTTATACATCATCTATTCCCGGATTGTCCACCTTATTGATCCCCGAGGGCCACATAAACCAAAAATTTAGTTTTCGGACCTTTTTTGTTAAAAATTTAATTATATGATTAAAGAAATACTTTTTTGGTCCTGGCAAGGTCCACAAACAATTTCAGTTGGACCACGCTGAACCATTCTAAGAAATCTGACATCACTTTACCTTTTAACTATGACAACGTACTAGATAAGTGTTATGTTTACTCTTAATATAGATATATTATATATATAACTCTCCACACCGAGAGTTCTTCAGATGCTTGATCTTCGAGACCAAATTAGTAGCAACATGAAGCTCTCCTACTCCTGACTGGCTTGATGTCATACGGCGCGAACTACGGTCACGTCCTTAAGGGAACAAAACTGACACTCTAGCAGAAACGTCTTAATGAGATCAAAACTGTGATTCTACTCAAAACTGTGTCTCTACTGAAAACGTCTTATGAGAACAAAACTGGGACTCTACGCGAAACGTCTTTAAGGGATCAAAACTGGATCTCTAACTGAAACGCTTTAACGGGATCAAAATTGGGTCTCTACGTAAAAGGGCTTAATGGGATCAAAACTAGATCTCTACCCGAAGAGTCTTAATGGGATGAATGGTGGGTGTGTACCCGAAACTTTTTCTCGTGTTTTCTGTTCGTTTTGCATCACATCCTTCTTATTTATATGGGAAGAGGTCGGAGGAGGGCTTTCAAACCAGATCTCTCTGTCAGAAACGTTCTGTTTGTTTTTTCTTTTTCTTTTGCATCTTATCTATCGTATTTGTATGGTTGGGGTGGGGTGTGCAAAATCAGGGAAGGAGGGCTTTGATGCCCATTCTGAGGTGCTATCCTAGGCAGGCGAGACAAAAATAGTCGGTAGATAACGAAAAAGCTGCTGTTAGATCCAAATTCATTGCAACAACAACAGCAACAAGCTCCTTTATCTGCATGCTGTTCATTTACTGGTTCAGTCATCTGTAATCGAATTAATTAAATGTTTCCGATAAGCGTAGACGTGATATTGCTATTTCAACACACACCCATCCATTCGTCTTCCATCCCCCCACCCCTACCCCGTTAGCTCTTCTCCTTAGGTGTGAATCCATTTTTTTTTCTTCACAAGTTCCCACATCTGTCTTTCTATCGTACTTAATCTGCTTCTTAATGCATTTCAGTGACTGACACGTGTGTGTCCCTCTTCAGCCGTGATTTCTGCTGCTACTGCACACGTTGAATAATATCACGAAAAGGAAGGAAAGGGGTTATTGTTAATAAATGTTATATAATATATATATATTATTAAATAAACGTACTGCAGCTCAGCACTTCTAACATTCTAAGGGAAGTCACCAATACTTCCTTGGAAGTACTATTGTCATCAGACTCAAGATTATTTTTCCTGAATATTAATCAGAATCTAAGTCCCTACCAGGTTATCAGTTAGTGAAAATTCATTTAATTGACTCGGCGCAAGTTCGCATCTAATTATTTATCAAACGTTTAGCCTAAGAACAACAAACCACAAACAAACGAATATGCAGAAGAACGAAAAGAACAGCTTATGAAACGAACATATGTGAATGCAACCTAATTATAGAGATAGTGGTTCACTTGGGCTAACTTCTTTATCCTTAACTAGACTTGGAACTGTGATACTTTTAAGATTTCCCGTATGTATATTGTCAATAAAATAGACAAGTTTATCTAAAGTCTCCCCCATTTGAACAGTTCGGGGATGCTTTTAGTGGTTATTTCTTGCGCACGCTACACGTTCAAAGAAGTTAATAACACAGCTACAATCATCAGAGTTGTCGAGTAGAGGCAGGACTGAAAATAGAGATGAAAATATGATACAGGTGACTTGAGGTAACGCCAAAGAAGTTAATAACAGCTACAATCATCAGAGTTGTCGAGTAGAGGCAGGACTGAAAATAGAGATGAAAATATGATACAGGTGACTTGAGGTAACGCCAAAGCAGTCACAAAATGAAGTGGTTTTAGTCCTACAGATATTCTTCACAATCCCAGTGTATTGTCTTTTTGTATTGACATGTCTGCGTTTGTATTGTGTGTAAACGTAATGTATGTATTTTTGTTGGGTAATGTTTGAGTTTATAGAGACGTAACGTGCGTGTTTGTGTATACATAATGTATGTATTTTTGTTGGGTAATGTTTGAATTTATGTTGACGTAACGTGCGTGTTTGTGTTATACACTTTTGTAGAGCGTTCTACGGTCCGATGTAAAGTCCCGAGTCTGTCGTACTGGTACTATCTCTAGTGGGCCTTGTTCACTCACACTGACTCTATCTAGCGGGCCTTGTTCACTCTCACTGGCATTATGTTACTGACACTATCTCACTGGCACTATCTCTAGCGGGCCTTGTTCACTCACACTGGCACTATCTCTAGAGGGCCTTGTTCACTCTCACGGGCACTGTCTACTAGCGGGCCTTGTTCACTCTCACTGGCACAGTGCCAACTACGTAGATATTTTTAGATATGTTTTTGTCTTTCCCCTCCCCTCATCTTTTCTTTGTATTGATATATATATTTTTAATTGTTGCTTTCTATCCTTCTTCAGCTTTGCACTAGAATACACTTAACCACAGCCATCGCATCTTCAGCACGTTATGCTTTAAAACCATGACGTTGGTACGGGTAAAGTATGTTTTTCTTTTCTTTTTAATTTTTCCTTTCCTCTTTATTTAAATCCTTTACTTTTCTCTCTTTTTTTTTAGTTGGGGGCTTTTTGTGTGTGTGTGTGTGTTTCGTTTTCCATAATTATGAATGTTAAACATTGTAAATGAAACACGTCTTTGACTGACAATGAATGCACGTGTTTATAAATAATAAAATTCCTTTTTTAAAAATAATTTTTTTCCTGTGAGAATCGAATAGTTTTAAAAGCTGATTGCTATCCTTAAAGCTGATTGCTATCCTTAAAGCTGATTGTATCCTTAAAGCTGATTGTTATCTTTAAAGCTGATTGTATCCTTAAAGCTGATTGCTATCCTTAAAGCTGATTGTATCCTTAAAGCTGATTGTATCCCTAAAGCTGATTGTTATCTTTAAAGCTGATTGCTATCCTTAAAGCTAATAATTGTAAAATTTGTAGGAATAGTAGTAGTAGTGATAATCATTGAGCACTAATTATAAGAGATCAATAAGGAGTTTGGTTTTGATTTGCTTGTGTGGAATAAACAGTGATCCAGCTTTTAATTTGCTTGTATGGAGTAAGCAATGCTCCGGCCTTTGATTTCCTTGTGTGGGGTAAGCAATGCTCTGACCTTTGATTTCCTTGTGTGGAGAAAGCACTGCTCTGACCTTTGATTTCCTTGTGTGGAGTAAGCTTGATTTCCTTGTGTGGAGTAAGCAATGCTCCGACCTTTGATTTCCTTGTGTGGAGTAAACAGTGCTCCGGCTTTTGATTTACCTGTGTGGAATAGGTAGTGGATTCGGCTTTTGATTTATTTATGTGGAGTAGGTAGTGGATTCGGCTTTTGATTTATTTATGTGGAGTAGGTAGTGGATTCGGCTTCTGATTTACTTATGTGGAGTAGGTAGAGGATCTGATTGTAATTATTGATTTACTTGTTGTGGAGAAAACATTGAATCTTGGCTTTGGGGGTTGCTTTGGAGTGCAAGCAGTGTGGAGGCTATAATTTTTAAAAAAATCCCATATACATAAACTTGAAGATTGTCAAGGTCCATCACTCTTATCGACATATAGAACATGGGGTGTAGCAGGGAACGTAATTGAAAGCGCTATAGGTATCTTTATCTCAACTTCCATGTAAATCAAATCAGACTACCTAGTGTCTTTCTTTTTACTTTAGAGAGTATCATTATTTATCTCATATATTTTTTAATGTCTTTCTTTTTACTTTAGAGAGTATCATTATTTATCTCATATATTTTTTTTTAATGTCATTCGTCCCGTAGAACTCTTTTCTGATGTATTCTAAACTGAAATAATTTCCCAAAGTAGCGCGCCCCCAGCCTTTAAAATTTTTTTTTATGGGGAGGTGGAGCAAAAGCGGGAGATGAATTGTAAAATGAAGTAGGGGCCATAAAAACTGTGGCGGGAGAAGTGCGAGGCAGGTTTAGACCTGACCATCGTCAAACTAAAGGAACCAAGACGGTGCTTAGATCGATGGCTAGTTGACTGACTAATATTTTTCTTTAGCGTCCACATTCAATCAGTTTCATTGCCACGGGGAGCCCGAGGGAGGTTGAAGGTTCTGGGAAGGGTTTGCGAGACAGCTGTTAAGTTTGGTAGAGCTGTAAAGAGTTGACTTGATGGGTAGCTAAGGATGAAACGGTTTTCAAGGCTTTGTTTAGGCTGGCCTTGGAGGTAGCGGCTCCAGAGTCAGGATTGTCTAGGTATGGAAGAATAGATTCTCTGAAGAAAATATTTACATAGGCTGTTTTGTTTTTTTCTTTTCGTGTGATCGTAAGTCACCTATGCAGCTGGCATTGAAAACTCGTACACAAAACGGTAAGAAAGTATTTGTTAGTGTTGGTGTGTGTTGGTGTGTGTTGGCGTGTAGTATGGGCGTGCGCAGCATGTTCATGCTATTGCCAGCTTGACCGTTTGTGTACTGTGTATAAATGAAAAAAAAATGTCGATTGAATCAATTGCAAAGTCGAGCATGAACCTTATTTAAACTATAGCATACCCTATAGTAGAAATGAATATAGTTTTCTTAATTGTGTACTGTGTTCGTGTAACCTGTCTGCCTCTCTCTGACTCTTTGTCCGCATTCTCTCTCTCTCTCTCTCTCTCTCTCTCTCTCTCTCTCTCTCTCTCTCTCTCTCTCTCTCTCTCTCTCGATGGCTAGTCGATTTCACATGTCAGTCAGTGCCATCCGTCAGTGATGAGAAATTCAGATTATCAGACCTTGAGTTTCAACGGTAAAATGTTTAATGCATATTCCTACTGAGTTGAAAACACTGGCTGGCAAAAAAAAACAACAACACAGTTTCCACTGAACCTAATAATGCATCGCGAAACCATTACGGAAACTGAACGATTTTTGTGTGTATTAATGTGTTTTAGTTATGTCAGTGTGAGCGTGTGTCGCAAAAGAACATGGAATTGCTGTACAATGAATCAAACGTGTGCTGATCATTGTTTGCTCTGTTCATTATTAAAGATTACATTGCATCCAGAAAGAAATATTTCTAAAAATAGATCTTACAAAGAAACCTGTAAAACTTAAATAAACGCGATCTAATTATGCCCTCTAGCTAGGGGAAGAAACTTATTTCAGTGCGTGAGAGCTTGCTGGCATCAGAGAGAGAGAGGAGGGATAGAGAAGTGACACCCCCCTCCTCCGCAGGAGGTAGCAAAGAGAAGGAAAATATGGCAGAGAAGGGGAGGTAACTAATAGCTCGACTCGCTTCCCATACGTGAAGGGGGGGGGGGAGAGGTAAAAAAGATAGAAAGCATAAAGAAACTAGAAAAACTAGTTAAGTCGAAAATCGAGATAGAGTAGAGGTAAACACTCGCCGCTTTCTATCAAACTGGCGAAATACAAGCCAGCCGCAACTGCGAGAAGCAAAGCAGAATCAGAAAAAATAATAATAAATAAATAAAAACAGCAATAAATACTACAGAATTTCATGCATGCAGCTCCATTTACCAGATTTAGCGCGCGTGCGCGCGTGCATGTGTGTTTGCGTGGTCTATGCGCCAGGCGCTATTCATGAAATAGTAGTTCTTGCGTATTAATGACAAAGCTACTATATTTGCAAGAAAGTAAAATGTTGAAGTAATGAAAGGTAATTCTTGCGTATCGGCTAGTTTTTAGGCCGTCAAGCTCCTGGCACGACACGGTTTCAGCGGAATGCCAGAGAAATGGCATGCCTAGTTTCTGGTCATTGGCCTTTACTCAAGACAGGGCGCTTACATTACATGTGCAGTAGGGCCTACGTTCCAGAAGATAAATGTTCTTGCTGACAAAACATTGTGGCACCAAGTACTATTGGAATTCCCACAATCCTTTGGTATATGTGCTCTGCCTCTGCCTCTGCTTTTCCTTTCCTCTTGTTCCTTCCCCACTGTAGTTCTTCTTCTGCGTTATGGTTGGTTCTTATCGTTGAACATTATCTCTGGCCGGAATGCAAATCGTAAAGGCATCATGTAGCGGGTATTGTTTAATTGTTCATCTCGAATTGAAACGCAGCAATAGATAGACAACCAGATAGAAAAGGAACATGACACTGTGAACTTGATCACTTTTCGACATTTCCTTTTAACGTCATTTTATTTTTCACTTTGCCTTTAGTGTGCCGAAGTCCCCATAGACATTTTCTTTCACTCATTTTGTCAGCAACAGACATTCTCACTGCTTTTATTGTAACTGACCGTTAAGCTAACGGGACAGGTTCAAAACGATCACTATTGCAGGTTAGCTTGACATCTACTCATATAATAATACTAATAAAAATAATAATAATATTGCGTATACTTGTATATGTTTCTTGATACGGTCATTATTTGTGAAATAAGAATTATTTTGCTTGAGTGAGAGAGAATGGTGTGTGTGTGTGTGTGTGTGTGTGTGTGTGTGTGTGAAACCATAGAGATAGTACTGAGACAGACTAACACTTAAATGCATTACTAAGATATACAGAGACTGGATGAATTGACTTACACAGAGAATACACACTGTAACAATTCTGAGATGCTAAGATTTACTGGAGGCAGCTAAGAGAGAGAGAGAGAGAGAGAGAGAGAGAGAGAGAGAGAACTGTGACACTGAAAGTTTTGAGGGAGAGTGACACACAGAAACAGGTCTGAAACATACACACTCTTGAAAACAAGCTGGCACATAGAAATAGTAATAAGATACATCTTCTGATCACGTTAGGCTGACCAAGAGAGGGGTTAGGGGGGAGAGAGTGAAAGAGCAAGAGATGTACAGTTTATATTCACGTACAGAGGTCCGTGACTATGAGAAACCAGCCCGGCCAGCAGACAAAAATTACTCGAAGCGAGAGTTTATTCGGGCTCTCTCAGGACTCGTGAAAAGGTAGCACGTTTGATAAAGCAATCAAATAAAGTTTGAAATTGTGTCGATGCCTTTCAGCATGGCAGGAAACTTAACACACCCAGAGTACGCCAACCTCCTGACGCAAAAAGGATGTTTACGTCGAGTGCTGGCACAAACTTGCAAGTAGTAAAGGTTTTGTGGGAGAATACAGCTGCTGTAGTGAACGAATGCGATGCCAACACCGATTTTTTCCTCTCTCCCTGCCTTTAAAAAAGTAAAAATACAAAAAATACCTTGCAGGTAAAACTACGCATGTACGCTTACTTTCGGGCCAGAGTGGCGGTCTCTCTCTCCGATTTCACGTGCAGCACGAGCGTAGCGTGACCTAGCTAGCAGCTTGGCTCTTTCATTGCTGTTGGAGCTGCTTGGCCTGTAGCCAGCCATGTTGTTGCTGCCGTTGTTGAACCCGACTTTATAATGCCGGAAACCTGAATGGTGTTAGCATCAGTGCACTGACGCAAACACAAACACACACAAACGCGCGCGCGTCCACTCTCGTTTACTGACTCCTCTCAATGTCTTGTATGTGGTCAGCCAGTCACGGTTAGACTGCCCTTCAGTAGTGTTTTGCAGAACTCTTTAAACACCGTGATCTGAGAGCTTGTCTCTCGGATTTAAAGGAATAAGTCGGATGTGGGGTGGGTGGGTACATTTTCAGTTTAACGCTGAAATACAGCAAGATAGGCATTGGTTTGAAATCTGTCAGTGAAACTTGGGTCTCAGTGCTCGATAGGGAATCATATACATCTATGTCTAATTAGATTGCTTGCTAAATGAACTCAGGACGGTTATTTACCAAGTCTAGCTAAGTGAACTTATGCATGTGTATACTCAGGACGACTATTTACCAAGTCAAGCTAAATGAATATGTACATATGTATACTCAGGACGACTATTTACCAAGTCAAGCTAAATGAATATGTACATATGTACACTCAAAACCGTTATTTACCAAGTCTAGCTAACTGAACTTGTACATACATATATTAACTCGGGACGGCAATTTACCGAGTCTAACTCTATAAACTGTATGTGCTGTTGTTTACCTGGTATAGCTGTGCAAAGAGGTGGTCTGAAAAAAAAAGACCGTTGTCAGTTTACACGAATAGACGATATACACTGTCAGTGCGAACTGTCTTGTACAGGGCGAAAACTATCAACACGGACTGTGTACGTGAAGGTTGTAAAACGGGCTGACTATTAATGCATTATACCGCAGTTACGCGGTCTGGTGTACGGGAAGGTTGTAAAACGGGCTGACTATTAATACATTATACCGCAGTTACGCGGTCTGGTGGTATACACATATTGGTAGTTTGGCGCCAACGCCATCTAGTTAATGATTATTATTATTATTAGTTAGTTATTCATTAATAACTAATTACAAGTGATGAGAATCTTAATTTATGTTATTAATAATCCTCCAGCAGACATCACTAGTCTCTCTACCTTGGCGGATATGCAGGCGCTGTAAACGTTTTCTCTCTTCCATTTCATTAAAGACAAATATTTACCATCACATCATGATGGTAAACCTGTAGATGGAAAACCGCATCCACCCACTTTCTTTTCCAATATAAGATTATCAATATGTGTAAGAAGGTCAATGTATTTAACAATAAATGTATCAAATCAACAATCAGATATACATATAACAAATACAAAGAAAAAAAATTACTTGACATGAACATTTCCATGAAACCACGTTCAAATATTTTTTATATCTACACCGTCTTATATCCTAAAATACAATTCAGCAATATTGTCAATACAAATCATTGGATAGCTCTTATCAGAAAACAGAAATGGAGTTCTTAGAGATAAGTGATAATAGATTATATGTAACATTGTGTAGATGAAGCCACAAATTTATTGTCCATTTCAATTCCACGTGTTTCCTCCTCACGTTGTAAAAGCACTGATTCACTTATTCTCTCAAGCTAACCTGGATGCTCATTCACCATATCAGCTTGCTCAAGCAGAACAACAATTGTAGCAATTTCCTGTAAATTCCTTGTACCAGTAATTGCTCATTGAAGTCAGCGTACCTTGCCACCATCCATCAACAGAGTGTAGTGTATTCCTTACACATAGACACTGCATTAGGTAATTATAACGTTTATGCATCAATGTCTGTATACATGTTGTTTTGTGTACTATTTTATTCATTTAGTATTGTAAATCGATATCTTTAAAAATTAACAATTAATGGCCAGTGTCATATTAATTTAATAGTTGAATAGTCTTATTAAGTGTCATATTAATTTAATAGTTGAATAGTCTTATTAAGTGTCATATTAATTTAATAGTTGAATAGTCTTATTAAGTGGTTTCAGCTGTCTCCACTCTCGATTGCATTTAAGAGGACTAGCCGGAAAGGCTCTCACTGTCCGCTTGTCAGTCAAGCGCCACGCCCTAACCGAGTGTGAGTCAGAACTACCCCCTTTCCCGTCAGTACAGAGTGCGAAAAATTAACTGTCTGTTAATTCTAGGAATTAATTTAACAAGAGTAATTTTTCCCGTTACAGTTCTAATTAATTTTACAATTATTAGTTTATTCAAAATCTGGTCGAGTTACACAACAACAAAAAATGGCTAGAATTATAGGGAAAAATCCCATTTTTGCCATCTTACTAATGGTGATATAATTAGTGCAACAAAATTTTATAACTTTGCTAACATGCAGTATTATGAAACCATACCATAAAGTGTAAAGTAAGTATTTAATTATGATCAAGTTACTTGAGCTATTCATTTGTACACAAGTAGTTATGAAAGATGAAACCATAAGGTGTAAAGTAAAGTATTAAATTATGATCAAGTTACTTGAGCTATTCATTACATAAGTAGTTATGACAAATGCATAATAAGTGTCAAACGCCTTGATTTACCAACTAAAGTTAACAGCAGAAAATATATGCCAGTTTTTATCCTGATGGTGGATAGAGTAGTAAGATATTCTTTTTATGATTGTCATGAACATTTATGTTATGAATAATGTTAAAAGTAATGCTACAGTATGTCATACTGTAGATGTAATAAAATGCATTCATACAAATTCAGATTAAAAGATGATGATAAGGGTTTCATGAATATATATTTAGTATATGAAGCATCTTATTCAGTTGATTTTTTTAAAATATTAAATCTGATATTGCAAAGTAATTAAACAACAATCATTTTATACTAGATATTCTTTGACATTTGATTAATTGATAGTTAATTAAAATACTAATAATCATGTTACCAATACATACCGTTAAAACTGCAAGAAGTATCTGTTTTAATAATTCATTACAACTGTTTTTAGTAATTTGTTAATGTATAATTCAGTCTCCAAAAAAACTGTCTGCTTTGCATTTTTGTCTTCTTGGAAATGCTCACTACTCAGTGCCCTACATGCTTTCGGATGAAAGTTTTCTCTTTTATCTTTGTAATCCACTTTCTTCGTAAATTGTGGTCTTTGGGAAATTTAAAAAGTGAATATCTTTAAGTCGTCCGCTGTTTATGCCATTTGTACTGCAATATTTAACCATGTTTTATTTTTCAAACTACATGTTTACCGCAAGACAAATGCGGATTGTAGATCCACATCGTGACGTCACATGTTATGTTGCTATGGTGAGAACGAATGACGAACGAATGAGTGCTCTGATTTATTTAAGAAATATTGACTTTCAGTACCGAAATAAGTTTATTATACAAATCACTGAAAGTTTAAAGTTTGCAGCCTTGATTCTAGAAATGGGAATTACTCATTTCATATGGATTTATGCTTATGTGTGACTGACTTAGATTCCATTTCACTTGATCTTTATGTTTAACACACTAATTCATCTGTAGATTCCGATGCAAGTGATGACCTGTGCTTTATTCTTTGGACAATTTGTTATGACTGTTTGACTCACAGCGTCCCAAAGAGTAAGCACTGCTACTAAACACTAGACTGTTACCTAACTATTACACTAAACAGTACTATATGATATTGTAGTTACATGTAACTTTGCACTAACAAAAACGAGGACAAGAATGTAGAAATTAACAGTTAAACTTCAGTAATAATAGAGGGATGAAATATGTATCAAGAGTTTTCATCAAATATCGGTGTGACCTAACAATTAAAAATACCTCTCTTAACACTTCCACTGTTCTCATTTTTGTGCAGTTCACAACCCAAAAGTTTTGTTCTGACCATTACTTGTCATTGTTATAGGTCACGATGTTCCATCTTAGGGAGAGGTGAATTTACTCCGCCACATAATGTTTCTAGTGATCACACGTTTTTAGGGACAGGCAAATTTACTCCGCCACATTCAGTATACAGTTTTACTGCCACATATCACACATTCACACAGTTATGTTACAATTTATCACATTACTCGAATACATTATTGGAATATGGTTACAGACAAGGTGAAAGCATTATTGGAAACAAATGCATTCTGTACAGACTAGAATCTAGATGATTGTATTACTGAAATAATATCCCGACTAGGACTAGAACATATTATTGGACTACTATGAAAAAACTAGGACTAGAACGTATTATTGGACTACTATGAAAAAACTAGGACTAGAACGTATTATTGGACTACTATGAAAAAACTAGGACTAGAACATATTATTGGACTACTCTGAAAAAACTAGGACTAGAACATATTATTGGACTACTCTGAAAAAACTAGGACTAGAACGTATTATTGGACTACTATGAAAAAACTAGGACTAGAACGTATTATTGGACTACTCTGAAAACTAGACTAATGCATTTTGGAGACGCTGCACAAACGAAACGTTTGCATTATTTATTAGAATGTTGTACAGATAGGCGGATGGATTATCGAAGTACGTTCATAAACTAAAGAACAGGTTATAGGATTGCCTCCGTTTCCTCTTTGATCCGACATTTTTGTGTTGGTAACACAAAAATTTTTCGAATCTTGTGGTGCGATGGTAGTGCATGCATGCACGTTTGTACGCGTGTACCTGTGTGTGGTTGTCTCATCAAGTAAACTCTTAAAGACTTGAATGGGAAACAACTAATAGCTTCTGAACACTCCTTCCGTTCCTGTCTAGGAAGCGAGAGGTGGGCTAATTGCCAACTTCCCTGCCTCGAGTGATTACTGGGGAGGGCGAAAGTGGAATCTTACTTTGAAGATCATTTACTCTATCTTCATATCTATCCAGACCAATAGCCATAAAGCTAACCGACGGTACTGCTTACTCTTCGTTCCTTCCATTCCTTTCTGTGAGTCGTATAACAGTACGTAAGGCACACCTTACTGACCAGTATAACAGTACGTAAGGCACACCTTACTGACCAGTATAACAGTACGTAAGGCACACCTTACTGACCAGTATAACAGTACGTAAGGCACACCTTACTGACCAGTATAACTACGTAAGGCACACCTTACTGACCAGTATAACAGTGCGTAAGGCACACCTTACTGACCAGTATAACAATATGTATGGTACACCTTACTGACCAGTATAACAGTACGTAAGGCACGCCTTACTGACCAGTATAACAGTATGTATGGTACACCGTACTGACCAGTATAACAGTATGTATGGTACACCTTACTGACCAGTATAACAGTACGTAAGGCACACCTTACTGACCAGTATAACAGTACGTAAGGCACACCTTACTGACCAGTATAACAGTATGTATGGTACACCTTACTGACCAGTCACTGCTCTGATGCTTGCAGTGGCAATATACTGCTGTATATTAGAATCACTTTCTTAGAGTTACTTTTTAAATGCTCTCATTTGGACTGCACTGCTGTTTGTTAGAATCAGTTTCTTAGATTTACTTTCTAAATATTCTCATTGGCACTGTACTCGTATTTGTTACAATAACTTTCTTATATGAGTTAATTTCTAAATGATTTTATCGAAAGTAGTATGGACCACGTTTAATAATGATGACTGAGACTCGAAATTTTAATTTAGTGTAATATTAATTCTGATAAAGCACAATTTCCAATGCTGGACATTTGGGTGTTTGGCCAGTGTTTTATTTAGTATCTGGACTTTTGCTAACCACAGCACGAACTAAGTGACGTCAGCTTGTCGTCGTACGTGATATCGGAAAGCTACTGTCTAGAGAGAAACGGTTTTGA
Organism: Sinotaia quadrata; assembly: GCA_028829895.1. Classification (NCBI taxonomy): domain Eukaryota; kingdom Metazoa; phylum Mollusca; class Gastropoda; order Architaenioglossa; family Viviparidae; genus Sinotaia; species Sinotaia quadrata. Next base: position 83,905,410 of record CM054181.1, read on the forward strand.
TTTAAGTTGTAGTGCATAAAGTTCAATGGTGTTTTAGTCTAACAAAACGGTTTTGATTTAAGTTGTAGTGCATAAAGTTCAATGGTGTTTTAGTCTAACAAAACGGTTTTGATTTAAGTTGTAGTGCATAAAGTTCAATGGTGTTTTAGTCTAACAGCAGGATTTTGATTTAAGTTGTAGTGCATAAAGTTCAATGGTGTTTTAGTCTAACAGCAGGGTTTTGATTTAAGTTGTAGTGCATAAAGTTCAATGGTGTTTTAGTCTAACAGCAGGATTTTGATTGTTGCATGTACTTTGTGAAAAGTATTTTTAAGAGGCTGGGTGCTTGCAGCTGTATTCTAGAGAAGTCCCGACCTGACATTTGTCAAGGAGTTTTGAAAAGTCCTGTCCAAGCATTTGTAAAGTATGTGAAAAAGCTCAGCGCTGGCAACTTCACTCTAAAAAAAGTAAGTCCCTGCCAGATATTTGTAAAATGTTCTAGATATGTCCAGACCAAACATTCATAAATTACTCTTTAAAAACAGTCCAGACGCAACATTCATAAATTACTCTTTAAAAAATAAACAGTCCAGACCAAGCATTCATAAATTGTTCTTTAGTCTTTAAAAACAGTCCAGACCAAACATTCATAAAGAATGTTAAGATGATCAGTGATAGCAACGACTCAAGAATAGTTCTGACCAAACTATCATAAAGTAGTAGAAAATCCTGACCAAGTGTTCGTAAAATAGTAGAAAAGTCTTCGCCAGATTTTCAAAAACTCAGAAATACATTCATCAAATAAAAGAAAAGTCCTGTCAAATATTCCTAAAGTAGTAACAATATCTGTACCAGACATTCATAGTGTACTCTAGAAAAACCCGGGTCACTATATTCCTATAAATAAAAGTCCTTATGAACAACCTCGTAAATACAACAGTAAATAAATCCACATTAGCCAGTTCAAGTAGCAGTAGGGAGTGTCCACAACTCTAAACTCATGAAGCAATTAAACGTTCAGCCCCACATTTTCCAGAATCAGTTGAGAGCTCGGTGCATTTGTCAGTTATTTTCCCCAAACCATTTGCAAGTAGCTCTTTTCGAAAAAACAAACAAACAAACAAAACAGGAAGATGTGCGACACAACACAACTTATTGCCCCTCTTCGCTTATTTCAATTATTGAAGTTCGTTTTGCTTTTCCAAATCTTTCATAGATGAATGCACGCTTTCCCTCACGGGGCTTTTGCGCCAGCTGTCGTAGAAAAATAATCAGTATCAAGATAAGAGCATGAGGAAGGGCAGATAATCACCACCGAGATGTCCTCCAAATTGACAAGATTAAGTTTAAAACGCCTAAACTAATAAGTATGTGTGGGGTGGCACTGTGCTTGTGCTGCGGGTCAAGAGGTCATACCTTAGAATGGTCCTGTTGCATTGTCTTTGACTACCCTGGAACATGACCAGATCCCTTTTTTGAGTCCTTTGTTTCATGCCTATGGAGCTTGGAGTGAGTGGGTGGGTGACGTGGCGAGAGAGAGGAGAGGCTTTTCTAAAGTAAAATTTGAAAATTTAGATTGTTAATTTAAAAACAAACATAGTAATTATGTTGCCATAAGAATCGCTTACTTAAAATGTTGTCGGGTCTTATTTCTGTCGTAATTACTGGCTACACTGCTGAGCCTTCCTTTTATAAGAAACTTTTAAGACATTAGTTTTAAAGTGGATAAATAGTACCTACAGTTTACACCGTTAATAGTTTGGGAAAGGCTGAATAAGCATTTCACGGTATACAGAAATGAACTCGTTAATTATCACAAGTCTAAAAGTTGTAGTTTACTTGAAATGTGCTTAGTTTTAGTAAGAACTAATTACTTGAAATGTGCTTAGTTTTAGTAAGAACTAATTCAAACGAAGTAGAGGAAAATAGTTGTGTACAAAACTCAACAACAATGCAGTTTCGAACATATGATTGATTTATGTTTGCTTTCGCGCCGACTTATAATGGATTGTTGTTGTTTTTTAAAATAACTTTTTACCTGCAGTGGTGCAAACGGTGATTTAGCAACGCGCCGGGGGGGGGGGGGAGGGAGGGGGCTACGACTAAATTGGTCCATTTGATTCCACTTGTAAAGTTTTCATCGAGGTTATAGAACTACCGGACTTGTAGTTTTTATTGCTCTGCCGCTTAAGGGAACGTCCTTATCTTTGTACGTCTGTGACGTAGCAAACAAGGCACTTGACAAGCACAGAACACGATTTGGGCTGAGGGTTTTTTTTTCTCTCCCCTCTGTTGTGAAGGATTTTTCTGTGACTGCTATCACGAGAAAATGAAATGTTGATAAAACATATACTCAATATGTAATTGTTGCTTTCTAGTGAAGAAATCTACTATTCATATTCTTTATTCTTTACACTTTGGTACAATTTTATAATAAAATTATTTATTTATTTATTTATTTTTGCATGACCATATGACCATGTATAAGAGATTCTAACGACAGTTCCTATGCAGCTAAAAATAGTCTGTTGTACCATGCTGAATTGCTAAAAGTCCGGACCTTGGCAGTCTTCACAAGTCGTGGCGGGGAATGGAGAAAACAGGGGGACTATCCAACTAGAGTGCTTTTTCTAATCACAAGGGAAGTAAATCCTTTCTAACACAAGTAGTACAGCTAAATCAAGGACGGTCAGCTTTCTTGTTTAGTGCACGCAATGACCACATAATTGTGAGTCAAACTTATTGTTTTTAAATTTATGAAAGACGAAGGTCGGTGTGCCGGAAATTTAGCATTTCATTGCTACCATTCTCTGCTGGTCGACACTTAGTATGTATCAACAACACAGGGCTAGTGTTTTCAAATTCACGTGTATGCTGCATATTCTATATCGAACAGTACACCCATATCGTCGGTTTGACAATAGCATTGGGTCTTACGTTATCGGTCATGACGTAATGGTTCATGGTAGTTTACAACGTGAACGTCATGTGACCTTGACCGACCGCTGTTTTAGAAACGGTATGCATCCTAATCCATGCATAATGCGGAACTAAATATACATCCGTATTCTCTTAATACACTGAGCGCACAGTTCGGTATTGAGCACACATATCAACAATGAACACACGAATCAGCACTGAGCAATGTCAACACTGAACATTAGTCAGCACTTAACACACGTGTCAAAACTGCACACGTCAACAAAGTAAGTCACCACTGAGCACACAAATGATCACAGCAGACAAGTCAACACTAAACACACATGTCAACACAGCAAAGTCACAACTGAGCACACGTCAACACAGCAGACAAGTCAACACTGAACACACATGTCGACACAGCAAAGTCACAACTGAGCACACGTCAACACAGCAGACAAGTCAGCACTGAGTTTCAAGTTCCTCTCGCACACGGCCACAGTAATACCACAAGACACTACAGACACTCATACAAGGCTGTAAAGTAGAAATCACTACGACCTGTGATTAAAATCGGTTATTTTACCCGTCGCTAATATTATTATCGTCAATAGCTGTCGCCTTATGCAGTCCACATATCCGGCTTGTTATCATGGAGACCGAGTGGAGCCCAACTAGGAAATTTGAGTGAATTGCTCATTTTAATCTTGTCTTAAATATATACTTTGTTGTTTCTGTGTTGTTTCTTTATGTGTATGTTGATTGCGTGCTTGTTGTTTCATGTGTGTGTGTGTGTGTGTGTGTGTGTGTGAAAGAGAGATGGGGGTATAGAAGACATATTCTATTGTCTTCAACTTAATTCACTGTGTGCAGAAGTTTACTGCAAGACCAAGAGTGGGAGTTGTTTGTTGTCGTTGGGTTTTGGTTGTTTTTTTTTGTTTTTTTTTAGTAAAAGCAAACTTATTTCAGTTCATGCGTGTTTTAATCACTTATATTAGTCATATATTTACTTTCCGTAGCACTCTCGCTTTTACTCTCTTCTTGCATATGCACACTCATGCACACATACGCATACACCACGCAAAGACAATACCCAGATAAATCCCATTTGTTTAGAAAAAACGAAAATTTTTAAAAACAATTTATCAGAATAATAACATTACATATTATACACATTTTTTTGTATTAAACACAAAGACATAATACCCAAATAAATCCTATTTGTTTAGAAAAAACAAAAACTTTTTTAAACAATCAATTTATCACAATAATAACATTACATATTATGCACGTTTTTTTTTTATATTAAACACTAGTTTCCGGGGATGTGGAGGATAAGGGTGGTTTTCAATTATATACTTTTTCTCCCTTTGGTTTTTCTTCTTGTACTAAACATGTTTTTCAAGTATTCCACGCGTTGGTAATGTAAATTTAGGTTATGTAAAGAACAAAAAGCAGATAATGTTTTATTTCTAAATATTCTATATATTCACACACACACACACACACACACACACACACACACACACACACACACACACACACACACACACACACACACACACACAAGTTATGCATCTCTTGCAACCTTATGACTGACATTCAAAGTGATATAAATAATGTCTTTAGACACTTTAGTCGCATTCTCACATCATTTATCACTTGTGAAATATAAAGGTGTACTTCGAAAATCATCTTATAGAATCTTACTGGACCATTACTTTGTCTTCAAGCAAGTGATTAATATTTTATAATTCTACTAGGACATTGTTCCAAGAGACATTTTCTAGTAAAATTATTATATTTTAAATAAAATAAAAATTAATTACTCTATTTTGGTAAACATTATGGGATTGAAGAAATTTGTTTTGCATGGTTCGGATCATTGGCTTGTTGCATATTATACACTTCGTACATACACATGTATAGTAGACGTCATTTATAGAAATTAATACGATTAGTTAGAGCTTTTTTAATGAATAGTGACAGCTCACTTCTAATTTAACGATGATTGAAGACACGATCACGTGTCCTCCCCCCCCCCTCCCCGCATCAGTACAGTCGTACAATCTGGCATTTCTCCTTGACGTGTCATTGTAGAATTTGAGCCGGGTAAAGACTTGTCCCGATAAAATTCATCATGGGTAGGGACACATTTAATTAGTGTTCAACAGAGAGCAATGACGTGTCCCATTATTCATCACTGAGCAATCACATGTCTTCCTCAGATGAGAGTTCAGAGGTATACATTGATGTAGCACATTAGAGTTCATCACCGGACACTCACATGTACCTTTAAGATTAGAGCTCGAAGTATACAGTGATATGTCCCATTAGAGTTCAGTAGACAGTTCGTATCCCTAATCGACAGTGACGTGTCCCATTAGAGTTCAGTAGACAGTTCGTATCCCTAATCGACAGTGACGTGTCCCATTAGAGTTCAGTAGACAATTCGTATCCCTAATCGACAGTGACGTGTCCCATTAAAGTTCATTAGTTTGGCAGTTCCGTGTCCATTACAGTTAAGTAGTTGGTGGTGACATGTCACATTAAGTTCAATAGTCGGAATGACGTGTCTCATTACAGGTAAGATTCATCTCGTCGGCAGTGAAGTGTCCCAGTACAGTTCAGTAGTTAGTAGTGACATGTCCATTTACACTTCAGTCGTCGGTAGTGAAGTGTCCCAGTACAGTTCAGTAGTTGGTAGTGATATGTCCAATTACATTCAGTTATTGGTAATGATGTGCCCCATTACATTTCAATAGTCGATAGTAACGTGTCCAATTATACTGCAGTTGTCGGTAGTGACGTGTCCCATTAGATTTCAGTAGTTGGTAGTGACGTGTCAAATTACTCTTGATGTGTCCCATTACAGTTCAGTGGTCAGTAGTGGCGTAACTCATTACAGTTCAGTGGTCGGTAGTGACGCGTCACATTAGATTTCAGTAGTTGGTAATGACGTGTCCAATTACAATTCAGTTGCCGGTAGTGACGAGTCTCATTACAGTTCAGTAGTCGAAGTGAGGTGGTCACATTAGAGTTCAGTAGTCGATAGTGACGTATCCCATTACAGTTCGGTAGTCGGTAGTGAAGTGTCTCGCGGCAATGCATCGTACAGTATGTTGTCAATCAGCACCAGCTCGTCCTCATTGAGTTCCATGGACTGTCGGACAGACTCTTTGAACAGAAGTAAATCCGGATTGGTGGCCTTGAGATGGTCCATCATTAGCATCACCGGATATACCGGCTTTGCAGCCTTAGATTTAGCCCTATAGACCACCTCGTCATCTGCCCCCGTTTTCTGTTTAAGGATTCCATTACTTTCCACCGATTCTAAAGACTGGTTGACTGCATTTGTCTTACCTTGAGGGGTAGAAACGAAGCCAGAGGCAGAATCAATGGAGTTCAAGGAACCATGGTTCGATTCTTTTTTGTGAAATCCGTGGGCTACAGCTCCATTCGTCGAAGCCTTCAGAAGATTAGTTGTCGAACGTGATGTTTGTGCTTCTAGGGAGTGTGTGTTGACGTAATAGGGATCAGCGAGAAATCTATCCAGCGATCGAGATTGTTTGTGACCCGGATGTGACCTTTGGGCCTGCATGTTTTGATTGACTATGTACTCATCGCTCTTACTGTGCTTTGGTTCGGTTGGCGCTCTTGGCGGTAACTGCTTTGGAAACGACTTCCGCCCAGCGTCAGACTCAGGTATTGGACCTGACGTTTGACTCAAGTTTGGTTCAGAGGATATCCCAGTCGGACAGTTTGCATACAGGTCTTCTGGATCGGAATCTTTCCGTTGACGCGAATTGTCGACCTTTTTGTCTTCCTCCACATGCTCGTAGATGTCTTGGATGTCAACCTCCATGTAGTCCCCTTCTACAACAGTCGTCAAGCTCTTCTGCTGGTGGGCCTCCTGTTTGCTGTCCACAGCGCCACTCGTTGTCCGTTGCGAGTGCACAAAGTCTAGTTTATTATAGTCATTTTCAGCCGTTACTATGATGTTTGGCATAGTGTTTCTCTTAGCTTCTTTGTTGCTTATTGATGTTTCTTCTTGCATGCCGGCGTTGTGTTGGAATGGCTGTGATGCGCTCGACCTTGACTGCTTTGACCTGGCCTCCTGGCCACCGCTGATCCCGTCCTCAGACACCTCTTCGTAATTGTGCTGGACGCTGATGAGCGAGTCCTTGTCTGCCGTGTCGTGGTCTTTGTGTCTACGTTTGTCACGCTTGGATTTGCCCTTGGCTTCCTCTTGTATTTTCAGTCTCAGCCTGAGAAAGGGGAGATAAATGTGCATCTTAGAATAAGAATAGGTTTGCCAAGTGTGCATTTTAATTACATTCAAAAGAAGTAACATTTTGTTGATGTATAATAATAATAATAAATTAATCCTCCGAGGTTTCTTAAAACTGCATTGCAAAAGCGGAATGATCTCGACAATTTACCAAAAGTTTACGGGAGAGACTTTTGTAGAGGAAAAATGTGCATGAAACGAAACGTTTGTTGCAAAAATGTAATTTTTGTGGTTATTTTTTTAAAGTTCGCGTTTCAAATCACAAATGGTAAACACTGAAGACCAACAGCAACAAATATGTAGGCATGCAAGACAGAACATGACAGAACATAAAAATACAATCAATTGTAAAGACTAGTGATTTTGATATCCTGAGATTTCATTTTTTATTGGTCGAACTGATTTTCCAGATTTTCCCTTAGGGTATTTTTTTTTAAATAAGGAAGATTGTGTTTTAGAAGAAAGTATGAAGCATAGTTAGATAGATAGATAGATAAATAGATAGATAGATGGATGGATGGGTGGGTGTAGATAGATATAGATAGATAGATAGATAGATAGGTAGGTCGGTAGATATATAAATAGATATATAGATAGATAGGTAGGTAGATAGATAGATAGATAGATGGATGGATGGATGGATGGTTGTAGATAGATAGATAGATGATAGCTGGATGGATGGGTGGGTGTAGATAGATAGATAGGTAGATGATGGACGGGTGTAGATAGATAGATAGGTAGATAGATGGATGGATGGATGGATGTAGATAGATAGGTAGATAGATAGACAGATAGATAGATATTTTTATACCTGTGAAGTTTTACGTAGTATACGATGACTATGATTGCTCCTGCAAAGATAAGCATCACTCCCACTGCAAGCACTGCGTATTTTTCGAAGATGTCTACATTAAGACAAACAAACCCACAGGTACACTTCAAAAGTTGATGTGAACCAAGTGTGAATATAACGAAAACTTAGGAGACAGTCAGACTTCCATGTGTCATTTTGTGGTAGTTACTAGATAAATGTTAACAATACGAATAAATTTTGCATTTTAAATCAAACACATTCATCCGAACACACACAGTGTCGTATGATGGGAAATTCTCCCGTATATTTTTAATATAAATTTTCATATTTTGATCTACATTTTTAATTAGATGCTGTTTGTGATTTGTATGATTTGGAAATGTTGCATAAAGTTTATTTTTGAAGTGAAAGTCCAGAATGGACAGTGGGAAGGAGGAGGTTAATCCGAGTGAGTACGCACAAAGTAGTAGCTGTGGTGTAGGACTGTTGATATTGTTCGTGAGCACACTAGATCTAAGCAGAAGTGCATCAGTTAAAAATATTAGATCTGTAGCTTGGGTTTTGGCTTTGATTACATGTTATGCTGATGTACTTGTGAACTTGTTTTTGGATAGGTCACATGTGTGCTGACAGAATTGGGTTAGAAGGTGTAAGAAAGTTATAAAATATTAATTAAGTCTAGGTTAATTTTGAATTTGATTGGTTCAAGAGTGAGTCTAGGTAGAGATGGCCATAGTTTCAAGAGAAAGAAAATCAAAGTGGAATTTTATTCTTTACTCTTTGCAAACTAGATGGGCGAGCATTGAGGTTGGGTCCCTCCCTTTCATGGGTTTTACATAGAACCATAAAAGACCCTGGATCCTTATAAGTTAAAGACATCTGTATTGTGTGAATGGTTAGGTTTTTATTAGGAATATTATATTATTTGAAACATGTTTAACTTTTCATCTCTTGCAGAGGCATATGCCAAGATAAGTATTTATTAATGTAGTAATTTGCTGCACACTTACACTCTGCAATTATCTGTGTTTCAGGAGGTTCTTTTTTGTTTTGTTTTGATGCTATGTTTATTCTGAAATCTATGATGTGGCTTTGTATGCCTTATTATGATGTTATTCATGACGGTCCTATTGAGCATCTACGTATCTTGTGCCAGTGCATTGAACACTGGAGTTAAGTCCTGATTGTGAACAATGACTATGCATTGAACACTGGAGTTAAGTCCTGATTGTGGACAATGACTATGCATTGAACACTGGAGTTAAGTCCTGATTGTGAACAATGACTATGTATTGAACACTGGAGTTAAGTCCTGATTGTGAACAATGACTATGCATTGAACACTGGAGTTAAGTCCTGATTGTGAACATTGACTATGCATTGAACACTGGAATTAAGTCCTGATTGTGAACAATGACTATGTATTGAACACTGGAGTTAAGTCCTGATTGTGAACAATGACTATGCATTGAACACTGGAGTTAAGTCCTGATTGTGAACAATGACTATGCATTGAACACTGGAGTTAAGTCCTGATTGTGAACAATGACTACAGTGTGGCTTGAACTTGATCAGACTATTCGTGTTTATGATGAGAAACTAGGACACATGTATTTGCTTATTCCTTTTAACTATTGTTAAACATTTCTTTTTCTTAATTTTTTTATTAATTATTCAGCCTCGTGTATCTGTTAATGTATTGTAACTTCTTTCGTTTATTGTCGGAACTTGTAGTGATAATTAATCTAAATGATTACGTTTTGTTCTCTCTCTCTCTCTATATATATATATTATAAAATCTTTTTCTCGGTTTCAATAACTGATTGGGGGCCTTGAGTCAAATTGATTGGCAGCGCAAAAGCATATATGCGTTAACAGATGCAGATATGCATATTTAACCACTGGTCCATTCTCTGCATCGGCACTGAGGATGTTGTTTATCATTAACTATTGCTAATATTTGGTATAATTACACTGTCACCCCAGAGTAGAGCAGCGACACACAGAGATAAGTTTTTTTTTTCCATAGTGATTGTACTATTCTCTACAAATCTTAACATTATACGGACCTACCCGTTTCAGCGTCAGATAATCTTTGCTGCACCATGTACACAAACGCACGCGCACGCACGCACGCACACACACACACACACACAAACCACACACACACACTATCCTACGTCCTTAGTTTTCAAACAGAAGTCGCGGGATGTTTCTTCTCAACGGTTGAATAAACGTGAACAGATCGTACCCTATCTGATTTCTTGCCAGAGTTGTTACGGCGTCTTATTTGTGTCTTTATAGGTTCTTTCTTACGGACTATTATTTGTGTCTTTATAGGTTCTTTCTTACGGACTATTATTTGTGTCTTTATAGGTTCTTTCTTACGGACTATTATTTGTGTCTTTATAGGTTCTTTCTTACGGACTATTATTTGTGTCTTTATAGGTTCTTTCTTACGGACTATTTTTTGTGTCTTTATAGGTTCTTTCTTACGGACTATTATTTGTGTCTTTATAGGTTCTTTCTTACGGACTATTTTTTGTGTCTTTATAGGTTCTTTCTTACGGACTATTTTTTGTGCAAGGACACATTCATGCAGGTATATAAATCCGATGATGGATTTTGTTGTGCGTGTAGTTTGCGTGTTTACGTATTTGTTTTTCCACCTTGTTTTGATTGCGCACATATCTCTGTGATTATGCGTATGTGTTTGTCTCTGTGTGTGTGTGTGTGTGTGTGTGTGTTATTCTTTCTCTCTGTATGAGTGTGTATGTGTGTGTGTTATTCTTTCTCTCTGTATGAGTATGTGTGTGTTATTCTTTCTGTCTGTATGTGTGTGTGTGTGTCATTCTTTCTTTCTGTCTGTATGAGTGTGTGTGTGTTATTCTTTCTCTCTGTATGAGTGTGTGTGTGTGTGTGTGTGTTATTCTTTATGTCTGTATGAGAGTGTGTGTGTTATTTTTTCTGTCTATATGAGAGTGTTTGTGTGTTATTCTTTCTATCTGTATGAGTGTGTGTGTGTGTGTTTGTGTGTGTTATTCTTTCTGTCTGTATGAGAGTTTTTCTTTCTGTCTGTATGAGTGTGTGTTTTTTTCTGTCTGTATGAGTGTAAGTGTGTTTTTCTGTCAGTATGAGTGTGTATGTGCTTCTTTCTGTCTGTATTAGTGTGTGTGTGTGTGTGTGTGTGTGTGTATGTTTCATCAGTTAGAGCAGAACTCTGCACTAAGTCCTGAGATATTTATAATGTTGGCACGAAAGGGATGCGAGTACACGAATCAAAACAAAGTGTACTATTGTACGCCCAGAAGTCCTACAGAATTGTGCTTAGCGCTTTGCAGACTAAAACGTTGTACAACTACTCGGAGAATTAGGTTTTGCATAGTGGTATTGTGTTTAGAAACATATTACACCCCCCGCCCGTTCCCCAGGGTAAGAACGAAATATTCTGATGTTTTGAAAACTAATTTACGTTACTTCAAACTTTCTTTATAGTAAATTGTGCTATGCGACAGTATTTTTCTTATTTAAGTTATAACCGATGGGGCCAACCTTAGCTAAAGTTATAGCCAATGTGGGTAGCCCTATTTATTATTGACAGTGTTGCCAACTTTAGCTAAAGTTACAGCCAATGTGGGTAGCCTTATTTGTTATTGACAATGTGGCCAACTTTAGCTAAAGTTATAGTCTATTTGGGTAGCCTTATTTGTTATTGACAATGTGGCAAACTTTAGCTAAAGTTATAGTCTATTTGGGTAGCCTTATTTGTTATTGACAATGTGGCCAACTTTAGCTAAAGTTACAGCCAATGTGGGTAGCCTTATTTGTTATTGACAATGTGGCCAACTTTAGCTAAAGTTATAGTCTATTTGGGTAGCCTTATTTGTTATTGACAATGTGGCCAACCTTACCTAAAGTTATAGTCTATTTGGGTAGCCTTATTTGTTATTGACAATGTGGCCAACTTTAGCTAAAGTTATAGTTTATGTGTGTAGCCTTATTTAAGTTATAGCCGAGGTGGCTAGCATTATTAAAATTATCGCTGATGTGGCTAGCGTTATAAAAATTATAGCCGATGTGACTAGCCTTATTAACATTATAGTCGATTGGCTAGACTTATTAAAGTTGTATCCGGTGTATCTAACATTATTAAAAGTGTAGCCATTGTGGCTAACGTTATTAAAGTTATAGCCTATGTGGCTAGCGTTATTAAAGTTGTAGTCGATATAGCTAGCGGTAATAAAGTTGTAGCTTATGTGGTTAGCCTTATTAAAGTTATAATCGATGTGGCTATCGTTAGTACAGTTGTAGACGATGTAGTTACACTCATTAACGTTGTAACCTATGAGGCTAGTGTTGTTACAATTGTAGACGATGTGGTTACCCTCATTAATGTTCTAACGTATGTGTCTAGCGTTCTTATAGTTGTAGACGATTGTGGTTACCCTCATAATGTTCTAACGTATGTGTCTAGCGTTCTTATAGTTGTAGACGATTGTGGTTACCCTCATTAATGTTCTAACGTATGTGTCTAGCGTTCTTATAGTTGTAGACGATTGTGGTTACCCTCATTAAAGTTGTAACAGATGTAGTTTTCATCAACCCAGAATCATGTTGCCACATTATTTGTTATGCCATCAAGTAGTATTAATCTGCCAGAGTTCGGCCTATTTGGTATGATTAATAGACTGTCAAACATGAATATCTAAATTTCATTACAAATTATAAGAATTTGACTGGAAAATCTTACTTCCTTTTGAAGTGTCGGTTGTTCCGGTTGTTGCGGTAGTTTCTGAGGTGTCCTTAACAGTAGAGGTCTGCGTCTGTCCTGTTGTAGTCATTGTGGTATTTTGCGAAGATATCGGTGACGGTGTGGGTGTGAATGTCGATTGATCGTTTGCACTGTTGGAGAAGTTAGAGTAGACTATTGAGTTGTTTGTTGAAGTGCTTACATAACTTGTGTCTGAAATAAACGAATGGGGATAATTATAATGAATGAATGGATGGTAATATCAACGGTCTGTCTGTTTATATGTACTTATGTCTATCTTTTCATATGTGTGTCTATCTGCTTGCCCATTCCTTCATAGATCTCTCTATTTCTATCTCCTCTACCCCCCCCCCCCCTCCCCGCTGCAGTCTGATTATCTGTCTGTGTAACACCTCTGGGCACCCTTCACTCGCCATGGTTATATTTATTAATTAATAACACATAACTAATTGCAAGTGATCTTAATTTATAGTTATTAATAACTCTCCCACAAAACCAACATGTCTTTCACTTGGCGAATTATAAGGGTGTCGTAAAACTATTCTTTACACAGTAATAAGATAGACGTTTTACTGTCACATAATGTTTCTGCAGGTGGAAACGTCCTACTAAAGGAGTAATAAAATTCCGTCTTTTATTTGTATTTAACGAGCCCCCATTCAGCCATTATTAATACGTAAGATTTAATATAAGTGCAAGAAGGTTAATAAATTTAACAATAAATTTGTTCATAATCATGCGGTTTCCAACAGGTCACTTTCTTTCTTATTAGATGACGGTCCAATGTACCAATTCAAGGCACATTACACACCTGTTCCAGAATCTTTGATGCGCTCACAAGCACACCATGGAGAATCATCCAGAACTCTGTACGCACTATCAAAGCACACCAGGAGGAATGTTAAAAAAATCTTCGTGAATTCTCAAGACCAAAGTCAAACTTCAGTTTCCGTCATATTGTCTCTCAAACGGAATTCACAGGAATCAATTTAGCAACATGTTTACTGATAAGTTTGATGACAACATTAGATATACACACCAATGTGAACTGGTAGAGTACAATAGTCACTGCAGTCTGAAGTGGATACAAGGTTACAAAACAAAGGCATACTCCTTTCTGCAAAATTCAGATTAAAGGCAGCACTAAGTTTCAGGCATAGGTCATCTCTAAACTCATTTCTCTCTTACACACATTCTCATTTTACAAATCTTGCAATGATATTCATTAGCCTGATACACATGCAAATAAGAAATGTGCTTGCGTGCGTGCATGCGTGCGTGCATGTGTGTGTGTGTTCGCTCACGCGGAAGTCCTCCCAAATAGAACTTTCTCAAGGTGTATAACTCCCAATAATCTTAACCGTTCAAAAACAGAAAATGACATTTATGACTATGATTGAAAATGTTGTCGAAATTCCTTGTTAATGCTGCCCCCACCCCAAAAAAAAACAAAACAAAAAAACCCCAGCTTAATTGTGACATTTAGAAATAGGAGTCATTTACAGTAATCAGTATACCTGTAAAATACTTTCAATGGAGTGTCCTTAAAGCTACGGTATACGTAGAAGTGATGCTTTATGTATAGGGTGAATTTTGTTTATCTCCTGATAATAATTCACATCTTAGTTAAAACTTACCTGAGGCAAGAGAGCTCGGTGTAATGCTCATACTTGGATCTTCGTTACCGGTGCCATTCTCTGTCATGAAAGAAACAAACAAATTTCTAAATATTTTAGATTACATAGTGAGAGTGTTTGGGGGTTGTATTTATAGAGTGAAAATATGTGTACCCTGCTATCAAGGTTCTTTCTCAATATCTTGAAATTGTTCATATTGCTCTGTGTGTGTGCGCGTGCGTGCATGTGTATACACATGCTCTTGTGTGTGTATGTTTTAAATATTAGAAATAACTATTGCAGATTATGAAGGTCATAATTTTCAAATAGAGCTAAAGATACTTAAAGCTTAACTGTTGTTTTCTTAAACCTTTGTTAATCCACTTTATATTATAAAGATATAGAGAGGAGATTTTATTATAAATAGTAATAACACTGCGTCACACAAAAAAAAATAATTTGAAAGTTGTCTAAGATTTTTCAACTGATTTGGAATAATTTTGCAACGATAAATTTGAAAATGACATCCGTTTTATTTAATCAGGTCAGGTTTTTGATCTAATTTGATTTTTAAAAATCCGATCTTATAGCTAAATCGATTACATTTTTTGTAACATTATTAGGCAATTTTTGTTAATATTTCTCTTCCAAAATAGGTTTTTAAATTAAAAAGAAATAATTTAAATTTTTAAAAAATGTTTTCTAACTATTCATTTATTAAATGTTACAAAAGTTGATTAGTGTACATTAAATAGTAGACATTGATAACGGTAAGTACATATAAATTCAATATTAGGTCATCATTGTTCAAAATTCAGGGCATGAACTTCAGTCTATTCGAACTTCTAGAATGCTCAGCAGTAGGAATGTCTCTCTTTAGAGTCCAACAGTAATCAGCCATCATGACTGCATCCCAGCGTCCCTGATTCCTGGTTTCCATCTCTTTCATATCCTCTCCCCTTGCTTGTCGCTCATTGATCCCAGATTTTCAGGAAACCGATCCATATGTGAGAATAAGTAATGCATTTTGATGCTCGTGTTGCATCGAAAGCAGTCAGCATATTGACAACAAGCTCTGCATAGTTCCTGGCCTTATTGTTGCCAAGAAAGTGTTTCACGACCAGAACAAAAGCCTTCCACGCTTCCAGTTCCACTTCATTAATTGAGTTTTCAAACTCTGGATCTCTGATTAGCTTACGGAGTTGTGGACCATCAAAAATGCCAGCTTTCAACTTCTCAATGGTCAAGCCTGGAAAAGCATGGCACAAGTAAGCGAAACAGCCACTATCCTTGTCCAGAGCTTTGGTGAACTGTTTGATTAAGCCAAGCTTAATGTGCAGCGGTGGGAAAAGTATCTTGTCTCTGTCCATCAGAGGGTTGTTTATGAGGTTCTTTGCTTTGCAAGGTACCGATTCCTCCCATACGGGCCAGTCCTGCTTCGTGTAATGCTGTGCTTTGTCCCTACTATCCCACATGCACAGAAAGCACGGGTACTTGGTGAATCCAGACTGTTGTCCCAACAAAAAGTTTATCATCTTCAGGTCAACACAAAGTAACCATCCATGCTGATCATAACGAATTTTCTCCAGCATGTACTTCTCCACTTCATACTTCTCCTTCAGTGTAGTCGAGTGAGCTAGAGGTACAGAGGCAAACTGGTTACCATTGTGTAGTCGAGTGAGCTAGAGGTACAGAGGCAAACTGGTTACCATAGTGTAGTCGAGTGAGCTAGAGGTACAGAGGCAAACTGGTTACCATTGTGTAGCTGTGTAGCAGAACACATTTCGGTGATCGCTTGCTGCTGTCAATGAACAATCTCCAATTTTCAGGTTTATACTGTGGCACTCCAAGCTTGTGCAGAAGCTGCGCAATATTTCTACAGTACACCAGGTCCTTCTCTGTAGATAAAAAACTGAGATACTCTTGATGTCTGTTGCGGTAGAAGATGATGCGAACACTGTCAGAAAAGACGTTTTTTCCCTCAATCTGGATTCCAACAGTTAAGCAGATGACTTTGACAAGTTGAGATCACGAACTAGATCATTTAGCTCCTTTTGCGAAAAAGGATTTGGAACATCATCATCAAGAACCACTAATTCTTCTTCTTCATATTCTTCAACACTAGAGAAATCTTCACTAATGTCGGTAAGTTCTCCAGGGGCAGGTACTGGAATTTTATCACAATGAGCTACTGGACGACGTGCTGATTCAAGATCAGGATACTTAAGGCTGCTCTGGTTTTTTCTGTTAATGCCAGTCACATCAATAGCGCAGAAGTAGCAGTCAGTGACATGGTTTGTCGGTTCCCTCCAAACCATAGGAATTCCAAACTTCACACAACTCTTCTTACCCTTGGTTCAACGACGAAGATTCTCGGTGCATGTCTTGCATACCATGTGTGGCGCCCAATCCTTATAACCAAGTTTTATACCAAAATAAGCATGGTAAGCACGCTTTATAAAACCTGTTGCTGTATTACTGTTAGGAACAATGGTGTATTCGCCGCAGATGTTGCAAAATACATCGGGTTTATTTTTGCAATGTCTTCTGGCCGATTCCATTTCATTACCTAAAGAAGAAAAATATCATTTATATCAATTATTCAAAAATGAGTTTATGTGACCTCTTCATAATTATGTAAAACAAATTATAATTTGTTTATTTTAAAGAAATAAGAAAGAATTTTCCATCATATAAATAGAAAATACCCTTATATGTAAAAAAACAAAAAAAAATGTCGCAATAGATCAAAACGTTGATCAAAAATAGCTCAAAAAGTTGACCTGATTGAATAAAACCGATTTCATTTTTGGATCCAGCACAATAAAACTGTCATAAATCCATCAAAAAATCTTAGACAGCAAAGTTGTTGTTGCCTAGTGTAATAGTTACAACGTAACTGTGTTTGGCTCAAGTGTAAATTGTAATTAAAACTAGTTGTAGTAGTTAAGTACTAAGAACAAAAGTTCAGAGAGCACATCCATAATATGTACAATGCACTTATACTTTATATCCATTATATCATTGACTTACAGAACAAATTAAAATTATCAGCTCTTCGGAATGAAAAGTTTGAGGATGATTTTTTTTAAAGAGCAAACGTCAGTAGTACGTAAAACTGTCTGGTAGAAGAAGTTTATTTCTATATTTCATATTTGCAAGCCTTAGGCAGGTAGATTTTACTAAAATATATTCACTGCAGAAATTGTTTTTGCTTATTAATTTTATTATTTCTATTGAACTTAAAATCCTTACAAAAGTCCTGAGAGATAACAAAAAACTTGAGTGACTTGCATTTGTTGATATCATATTAGGACTGAAACCAATCAATAAATGAATTAAAAGAACACACGGTCTTCTTCTTTCGTAACAGAACGACTAGGTTGATCGAAATAAAAAAAAAATTGTTTTAAAATTTGACGAAAAAAATGTTTGGAAGCAACGCTAACCCTTTAAGTCATCCGAAAGGTATTACATTCTTGTTTCGTAATGAAAGAGAAATACCAGGCGTTCGGCACGTCAGTAAATAGCGTGTTGCACGTGCCCATTGCATGGAAACTTGAATAAAATTCCTTTCAGCGCACACTCAGCTTTAATATTTTTTTTTTTAACATTCAAAGCTCTCAAATCGAAAATGTAACAATCTATTATACTGAAGTTACTAACCGCGTCGTGTCTATTTTTTAAATTTATTTTGAGGCTACTCTACTCGAGAATGGGTTACAGCTAGACTTTGTCAACTAGTGTGATCAGCTTGAATCTAAATGCAAGCAAACATTTTGCAGCACTATTTATTATAGTAGTGTACACTGTATTAAATGTGAGATCGTTTGGAAATTGGGCTCTTTATACACCTGCGCGCATGTATACATACACACACACAGAGAATTAAGTTCACTGAAATGTTAGTAATGCATTTGTGTCAGCCTGTCACATTCATAATTATACTAGGTACACAACTTCCTTAAGTAACTTTTCGCAAATGCTCATGTTTAAACATTTTTAATAATACTTAAGCTAGCTTTTTGCTCATGTTTAAACTTTTCCTTATAGTACTTAAGCTAGCTTTTCATAAATGCTCATGTTTAAACTTTTCCTTATAGTACTTAAGCTAGCTTTTCATAAATGCTCATGTTTAAACTTTTCCTTATAGTACTTAAGCTAGCTTTTCATAAATGCTCATGTTTAAACTTTTCCTTATAGTACTTAAGCTAGCTTTTCATAAATGCTCATGTTTAAACTTACATTCTCCTTTG
This sequence comes from Sinotaia quadrata, assembly GCA_028829895.1. NCBI lineage: Eukaryota > Metazoa > Mollusca > Gastropoda > Architaenioglossa > Viviparidae > Sinotaia > Sinotaia quadrata. The sequence goes on from CM054181.1 coordinate 83,924,056, forward strand.
ATACTTCGCACTGCGAGCGTTTGACGACTTTGAAATCGCATAGTAAATTGTGTTCATTAATAACCGATAGTATTGCTGCACTACCTTTCGCTTCAGAATTATTCCCTTAAGAGGATAGCACGCGAAGCAAGGCCACCCACCCAGCCTCAGCCCCTCAAACAGCCCCCCTCCCCGAAATTGAAATCCGTACCTTAAAGTAAAGTTTACTATGTATGCTATCATCGGTTTCTGAATAAAATTAATATCTCGGTGCAATCTGCCATCAGATAGGTATTTCGCTTCCGGTATCTGTAAACATTTGGCGGTAATGATTGAGAAATTATTCCACGAGCGTTGGTTTTAATTTGGATAGATACGGAAGTAGTAGTTGTGTGTCTGTGACTGGTGTTGGTATTAAAAATGTCATCTGTATGGCGTAGAGCACTGAGAAGTTTCTTATGTCCGCTCTTCGCAAAATGGAAATTAAATTGTCTCTGACTGTTGAAAATATCATTTTCGCTTAGCGATCATCAAAATTTAAACCGAATTCAAACTGAATTCATTAATATTTTTGTGGTGTATGTGAGTGTGTGATTGTATCTGTGCGTGCTGGGTTGTGTGTGTGCGTGTGCGTGCGTGCGTGCGTGTGCAATTTGGGCATCTTGTACGCCATTTGCAACTCCAACAACATATAACACATGTACACTTAATTTCGATCCGTCTTGATGAATAAATTTAGAAGATAACTCATTCTGTAGCCCACGTGCATAATATATGCAAACTTAATTTTGTTTAACTTGATGACAATTTTACGACGATAAATTATTAATTATTTTTAAAAGTATAAAGAATACATTAAGCCTTCCCTGGTGGTGACACTTGTACAAAACAGGATTATGTCCCCTTGACGTCTTTTATCAAATAGTATTGCACTTACTAAATCGTTGTAATACTGAACTCTTGTTGTAACGGTTAGAAGTCATCTTAATACGAATCTCTTATCGTATACTGTAACATTTGTAACATTTAGTAGTCGTCTTAATACACATCACTTATCGTATACTGTAACATTTAATAGTCGTCTTAATACACATCACTTATCGTATACTGTAACATTTAATAGTCGTCTTAATACACATCACTTATTATATACTGTAACATTTAGTAGTCGTCTTAATACACATCACTTATCGTATACTGTAACATTTAGTAGTTGTCTTAATACACATCACTTATTGTATACTGTAACATTTATTAGTAGTCTTCTTAATACGTATCAATTAATGTCTTATCACTTATTATATTCTGTAACAGTTAGTAGTCATCTTAATACTCATCACTTATTGTATACTGTAACATGTACTGTTTATCATAAAACGTATCAGTCATGTAACATTTGATATTTTAATCATTATAATATTTGCTATTTGACATAATGTTTCATTATTCAACTTGTACTATTTGGCATTTCAGATATTAGTCATTGTGGTATGTATTTTGTTATAAATACCTAGCTCTAATTTATTTGTAATACAAGGTACTTAGCAATCATCATAATGCATAATCATTCATTACAATTTATTTAATTTTCATTCGCATTAGTCATTGTATTATTAATCAGTCATTGTAATTTATGTAATTGTATCATTCGCATTAGTCATTGTATTATTAATCAGTCATTGTAATTTATTTAATTGTATCATTCGCATTAGTCATTGTATTATTAATCAGTCATTGTAATTTATTTAATTGTATCATTCGCATTAGTCATTGTATTATTAATCAGTCATTGTAATTTATTTAATTGTATCATTCGCATTAGACATTGTATTATTAATCAGTCATTGTAATTTATTTAATTTTATCATTCGCATTAATCCTGGTATCATTAATTAGTTATCATTCTGCGTATCAATCATTTTTGCAACTTTTACAATTTGGCATAACGCATATCTGTTATTGCAACAGTCTTTGCAACATTTACAGTTTGTCATAACGCATATCAGTCTTTGCAACATTTACAGTTTGTCATAACGCTTGTCAGCGTTGCAATATTTACTGTGTGTCATAACGCATATCACAATTCTCATGACACACATTGTTCATTGTTACACTTCCTAGTAGTCATCACACTTATCGGACATTGTGACACTTTCTATTAAATCGTAGCACATCATTTGCTCTGCCTGTTGTCATTTAAAAAGAAAAATCAGTCGTGGCCACTTCTTGTAACACTTAATGTTTTCATAGACTTACCTGTTGTACTAGTTGTACTAGTACTTAATGTGCTTGAAACGGTTGGGTTTGCGTCCTCTAACCACCCTCCAGGAACAAGACATATCAATAGAAACGTCACGATGTGTCCTCTTTTTCTGTCGCTATAGAAACACCTCGTTCCTCGTAGCATTTTAAGAAAATTTGACGTTGGCATATTGAAATTGCAGTTTGTTTTCTTGAAGTAAATTAGTTGTTTTGCTTAATTTTCACACTTGCTCAGTTACATGCATGATATATTGCCTTATTTCCCTTTAATAAAGAGTAGATGGTCAACGGCCACGTGATCTTGTTCAGGTGAGTAAAACAGCAGTTATCCGATTAAATCCATCCTGTCATTGATGACACGAAACGAAGAAACGTTTGTGATTATTCTCTCCGACCTTAAGTTCCTGACAAGATTCAGTTTGGTGTCACTTCGCTGCACTCGCTGTCCAGCGCAGTTTTCCAACTACTAATTGCGTTCGCGCTCCTGATGTTAAGTTGATAAACTGTGTTTATTTTTGTTACTGAGTAGTAGATAAACTCATTTCAACATCTTTCTTTTGAAAAAGGAAACTAAAAATAAAATGTTTGGAAGACCACAAGTGACTAACGGAAATCACTTCATCATGGCGAGGTTACATCCGAATAACAAGAAACCACACTGAGAGGCCTTGTACGGGTTTTTGTTCTTCTGCCCATCTTTAGTGTAAGAAACTAAGTTTAATAATCTCAGAAAAGTAATGAGAACGAAATTTGGTGTAGGATATTATCTTGTAATCTAATTGGAATTGACCATTCAGCTAGTGACGAATCAAGGGAGAGACAGAAAGGATTTCCTGGGTGTTGGTGCCATTTTATTAATTTATTTATATCCATATATTGACACCACACACCCCTAGAGGGCGCCAGTTATTGAACTTAAGTAGATACACTCCAGCAGCAAACCCTGCTAGTGTCTAAGTGCTGCATTGCACATGTTTGTCTGCAGTGGGCATACATACTTGGGAGTACGGACATTTACATATGTATATACAACATGAATACATTCGCACGCACAACTACAGACACACAGACGCGTGCATCCACGCACGCATTAGATTGAGGGCTAGGTCACTCTTTGCATTATTGAGTGGATGAGTCTGTGTTACATGTGTCTTCAATGTAGTGTTTATATACATTTGTGTTGAGTGCAGTGTGTATATACATGTGTCTTCAATGTAGTGTTTATATACATTTGTGTTGAGTGCAGTGTGTATATATATGTGTGTTCAGTGTAGTGTGTACATACCTGTATGTTCAGTGTCGTGTGTGTATATATATATGTGTGTGTGTGTGTGTGTGTGTGGTGATTAGAATATAGGACTTTTTTTTCAACAAAATAACTTTTGGTCAATGGATGAAGTTGTTATGAATAAGTATGAAGCTACTAGTCAGAAAAACTACTAATCCAGTGGAACTAGTTTGGATCAGCAAGTTCTAGCATATTCTCCACCTGAGTTGTTTACTCCAACTCTGACAATTAAAAACATCACCATAAGCAGTGCCCAAGATCGTGTCACTTTGACATTTAACAATTTATATATCAATTAAGTTTAGAAATAGGGATAGGCAAATTTACTCTGCCACTCTACTATTCGTTCTTTTATATATGTAGTTATCATATTGTCATCTATTCTCCTAAATTTGTAATTATCATACTGTCATTCATTCCTTGAAATGTATGGTTATCATACTGCCATTTGTTCTGTTAGATATGTAGTCATCATATTGTCATCAATTCTCCTAAATTTGTAGTTATCATATTGCCTTTCGTTCTTTTAGATATGTAGTTATCTTATTGTCATTCATTTTTAAAATGCATAATTATCATACTGTCCTTCATTATTTTAAGTATGTAGTTATTATAATGCCAATTACTCCCTTAGATATATAGTTATCACACTGCCATTCATTCATGAGTTGTCATGCTACAGTTATATCTATCGTTTTCGTTTTACTTTACTTCAAGATTTCGATTTATCATGCAGCCATCATATATTTAATTAACCGTGGGATATATCATTATCATATAGGCTTTAGATTTTTTCTTATATTTCCTCAGGCTCTTGTGTTATGATTTTTTATTTGTTCTCCAGTTATCTCAAGACTTAGGTAAACTATTAGTTTTCCAGTTATCTCACTACTTAAAAATACCATTTGTTTTCCAGTTATCTCACTACTAAAGAATACCATTAGTTCTCTTGTTATCTCACTACTTAAGGACTTTGTGTTATCAAGCTGCTTTTAGATATATAGTTATCATATTAGTGTTTAGATCTCAGTCACACAGTTTGCACTTTCTAGTTATAATACATTTTTTTCCCCTTAGCGGCATTCATAGATTTTTTATTAAATGACTGTTAGATCTTTAGATGTCTAAAACATATCACTTGTTATCTATCATATTTCATTTAGTTGATTGATATTAGGCATCTAATGGTGAATAACTCATCTGTATGAAACCTCAAGGTTTCTAATTGTCATCTTATCATTATATCTCTTGCTGTCAGTGTTCCTGAGTTCAAGGACCCTCGTTGTCTTACGATCTTAATAGTTGATGTGTTCCGACCTTTGAAGTCTTTGTAAAGATAACTTGAATGGCTTGTCACTTGAAAAACAAGACGTGCAATCTTAAAATGTGCTAAATAAAAATATACGAATTTAAAAATGATGTATTCTTAAAAGTAATAATAATAAATGGTGCACACATTTGAATTTTTGAATTTATAATCGGAATCATGTCTCAGAAAAATTATTGACCTGGAATGACTAAACTCCTCATTCAAACATTAGGAAGGAAAAGTGAATAACTTAAAAATAATACATAATTTTTTTTTTAATTATTTCTCGTGGTGCGTCAGTAAGATGATAATAAAGATTTACACGCTTCACTGGATCCTCGCTCGGGCCCCAGAGAGAGCACACTAAGGCCAAGGCGTATTTCCGGTATGTAGGCAGCAAGATAAGGCTTGCAGTGTCAACGTTTTCGACTCAAGAGTCAAAATATTGTCAAAATATTCACAGTTTTAGGTTTTCCTTGTTCACCAACAGGTTGTTGTTGTTGTGTTTTCAGTGTGAATATAATCACAGTTCAACCGAGTCAATAATGTCACATGTAGGTCTATGTCATTGATTATCACAGTTATAGCTTTTAGTATTCACCATTATTACGTTGAAGTGATTGCTACACAATAGTATTGTCGATTGCAGTAAAAGTTATTTCGTTGTCTGTTATAGCATTTACGTGATTGACACAGCTATACCTTTGTTAGTGATTGTTACATTAACAGCATTTACGTGATTGTCACAATTTTTAAGTATTTACGTGATTGTTACAGTTACAGCGTTATCACTGATTGTTACAGTCACAGCATTGTCAGTGATTGTTACAGTTACATCATTGTTAGTGATTGTTACAGTTACAGCATTGTCAGTGATTGTTACAGTTACAGTGTTGTCAGTGATTGTTATAGTTACAGCATTGTCAGTGATTGTTATAGTTACAGCATTGTCAGTTAGTGTTATAGTTACAGCGTTGTCAGTGATTGTTATAGTTACAGCGTTGTCAGTGATTGTTATAGTTACAGAGTTGTCAGTGATTATTATAGTTACAGCGTTGTCAGTGATTGTTATAGTTACAGCGTTGTCAGTGATTTTTATAGTTACAGCCTTGTCAGTGATTGTTATAGCTACAGTGTTGTCAGTAATTATTATAGATACCGCATTGTCAGTGATTGTTATAGTTACAGCGTTGTCAGGGATTGCTATAGTTACAGCGTTGTCAGTGATTGTTACAGTTATATCTAGAAGTGCACATAATTACGGCTTGATGATTTTCAGAGACAGAGTTGTCAGTTTTTTTCAGTTATAAAGTTGTCATTGATTATCACAGTTATAGAATTGATATTGACATTCACATTTGTCAGCGCCAGACAGTTTCAGTGTTGTCAGTAATAATTACCATTGTTGCATAATCAATTTATTGAGGGTTTTGATGATGTTAGCATAGCAATAGTGTTAGAAATGTTCACGATTGTGTGTTAAGAAAACGTGTGGTTGACACAAATACTCTTCACAACTCTCCAGAACATGGCACTTCTATCAGTAGCAGTGCCCTCCACCATAGCACATGGCTTTATGCGAAGAAATGTGTAATTAAACCCACGTTTAGACTTTATTAAATTGACCGAGTGCGGGTAAAATTATGCAATTCCTGACAAGAGAATTTTGTTGCGTGTTGTTTAAGCGATAGATTTAACGCACTGCTCTATAGTTAGTAACACTGCATTATGGGTATATTGAAAAGAAACTTAATTTATTGTAGTTGTATTTTTTGCTCACAATAAAGTAGACCTACTGTCATAACATTGCGAGCTTTGCTCTCGGCAGAAATACCTTTGAAAATAGGTCAGGCCGGAAATTCGATGCTGTGGGGGTGGGGGTGGGGTGATGATACAAAGAAAGTGACGTCACGAATTCTGACATAAAAGACGCTCAGAAAGTTCAAAAAAACGCTGGTACGTGGATAAAGAAAGAAAAGGGATTTGGATGGGCACTTAATCAAAATAAACAACAACAAAAACTTGTATTGAATTATGAATAAAAGTGCGTGCTTGTGTTTGAGGGAATGTGTTTATATATGTATCACAGTGAAGCAAAAATAGTACAAAGTATTTTTCGAGGACTTAGTGCTAATACTAGCCAGCATATTCTGCAGGCACTCTTAAAACGTTTACCGCCAGTATTGGAAAGATTATCTGCCAGACATTATTAATCTGGGAATCAGTGTGCCCTCTGCCAATGAATACATTACAAAATGCTATAACTCGTCCAGAGCGAAATCTTCACTGCCTTATATGCCAGTAAATTGTTTTCGTGCTACGGATGTATTTATGCAAAAAGTTCTTTAATCGGATCACAGTTCTAAATTTAGCTCGTTCGCAATTTTAGTTGGATTTTTTCCCAAGCATGTAGCGCATCCCCCCCCCCCCGCCCCTCGCGCTGACAATTCCCCTTAGGGACTGCAGTAGACTTTTTAAACTTCAGATGTTGTCCGTCTTGCGTTTCTTCTGAGTGGACTTCCTCTCCTCGCTGTTTTTGGGAAAGGGAAGGCGCGTTGATGTTGTGTTGATGGAGGTATTTTGTTAAATGTCGTTGTAGATGTGTAATTAGGGTTTGGTGTTTTTGATCCCCTATCACACATACACATACACACCATTGAGTGAAATTATGTATTCTCTATTTCTTGTGTCCTCTAACTGTAGCATTGAAAGTTGTATCTTTGTTCATGTAGAAGTATGTAGTTTTTATTTCTTCAATCTGGTAACTGTAGCATTGAAAGTTGTATCTTTGTTCATGTAGAAGTATGTAGTTTTTATTTCTTCAATCTGGTAACTGTAGCATTGGAAGTTGTGTTGTCAATGTTTTGAAGAATGTTGCTATATTCTTTAGTTGTCTGGATGTGTTGTTGACTGGAGATGAAGCGTTGGGTTTGGGCAGTGTTGGTGGCGTGTTCGTCCGTTGTATAAGCATGTCTGCCTGGCAAATGCGAGCTTTAGTCCGGAAATCCGTGGGCTAAAGCTCTGGTGGCTGTTTTTACTGCAGCTTTCGATGCTGGAGTGTTACATATATACATATAGCACATATTAAGCCCCAACGATTATGTATAGTGGAAAGAAGAAAGCCTTTATTGTGAGGTTTGCATGCAGTCTCCTCCAGTTAATCCCCTTTTTCGCTGACTCGTTTCAAGTCAGAAAACACTTTCTGTCTGTCTGTCTGTCTGTCTGTCTGTCTTTCTTTCTTTCTTTCTCACAGTATGTCCATTACCTACAAATTGATTTTTGTAACTATAACAGTTTGTACCTAATGGGCCGTCTTTTATAAGTATATGTCTGTCTGTTATCTATGAACCGTCGTTTGTAGGAATATTTACATTATAGACCGTCTGTTGTAACAAATTTATTACTTATGGGCCATCTTTTTAACAATTTAATATATGAGTCGTCTTTGTAACGACTTGTACATTATGAGTCGTCTTTGTAATGACGTGTACATTACGAGTCGTCTTTGTAACAACGTGTACATTATGAGTCGTCTTTGTAATGACGTGTACATTATTAGTCGTCTTTGTAATGACGTATATATTATGGGTCGTCATTATAATGACGTGTACATGTAATTTCCTGCCTGTATTTTGTGTATTTTAAATGCTCTCTTTCTAAGCATACCCACATCTTTCTCTTCGTTTCTCAGTTTAACTGACTCAGAGTGAACCTAGCTGGAACACATTACTCCAAATGCAGCACGTCATTGCATGTGCAACACATCACTCCATGTACAATATGTCCCTCCATGCGCACACATCCAACATGTCACTCCAATATTCAACAGTCACTCCTTATGCAATACGTCATTCCTTGTACAACATGTCACTCCATGTACAATTCGTTACCCCATGGACATGTCACTCCGTGTACAACATATCACTCCATATACACTACACCCCTCCATATGCAACACGTCATTCCATGGGTAGAATGTCACTCCACAGGCAACACATCCCTCCATATATATGTCACTTCATAGGCAAAACATCACTCCATGTACAACAATATGTCACTCCATAGGTAACACGTCACTCCATGTAAATGTCACTTCATAGGCAAAACATCACTCCATGTACACATGTCACGCCACTTCATAGGCAACACGTCACTCCACTTCATATACAACACATCGCTCCGTGTACAACATTTCGCTCTGTATGCTACATGGCACTCCAAATGCAAATTCTACAGTTTCTGTGTTCACATTGAAAATGTCTATTGATATTTTGTTAGCCTTTAAAATGTCTATTCTGTTGATTTTTTAAAAATTGTGTTAATCTTGAATATGTTTATTTTATTACTTTCTTTATATTCAAAAATGTATTTTGTTAGCATTGAAAATGTCTATTCTTCTGATATTTCATCTTGTGAAAATGTTTAATCTGTTGTTCTTTGGTATGCCATGAAAATATGTATTCTGTCATTTGTTATTGTTTTTTTTTGTTGTTTTTTTTAGCATTACAGTGTACATTCCAATATTTTCTTAGCCGTTGTGTTTCTATTTATTTAGCCTTGATAATAGATGTTGCTATTTTGTTAGCCTTGTTCAGACCCCTGAAATACTGTATCTGTCATTTGCAGTTTCTACAACCTTGACAGTACAGATTATGATCAAGTAAACCGCTTCCTGTCATCATTGGTTGAAAAATCGATTTTGGAACTAGAGAGTTCCTACTGTCTGGAGATTGGGGATGTAAGTGCAGAAATAAATACGTCTGCCTGTGTGTTATTTGTTATTATGCTCATTATTTTGTGAGTGTGTGTGTGAGAGAGAGGTTGAAAGGAAGATTAAGTCATTTATTGAGTACAAGTGTATGCGTGTATGTAACTTATGAAGTAAAACTATAGTGTATTTGTTGTTTAATTTATGGAGAAAAATTATAGTGTGCATGCAGCTTGCATTAGTTAAAATTATGTATTCCTATGACACATCTGACTGTACTAGTTTGTGTCTGATTCATTAATTATGTATATATGTACATGTGTATTAATTTGTGTCATAATTATGTTTATGTATATAATTTTACATGTTCTTATCTTTAGCCTATCTTCTTTTCTTTTATTTCTGTTTTTAGCGTTTGCTAATTGAATTTGTATTTGACTTTAGTTTCTGTATTTATGGTCTGCAAATAAATAAATTTTAGTTATTTTGTTTGTGTGTACATGTCTGCCTGTCTGTCACACTAACTATTACTCGATCTCTCTACCTAGCTCTGCTTTTCTTTCTATCTGCCTATCAATTTATCTGTCTGACCTACCTATCTGTGTCTGCCCCCATTTATCTGTCTGACCTACCTATCTGGCTATCTACTTTTCCTATCTCTATCTGCTTGCCCATCTCTCTATTTATCTATATGCGTATCTCTGTCTGTATTTATAGATCCAACTGTCCGTCTTAATTCTGGCTTATATTTGTTAAGGACAACCGTAGTATCACACCACACACACTGGGTCGCATCTCCTCCTACTATTACATCAACCACCTAACTGTCCGGATGTTTTGCGATCACTTGAAAAGGGACGCAACTGTGTCTGACCTCATCCAGATTCTCTCAGTAAGAATTGCATACCTTTGTTTATTCATGCGTGTTAAGTATTTTAAATTTCTTATTTTATTCTGTTGGGGTGGGGTGGGGGAGATAGGAAAGATTTTTTTAAAAATAAAAATATTAGTATTGAAATAAATTGTGTGTTTGTACTATATATTCTGGAGATTTCTAGTTTTAACAGTACAATCTTGTCCATGTGTATAGTACATCAAGTAAAATTTACTCTAAATGCAATAGAAATATTGACTATTCTCAAAATAGTAGTAGTGACAACTGATTAGATTTCTCATTGCACATAAAAGGAAAAAGGCCTAACTACATTAGACCATTAAACACACATTGGTTTTTTTTTTGGTGGGGAGGGGCGGGCAGACTTAACTGCATTAGAAGTACATAACATTTGAATCATTTCAGGCATGACAATGAAGAATATAAAGAAAATTATTTTTAATAGTGACACAAGAATTCAGTGATTAATTGTGAATAAAAAACATAATTTTATTAGCATCATTGAATAATATGCCACTTGTTTGAAAAAAAAATGTTCTGTTTTCAACTACTGTAGTTTTTGCGCAAGTTTGAAGAGAAGTGAGTGGGGATCTTATGTGGGGTTTCTGGAGTCATAAAGTGTTGTAATTCTGCTGTTTATTAATATTTGAAGTGCTTAGCTAATGTTGATTACTGTTTGAGGTGCTGGTTGAGAGAAGTAAAATCTGCTCCTGGAGAACTTAATAATAGGCAGATAAGGGCACTGTCTCACATGCAGAATATCTTGGGGGTCATACCTCCTTTTCGGTGTTTGGCTCTCACCCACTTTCTAGTTGGTGAATGCTGAGCTTAGTGACTCCTGAGTATGAAACTCCTGTAAGTGTGAAACACATCAATTACACATTATTATTTCATTATACTGTTGTCAGTGTTGACTGCAAGTCTCAATGAACTAGCATTGTAATACCAGGCCTGTCACACCTGTTTATTTGCAGAATGCCCAAGAATATGCTCACTTGCCTGTTCGACACAATGAGGATCAATTGAACAGGTATGCATTCCTGGTTATGATAATGTCTTGCGTTATGTAATTTGTTATAGTTTCCACCCTTGTTATTGTAGATCTTGATATTGAATCTTATCAGACTGATCAGATGTGCACTTAAATTTTTAAAACATTGTGATTTTACTTTGATGAAATATGCTTAAATGAAACATATATTAATCTTCTATCAATTTAGCATGAAGAGAAGTTTGAACTTCTGCCCTGTTTATTTTTTATAATATAATTTCAAAACTGTTGAATCTACTATTTATCTGTTTCCAAGCAGATTCAAGTACACAATTCTTTGGTGGCTAATCACAGACACAAATGTTCATTTTAATATTAGAATGTTAGCATCTGCATTGTCCTTTGTAACTTGAACAAGATGATTGTGTTTTATTATTTTGGTTTGTCCAGTGAGTTGGCCACTAAACTGCCACTAGAGGTCAACCCTCACACATTTGACTCATCGCACACCAAGACTCACTTATTACTTCAAGCTCACTTCTGCCAATATCCACTGCCATCCACAGATTACAATACAGACACAAAATCTGTTCTTGATCAAGCCATCCGTATTTTGCAGGTTTGTAAAGATCAATCCCTTTATATTCTACATATTATATATATTTTACATATTATATATATCTTTATATTTTGTTACCATTATTATTTATTCAGGTTAATGAGGACATTTCCTGTTATTGTTGTTATTTTGCTGTGTTTTGTGTCGTGAGCATAGATGATGAAATCCAATGAATCTTTATTATTTTTTGCATAAGAGTACTGACAGTGGTTGACTAGCGACATCGTGCCAGAAATTTAAATAATGCAATTTAATAAATTTTAGTAATATTTTTAGTAATTATTATTTTTGCCTTAGGCTATGCTGGATACCAGTGCTGATCGTGGTTGGCTGGTGACATCACTCCAAGTCATCATTCTGCTACAGATGGTGATTCAAGGTCGTTGGTGTCATGAGTCATCACTTCTCACCCTGCCTCACTTGCAATTGTATCACCTAGGTAGCCTCAGGTAGGGTGGACCTTAGACTGTGCTCAATAGTCTGCACTTCACCAAATCAGTAAAATTTGAATGATTGTTGATTGTTAATTTAGTCCCCATTCCTATTTTTATTCAGGTTGGTCTTTGCTTACTTGCTACCTTTCTCCTTCCTTCTCTCTCTCTCCTTCTCTTTTTCTCTCTCGCACCTGCCATGCACAAAGCATCTGTATTGACCATTAATCAGTGTCAAATAAATTCAAAAGTAAATGTAAAAATATGTTTTCAAAGCTGACTGAAAGTATTGGGGCATTTGGTTGGCCCTTATCTCAGTGTAAAGTCTGCATGTTCACTGTCCATTCACGGCCATCTTGTGTCTAATATACACTTCTTTTCCACACAAATCATTTATATTTGTAAGCTCATCTGTAGTTTAGAGGCATTGGTCTGGACTGAAATAATGCAGTACTTTGAAAATAAGGTTATGTTCCTTGTAGGAGTTTTGATAATGAAGGAGAATAATGTCGTGACTTAGTGTCTTCAGCAGAAAACTCAACAATTCTACATGAGTGTGAAGATGGTATTTTAGTTTTAATTATCACAGACATTTATCCTATACTGAATTGTTGGTGCCAGAGCAAATGTGCAGTGAATTTAAGAGCTGGCATAAATGAAAACAGATCTTTATGAATTTGAATCAGTGCATAGAGGTCATGTTACAAGTTGACTTCCATTCACTAAATACTCAGGTTCATTTACTCCACTCAGAATGTTTGAAAGTCTACTCAGACCCTCAGAATGTTTGAAAGTCTACTCAGACACTCAAAATGTTTGAAAGTCTACTCAGACACTCAGAATGTTTGAAAGTCTACTCAGACCCTCAGAATGTTTGAAAGTCTACTCAGACACTCAGAATGTTTGAAAAGTCTCCTCATTCACTTAGACTGTTTGAAAGTCTACTCAGACACAGAATATTTTAAAGTCTACTCAGACACTCAGAATGTTTAAGAAACAGTTTAGCACCTGACATTCACATAGAACTTGGAGACACATTTAAAGTGAGATTAAAATAATAACTCATCCCAAAGTGAGACCGAAATAATAACTCATCCCAAAGTGAGATTGAAACAAACCATTCATCTCCAATGGGAAAGTACATTAAATTATTTGTTTCTTCAAGCAATTCTTGAGAGTGTAAAATAGCACACATTAATTGTGTACACACCTTGGACATTAATATTAACATTAATAAAAATGTACAAATAGTTAACAAGAGACAACTATATTAAACAGTATTTGTTTGGTTTGGCAGACAAGTTGTGAAAAAAGACCAAAAGAAAAATGGCAGCAACACAACATCCATTGAATGTCTTCCAGAACTTTTGGCTGTCTGGAATGGTCAAGATGATTTTCTTCACTCAGCGCTTGGAAGTGACATGTCACGGTCACAAATAAATCAAGTATGAGATAACTTCATTTAAATATTTTATAAATTTCATTTTACTGATGAACTTTTAAAAAAGCTACCATATAGAATCAAAATTCAGAGAATGAATTCAAACCTGCAAACTACACTTGATTTATTCATTTATATTAGAATCAGTTTTCAGTTATAAGATTAAAAAAATAAGTTATATGTCAAAATTTCAAATTCCTCACATAAAAGTTTAACTTTGATCCATCTCATTGCTAGGTACTTTTATTCAAGATTTGCAATTGTAAACACTTTACTGGGGAATTTTATTGAACTAAGTCCCAAATGCATACCAAAGCTTAAAAATTATTAAGACAAACTCTTGATACTTTACATTCTTTACTATTGAGTCCAAACAAGAAGCAGAGACACATTTGTTTACATGAGGTTACATTCATATAATGTGCTCTAAATGTATTTTGCATTTTCCAGACATTTAATTTAATAGGTGCTTGCCTTCCACCTTACAGGACTCTAGATAAAAGACTTCTTAATCTATTATAGTAGTCTCAATTCAACGAATTAGCAATTTAAAACTACCAATATATTCATATGTAGTCCTACTCTTAGTACTCGTACTAATTACTAGTTCATGATATGTGCATGGAGAGAAAATTAATTGTGCAATATTTTTTGTTGATTAAAAAAAAATAATCAGTTTTAACTGTTGTAGTTTTGCATTGCAATTCTTAAAAATGTTTGATTTTACAAAGTGTATTAAATTGTGCACTATTGACAGTACATTTAATATTTTATCCTCTTTTACACTTTATGTATTATTCTTGTGGTTCCTGTTCATTAAAATCATGTTTAGGAGAATTAGAACTGTACAAGACAAATTAATTATAAGAAGTGGCACCTGCTATATTATTTTTTATGTGAGAATAATGAAATGATAGCATTAGTTTTGATTTCCAATCATTGATTCTCATAGATCACAAGTGTCACTCTATAAGTTCCTGGTCATTACTTCAAGAATTTTCTGAAGACCTTTAATGTAAAACTGCAGAAAAAGTAATAAAAGTTAAGTGAATAAAATTAGCATACCTCTCTCCCCCAAATTCTTGATTAAATTTTACTTGTTTTTACCATGAGAGTGTGTTGTGAGTTTGAAAGAAAATGTTCTTATATTCAGGCAACCAGATACATATATTTTACTACTGTTAAGTGTTAATAAATATTCCTACAGTATTATTCTCTAATTAAATACCTGAATTTTTCCCCACAAGCTGATCTTACACTACTTTCAGATTCCTATAAGCTGAGTATGAAATAGTGTACTTGTCCATTTTATCACTAACACTGCAGAATATATGAAACTAGGATCAAGTAGAATTGTTTCTAGTTGTTAATACTGTTAGTTATTTGGCTTGGATTAAAAATAAACTATGGTCAAATAGAATTCTAGTTGCTATTATTAATAGTAACTAGACTTAAACTAGATAGAGTTAGTGTAAAATCGAAACTAATTCTATTAAATATAGTCTGAAACAGTCTTTTGTCATTGGCTATTGTTGTTGGTGATTTGACTTGAGCTAAGGATAATAAAATTATTGTAAAATAGAACTCTTTTTTGAAGACAATGATATTATACTAGTCTAAAGAATGTTTTTGTTGTTGGCTGTCAGAAAATTTAGCAGACTATTGTCAGTAAGCCCATATCATATATTTATATAGATAAATTACTATTATATATATTTTTAATTTACTATATTAATTTTGAAATTATTCAGAACAGTTGATATTCACAAATATTTATATAATAGCCTATAAGGTGTATTTTTGTTTGGCAGGAAAAGCAGACATTTGATTGAAAAAATGGTTCATAATTATAGGGTCGATAGTATTAAAATAATTCCATTTTATGTTCCATGTTGCATGACTAAACTGGACCTGAAAACAAGTCATCTTTAGTCAGGTGTATGTAACAACAATAACAAATCAATTCTTTGTAGACATACCTTACCAAGTAATATGCCTTTTTTTTAGACATTAATTCATATATTACTGATAAATGAAACTGAATAGCTGTAGCCCAGCTTAACAGAAAGAAAACTACCAAGGAGTTCACCTAGTTCAAGACTGCAGTCAGCCTCTTTAAATTATATTTAATATATTTTTTTATTTTTTTAATAAATAAAATCATCTTGCAGTAAATAAAAGCACTAATTGTATTTTAGTTTCCAAACTAATTGTCAGCAGTTTACATACACATAAATAGGTCAAATTATAGAAAACAATCTATGACATATGCAAAACAATCCATCCCAGCAAGAGTTTGATGAGTTTTTACACCAGAGTATGAATATAGTTCTTGTCCTTAGTAACCTTAACTACATTATGAGTGATTTTCACTGGACCCCACAACTATCAAAGCATGACATTGACATTTAAAATGTTAGTTTTCAGTGAATGAAATCAAACAGAAATTTCATGTTTTAGTGATCACTGTAATATACTTCAGTAATTTTCTTGAGCAAATCATTTTATTTATTTATTATTTTACATCTCTTTTTTGTTGTTGTTGGGGAGTGGGGCAGGTATTTAAAAATATTTTGAGGAATAATCTTTATTGTTATGTTGTCATTTATCGAAGGGCTTGAATGCAAGTTGACTATTGTTTGGTGATTAAAATTTGAATTTTTCTTGTTGACAGATTCACCAAGTGTTAGAACGATTACCCCAACTTGAGGTAGCAATGGAGGTACGTGGCTGGTGGCCAGGGGAGGAAAATCAAACTTCCAGAATGGTTAACTTCTCATTTGGTGGTTAGTTCTAGTTTTCATTTCAAATACAATCATACTTTTATATCTCAATCCTTTATAAGTCAGTATTCTTGGTGTATATTCATTGTGCATTCTTTATATCATTTTAATTTTATCTCATATGCTAAGAGATCACTTTTGATTAATCAGAAAGAACAATTATCCTTATTTTGCTTTGGGGCGTTTTTAACTTTTCATATATTGTCAGGTATGTTCTCTTGAAAGAGCTGCAGTGTAACACCACTAAAGTTTAATAAAGTATTATTGACCAAGGGATTTGTACCTTGCCCTCTGCAAGCCTCAATTTTTAGGGTCAGCTGGCCTGTAAACAGCAATGCCACACCTTAAGAACACTCACTTTAAATTTTCAAAATAAATTCTTTTTATTTCTTGATAGCGGTGATTACCACAACTGTGTAAACTGTATTATAATTTGTTAATTTCATTTTCATCATCCATTCACTTAGAAATTGTTGTCCTTTATAACCAGAGCTTATGTTAGTTTTTTTGTTGTATGAGAGATATAAATATAAATCATAATCATTACAAAAGAAATTGCCTACTATTGTTTGAAAAGGATGAGTGTGATATTTACGTTATACTGTCCTGTATTGTTTCCATTATTCATTCCTCTTGCAATCTTGAACACAAACACTTTTAACATTTGTAACCCCTTGCATGCATTATTAAAAGCAGAGCCAGAAAGTATCTATTGTGAATACATGTTGGACACTGTGGCCAGCAACCATCAGATCCATATATAGTATTGACAAATCACCAAATGGCAGAATAAAGTTGTATAATTGTGGTGACTTTTGACGACAGAAATGGGGCATTAGTGATGACTTTCTCCAAAACTTAGACAAACAGTCCCCAGCATTTTACACATCATTTATTTCATACTTTTTTGTGTGTGACAAGATCATTGTTCAGAATGCATGCAAGAGTTTTGTGGCTTCTAGCAATAATTTGATTTGTTGACGGGTTATTGTTCAAACTGTGATGAAAGAAAATGTGCGTGTCTTTATGGCTTTGTAATTATTCATTAACTTGATCTGTTGACAGGAGGCCGTCGTTCAGACAAAGACTGGATCAGTGTTCATGCAGACCAAGAATATGTCCTGTATGTGACACTCTCCAGAATGAATAAAACCAAGGTAAATGTCATGAGGAAAGTTAATAACTTTTAGCATTCAAAGTAAGTGCAATAATCACACCACCTATGTAACAGGAAATAATGAATTTTTGTATGTACAACTGTTCCCACCCAATCTTCACAGTACATTGGGTAGAAGCTGTGTAATCATCCCCTATAGTTCAGACATTTAACTGTATCAAGGAAAACTATACACTGGATAGAAGCTGTGCAAGGCATAGATGACAGTATATGATCACCTCGAGTATCCCAAGCATTCATTTGTATCAAGGAAAACTATTTTCTTAATATATGTTAAGAAAAAGAAATTACTAATGGATGAACACAAAGACAGGTAGATACATGTTTAAAATTGACTGTATTTGCATGAATATAACCAATACGTGGAAAAATAACACTTTTATATACTAGCAAAATCTCTTGACCAGAAATTTAAATGTGTTTGCAGAAGTCTGACACAAAAGCATATGCTCCACGGTTTCCCAAGCCAAAGGATGAAGGCTGGATCCTTGTCATTGGAGATATTGAAGAGCAGGATGTGGTTGCCTTAAAACGAGTTGGCTATGTGCGTGGTCGTTCATCAGTTCAGTTGGCACTTTGCACACCTAGTTCACCTGGACGTGTCATTTATACTTTGTACGTGATGAGTGACTGCTACCTGGGATTGGACCAGCAGTATGACATTTGTCTGGATGTCATGCCAGCTAATGTTGAGACTCAGGTTAACACAGAGTTGGCAGGACTGCTAGATGACATTGTTACTGAAGCCTCATAAGTCAGAAGTGAAATGAGAAATATTACTAATGAATTTTTTTAAAGATTTTTGCAAAGCACATTTCTCTAGTCAAGATACAGAGTTTAAATGAGTTAATATATATAATACTTATTTTGATCAAACAAAACCTGGAAGACTTCTTTTAGATATCAGCCAGAGACATACTGTGAATGGAAATTGATAATATTTAAGCTCTACATCTCTAATAAATTAAAGCTGGGAATTTTGTATAAGTACAACTGGTGTAGCTATTGTTTAATGGTGTATTATTAAGAAATGATTCTTCTAAACTACTGTGCTTGGAAAGTTAATAATAGCAGCATAAGAAAGTAATAAGTTATTTGTAAAGATGGTAACAAACTGTTTGCAAATTTATTTTAAAGGGACATTACTTTGGAGATAATTACTCAGTGGTGAATTATGCTCGGCCTCTGATTTTATCATCTTGTCCATTCCATTCAGCTTCAGATTATGCATGGCCTCTACCATTTTATCATCTTGTCCATTCCATTCAGATAATGACGATTAAAACAAATTATCGATTTCTTGTCTTTTTGATTATAAAGATACTGGTGAAAGGGGTTCCATGTCTACATCAAACTTTTTGCACAAGGGAAAAAGTCCAAATTACATGTTCATGCATATATTTGGGAGTAGATGTCAAGGTAGTTTGAAGTCATACTTTGGAGAGCAAAGTATGACTATTATATATTTTTTTTAATTTTATGTTTCTTATGCTTATATTTAAACTGTATTTATCCATAGATTAAAATGATAGTATCCAGTATTGTGAATTATTGTTTAGCTCTTCTGAGTGTTATAGCAACAATTTTTGACACTCTCTTGCATTTTTTAGATCAGTTTTATCAATTTTAAATTACATGTAGTGATACCTTTCTAGTATGTATATTCACTATTTGATCTGTTCATGTATAGTGGTGATGTGTTGGATTGTTATTTCAATACAGGAGAAATCTAAAGGTATTTATTTCAGTAATTTGAAATCTATAACCCCAACGTTGTTAAGGTATATTGAAGTATCAGGATATGTTGGCCATGTTTGTGTGTGTGATATTTTTACTTCTCAAAAATGTTTTAATATAGTTTCTATTATCTCTTTTTGTCACCTAATGTTGGTCCTGCATCCACGACTGTGCGATGTTATTTCACTTAGCAAGTATTGAATTAAAATCATTCTATTATCTCTGATGCTATAAAACCTGAGAGTGTGTGTGTTTATATTTCAATTAATGTCATTCTGTTATATAGAGTCACTGTACATTGAACATGTCTGCATAGGTTTTTATTTTATTTTTCAAGTGATATTGTATGAATGTCATTCTTTGTGATTCTTTTCTTTTCGGCGATGGTTTGATAAAATAATTATATCTCAATTATCTTTCATTCTGAATCGACTTTCACTCTGACTCGACTATTTTTCATTCTGTCATCTCAATCTTTTATTCTATCTCATTCAGGCCAACTTTCCAAGTTTTTATGTGCATATTTAAAAAAGAATGAAGCCAACAATTTTATTTTTTATTTGTAAGAAATATTAAAAACATACCATGTACAAAATATCTGTATATAATATCACATATTGCTTGGAACTGTAAAGTTAATATATACCCAAAATTGCAAAATAAATGTATGTACAACTATAATTTCTTAGGCTGGTAGTAACAAGATAGTTAATATTAATATAAATATTTCAGCTAATATGTTTATTAAAACCAGTTTAATGAGTTCATGTTACACAGTTTAATTAATTTTCAGATTTTTATTTTCATGTTCTGTTGTGTTCTTCAAAGGATAATGTGATACTTAAACCATGTTGAAAAGAAGATAAAATTATCAACTTATAAACTGATTAAAATTTGTATATATTGTAAGTTATATCCTCAGGCACAAAGAAGATAAAATTATCAACTTATAAACTGATTAAAATTTGTATATATTGTAAGTTATATCCTCAGGCACAGAGGAAAAGTGACTGACATCTTGGGATGATATTTAAGAAATCTACTTCATAGTATGTTTCAGTACTTTGCTTTCTCACAGTTTGTAGGGTTTTTTTTCTTTTATTCCATAGCTACTTACTATAATACTATGACATAATAAATAAATAATTAAATTAAGAGAAATGTTTCTGGCAAGGTATGAAACTGAAAAGATAATGGTAGGTGGAATATTATCTTACTTAATTCTTCCCAGTTTATTAAGTACTAGTGCACTGTGCTGACTTACCATTGTGAGTATAATTGACAGCACTAGAGGGCATTTACCCACCCAAACCCACCCAAACCCACAAAGCCAAGCCAGTCAATCAGAACAGAGAGAATTTTAAACACATGTGTACCTTACACAACAGATATAAAACATGTAAACACAAGACACTGTGTAGAGATACATTGGTAGTCAATTTTCACGATTATATTTCTTACAGGCAACATGACTGTGTGAATAATACAAGAAATTATACACCCTTACAGAATTAATATTATCATGTGAAAACATTTGTATAAACATTCTTATTGTTTGGGAGATATACAGGCAACTGAATGTGGGTGTTTTTGTTCACCTATGAAGCTTCCACTGATACTGCTCAAATAAAAACCTCTTACTTGATGATTCCTATTGGGCAGAATTTTTATTTCATACTATTTTGTGATTTCAAGAATACTTTATATATTGTGAATAAATCCAGTATAATTTTTAATATTTTCCCCATTATGTAAGTGGCATAGGATAAAATGAATTGAAAAATTATAATAATAACTAATAAGTATAATGAAGCAAGTGAATTATATTTCTGTCAGATGGGCTGTAAGTGATGAAATGGCTTATTTGGCTACTGTATTCTGTCAGACTTAACAAGGCTATAATAAAGTTAAAAATGTGTTAAAAAGTACAGTATTATTACTAAAGGTAAGAAGAGAGAACATTTCATCACTGAAGCACATGGAAATAATTAAATATTTTAAAGAATTAAAAAAAATCACGCTGAAATGAATAGTAAATTTTAATTAATTCCAATTAAAAGTTTACATACTGTAATACTGATTTATAAATTATGTAATTTAATAAATAAGCAAATTAAATAATACTGCATGAAAAAATTGGTAGCTGTCAGGGTAGGGTTACTCATCAGGTGCCCATGAGTAGGACAGTCCTTGTGAAGTTTCTTCCTGGGCTCTGAACATGTAGGATTTCTAGGTCTGTCCTAATGTGTCTAGGCTTAGAAAGAGGTGAGTTGACAAGATTACCAAATGGTGATTTGATCTTGAAGATCTAGGCTAAGAAAGAAGTATGTTTAGCAGGATTACTGAATGGAGGTTATCCTAATGGTTTAAGCTTTGACAGAAATAGAACCACAGGTTTACTGACTGAAGATTCAATAAGACTTTGGAATAGAAGGATGCTAGGACTACTAAGTGGGGATTCCTGACATGCCTGAAGAAAGGGAGAGTTGCATGTAAATTTTTGTTTTAAATTTTACCACATTTTCTTAATGTTGTTGAAAATATACAAACTGCCAATCAGATTAATATAACAGGATGGTCTAACTTATTTAACCCCAGGGCCACATAAACCAACAATTTAAAGTTTGCAGACCTTTCAAGATACAAAATTTAAATTTAATTATATCACAATTCACATGCTTAAAAACCTATTTTTTATGTTAGTACATGCCTTAAAAAAATTATTCGTCAGCCACATTTGGCCTGCAGGACTGCAGTTAGACCATGCTGATATGCATGAGATTTCAAGTCGGCTTAGCACGATTTAATATGGTAGAAGAAAAAATTATGAATGGTAGAGAAAACCAAGTAGTTACAGTTCACTATATACTTAAACATTAAACAAACCAGAAAGCATTTCATATTTCTTGCATTATGAAATTTTGGGGGATCAACTCAGATTTTTCAGTATCTAAGTTAGTAGTGCCTTAAAATTATTAATTGCAAATATTGCCTCATTTCAAAATGTGTTTGTGTTTCAGAAAACCTTGACTAAATTCCTTTCATATAACTGAAATTTTTTGTTAATTAGAGCATTTAAGTTTATTTTACAATAAAGACTTTTAATAATTCAATAGAATTATCTTGCTTATATACAAATATAAAATTTGTCAATACAAATATAAAATAAGCTCTCATTATAAAACATTTTTAATTTCAAATTAACTTTTTTTCTGCAACATCTCTGCTAAAATGTATTTAGCATATAAATAGATAAAAGTCATTTCAAAAGTATTTTAGTACAGCAAAGGTGTTTAAAACTTTTAAATTTTCCTGAAGTTATACTTTAGCTGATATTTTAACACTATATTCAAATTATGCTTTCTAAATAGTTCACATTATTGTGTGGGGTTTCAAAAAGTGTATCATATATCTAGCTGTCTCAATGCAGACCTTGTCTTTAGATCGAATATCCTTAATGTTTTGCTGATATACAACATTCAAGAAATGTGTATTTGTGTCATGTGACCAAATCTGATAAACTATCATTTACTAAATATGCCATTAATGCATCAAATTTTCACTCTGATACTCATTTTTATTTTTATTTTGGAGACTCATTTCTGTGCTCAAATCATTTGTGTCAGCATGGTAATTACTTAAGACATATAATGAACATACTATGAGACTGAAAACTACAGAAAGGAGATGATAGAACACCAAAGGGAGGCAATTTTGTCTTTGAAAGTACAAGTGTAATTTGTGTTAACAAGTTCTGGAGTTTATCATTACATTTGCTGTAATTACATTCGTTAACAAGATTGTTCCCTCAACAAAAAAAAAATAGTGAAAGCAAACTGCTCGTGTTTTCTTACTTTTCTATAAACAGATTTTGGCACCTTTTTCTGCTGGTTTTATTTTAAAAAAATTTTAATTGTATTTTGTTATGGTTTTATAAACAATGACACTAGTGTCAAAATATCTTAAGTATACCTTAATTTCTAACTGGTGACAGGCACTTCAATTGTAACTGGCATCTAGACCACATAAAGTAATTTGTCAGTAAACTCCTCTAAACAGAGCTTTCCATCCATGTCTCTGTCAAGCTCAGTCATAATGAGATAAAAGTCATCTTCTGAGGTAAGTACCCCACAATCCTTCACCATCTGTCTAAACTCTTTTGCAGTCAAGAACCCACATCCACTATGATCATAGAACTTAAAAGCTCTCCTCAGATTCTGCCAGTTTTTGATTAGCTGAAATAGACAAAAACTTTATAAAATTATCTTTACAAAAAAAAAATTGTTCATCAATTTTTCAAATATTTAAAACTAAAATAAGTCTGTTATTTGTTTGCTTACTTGCCAAGTGCTCTCTGAATTTAAGAATAAATGGTTTGATTTCCAAATCAGACACCTGCCATCTACAACAAATAAATCAGTATAAATTGTAATCTCTCCTAAGTCAGTACATTCCCACATATGTATATTTTTGCTAAATCTTATCCCACACTAACAAAGTTTTTTGTTTTTTTTCTAAGCACTCATTGATCTGGAAAGCCATTGTTTTTAATTTGTGAGTGATCTTGCACTGCAAACGTCTACAAATGTAATAAATACTGTCACATTTTTATCTGCTGCACTACTTGTAATGTTCTAAATATTCATGAGTAATGATCAGATAATATAGGGATAGCTCTGTAAAATTATTTGCACTAAGACCCTAAGCAGGTAATGAGTGAGAAAAGTCACATTAGTGCAAAAATATGACAAACATAACGTTCCAATGAAAGATGATGCGGTCCCACACCTGCAAGCAATTTTGTTGATAATTCAGCATGTTTGCTTTAATTTTATGCAACTGTGTTTAGAAAAATATTTAGTAGCACAATATACAAGTTTTATAGGCCCTGATAAGAGTATTCATATTTGTGAGGAATAAAATCCTCTATACAGAATTCTATAGTATATCTCCAAGTGCTGTTTTGTCAACCAGATATAGTTTCAAGAAAATAACCCATGCAGTTAGGGAGAAACAGCTGTATCTGTCTTCTTGAGCCCATTTGTAATTAATTTTACCAGACTTATACAATAAATTCAAAAGTAAACTGGTTTGTGCTTGAGCAGGAGTAAATTAAATGAATGAAACAGGTGCTTCTGTACTTGAAGCCCTTGTTTCCAATGTTTATAGTAGCTAAACCTGAGCTGAAGGTAGGTGTGAAGAAGGGTATCCAGAAGTAGCCCACAGTGGTTGACCAAATAGAAAAGGAGTAGAACATAACAGACTCCTCATGAACACCTCGGACCTTTTAACCACAGGAAGGGAAGTGACTCAAAACAACCTACTAAAATAATTGTCATGCGGACCATGACATAACGGACTCCTCATTAACACCTCGGACCTTTTAACCACAGGGGATGGAAGCAGCTAAAAACAGCCTACTAAAATAATTGTCATGCCAAGTGCAACTAAACTAGTTCCTTGTGCACAGAATTTACACACAGGCATGCACGCACACACACACACACACAGCCATGTGTGAATAAAGGTGAGAACTGACTGTGATTATCAGCATAAGAATACAAAGAAAACATAGGATGCATGATTCATGCAATGGAATGTGACAGCACAAATCGAATGCAAAATTTAAATAACTTTCTATTGAAGACGAGCACCTAAGAGATTGTCCAAGATATTGAAAAATCTTCTGTATGTGTGCAAGTCACAATGACTATGAGAAAAAAAAGAATGAATGATTAAGAAAGAAATTCTAAGTCTTCAAATACAGTTTTATGTATATCCTTTTAGAGAAAGACATGATTATATTCATTAATAGTACAGAGGATATAATTTATAGTAGTGTTTTATTCTAATTATATATATATATATTTTCCTTTTCAAAGTTAGTCCTACACATCATATCATGTATAACTATTTAAAATTGTATTAGTGTTTTAGGGTTAGACTCTAAGTTGAGTCATATTATCAAAGAATGCATTGGTATGAGTCTCTTATTTTCCAAGAAGTGTTTAATGTGAGCTATGTGCATGTGTCCTTTTTCAGTGAGCGAGTGAAAGGGACAGTTTGTCAAAGCAGACAATGCAATTTGAAGCCTTATGATCATTGAGAAGTCGATCTATGACAGTTAAGTAAATGTGTATTAAACATGCCAAAAGAGTGATTTTTCATTAGTTAAGAATAAAGGGATCAGAGAAAAATAAAACTGTATTATTCAAGAACTGAAAATTGAAAACTAGAGGAGAGAAACAAAAAAACTCATCATTGATAAACCATCACTGAATAGTTAAGGAAATTTAAATCTATCTGTCTAGGATTCTAGGCTAATACCCTGGAATAGGCTAGTAACACTGTAATGTTAAAAATTGTTGCTCTATAATTAATTTCTCTCTCTTTTTTTTTTAATGATATGAATCTTTTGATTAATTTTTCATTCATTGTGTGTTCAATGAATTCTTAAACATCTTCATTTTGTGTAAAATTCCTATTGTAATGTTTATGTCATCTTTTTGATAATATTCTGGAGGCCTTTAACAAGCCAGCATGCAACTTTTTAGCTCAGTGTCATAAGGGACTCATTAAATTTAATTATTTAGAGGCCTCAACCCATTACAAGCTATATTTGAATATTTTATGGAAGCAAAGTGCTTGAAAAAAGAAATCCTCCATTGATTAATTACACATTTTCATCATCAAAATACAAACAACAAAATAGCACATATAATATTGTTACTGTGTTCTTTTAAACTTAATAAAATGTGATAACTATAGCATCATGCCATATATTATTTATCTTGCTAAAATTGCCTCTCAATATTTCCTCAGTCAACTAATTATTTTGTAGCCCCAAAAATGTTTTTACACAATATTATTGCTTATGCCATTCCACAGGAAACAGTTTAAATGTTCTTCAATTTTTAAGAATAATGCTCTTGTTCTGAAGAGTTTCAGCAGTTTTTGATTTTATTATTAAGATTTTTTGCAAAAATAAGGTTTCATATTTATGTACTGTGAATAAAGTACTACAACTGTCTTCTAAAGCAATAAATAAGGTATCATATTTATTACTGAGAGTAAAGTACTGTAACAATCTTCTAAATCAATACCTGTATGAACACTGAAGATACACCCTCATTCATTTATCCTACACTCTTTGTGTCTTTAAATATTCATTCATTACTTTATCCTATACATTGATCCCCAAACATTTTCAGCCACAACATTTTAAGAAATAATAACAGTTACATTTTCTTATGGGGTTGTCTTGGTGGGCAGTGGGGATGGAAGTCTTTTACATGACCTTGAGCAGGCTGCATTGATTCATAAAATGATACTGGCATGTTTAGCTTTTGGCTAAAATTAATTCTGCCATCCAAAAAAATTATTTCTAATTAACATCACCAAAAATTGAAAGAAATAGAAAATTTATCGTCCACCTCAAACAAGCAAAAAATAGCTCACATTTTTTTTACTGACATGTGGCATAGTAAATTTGCCTATCCCAATTTCTAATCTTGATAATATCTTTGTTGCCAATGTTAACGTGATCTCACCCTGGGCACTACTTATGATGATATTTTTGGAGTAAACAACTCAGATAGAGAATGTGCTAGAAACTTGCTGATTTAATCTAAACTGATTTTAGGTGGATGAGTAGTTTTTATTATCCAATGCATGCCTCTGACACAGTGATCTTTGTTACAGGCTCTTTTTGCCGTGGACAGACAAAAATGAATAAAAATCATGTTCATTATAGTTTATGAACGAAACCAGCCAGTGGGCTGAGATCAAAGTTTATTTGTTGGAAAGAATTTATTTTCTAATCACTTTGAATTTGGTGTGGAAGAAGTCCGGTCATGAACGGCGGCCATTTAAACTTAATGATGAGTTAACTGATTGAGAGAGAACGGACTTTGAAATATTTCATGCATTTTGCTATTGATATGTTATACTTGCATTTTATGTAGAGATGTATTATGTGAGTAGACTATTATGAACTATGATGCTTGTATGTAGTATGCTAAACACTTGACATTGTTTCTAGTGAATACAGTCATAAAAATAATATGTTGTATTTTTTATGCCATAAGAAATCAGGCTAATAAATACAGTTGCAGGAAACTGAAAGTTGAGACTTGAATGTAAGAAAAAATGGAGTTAGGGATGATAAACTGGAAAACTTAGTATTTATTTCCCAGAAATAATTTTTAAATTCAGGATCTCTGGAATTTCTAAAATTTCCCTGGTTTATTGATTTATAAACCGCTACAACTATGGTAGATTTGAGAAGTCTCTACCTCCATTGTTTAGTGTAAGGATACACTGCACTCTTTTGACATATAGTGGCAAAGTATGCTCGACTACATCATGGAATTTCTGGGGTAAAAGGAAGTTACTGGAAATTGCTACATTGTTGTTCTGCTTGAGGGAATTAATTCGGCGAAGGAGCACCCAGATTAGTCTTGAGAGAGAGAACAGTGGCTCACAAACATTCTACTGCATGCTAGAGGATGAAGTGAAAAGTGACAATTCTGTTGTGAACAATAAACTTTTGACATTGTTACAAAACCGCGCGAAAAACTATCAAGCAATTGTCTAGACAAGTTTATGCACAAACTATTATTGCTTATCTCCCTATAACTCCATTTCTGTTCTCTGATAAGAATTATCTTGTGATTTATATTGACTACAAATCTGTTGCATTATGTGTTAGGATGTAAGACTTATAGGCATCAGTTTCATGGAAATATTGATGTCAAATAATCTTTTCATTTTGTAACTGTTATATTTGATTGTTGATTAATACAATTACTGATTAAATTTATTGATCTTCTTACACATATTTATAACCACATGATGGAGAAATAGTGGGAGGATGGAGGCTTGCTAAATATATATATATATATATATATATTTAAGACAGATTTATTGTTTCTTTTCATAAGAAGTTTTCGACCTACAGAAATATTGTGTGACAGTGAATGTCTCTAATGCTGTGGAAGAGAGAAAACATTTACACCCCCACATATCCACCAAGTGAGAGAGATGAGTAATGTCTTCTGGAGAATTATTAATGACATAAATTAAGATTCTCATTACTTGTAATAAGTAATGGATGATTAATTATAATATATATTCATAACCATTAACTAGGGTGGTTTCATATAACACAACATAATATGATACCAATTCACCTCCAATTTTATATTACAATATTCCCATTTATGCCAACCATTTATAATGAATGCCTTCACAATATTCCCACTTATATCGAGCAAACTACAATTAATGTTTTTTCTCTGAGAATATTCTCACTTGTCCCAACAAACTATATTAAATATTTCTTCTCTTCACTTTTCATAGACTTGTACATTTTTGCAACCACTACAATACCACTACTGCAATACATTTGAAATCTTTAACATGTAATCTGTTCTGAGATACATGAACATACATAGAGAATGAACCTTACCATTAAATTTTACACAAAACCTTGACCGTGTACTTAAAACGATTTTGTCACTTACTATGTGTACTCAACATTTTTGTGACGGCTCCTATGTGTACTCAACATATCGGTGACAGTTGCCATGTGTAATTAAAAATTATACAGATAGCTGCTAATTAGAATGACTGAAACAGTTGCTGTGTGTAGTTAGAATGGCTGTGACAGTTGCTATGTGTAATCAAAATGAAGGTTCAGTTTCTTTCTTACATGACTCCTGATACGTTTGCATGCCTCTGACACAGTGATGTTTGTTACAGGCTCTTTTTGCTGTGGACAGACAAAAATGAATAAAGATCATGTTCATTATAGTTTAAAACAAATAAACACTTCAAATCAAAATAACAAAAATCTTTCTGATCAATCCCAAATATGAGGTTCACAGAAACATAATGGTATACATTTAGCAAACTTACAAGATCAAATGTAATTTGTACATGTATTTATAAATATTAAATGATTTTGTCCAATTAATGTTTATTAAAGCTACACGATTCTGAAAATATATTAAGTAAATTCTTTCAAAGGAAATTATGTTAAATAGAACAGCCTCTTTACTGCAAGTCAGTTTCTAAAGTCAACTATTCTGTTTGCTGGAAAAGATTTGTCAGTATTTGAATGCTTAGGTTACAAGCTTAGTATATCTGAAACATTAGAGATATCACTTCTGTTTTTAGTGTTTCCTGAGGATTTTTTTAAAAGATGTTTTTGTTTAATTACATTTTATTATTGTTTTAATATATATAAATCAAATGGAGATATACATTTATGTTTTTAATTAATTTTCTGTATAAAGTTTTTACATATAAAAACAAATATTTTCGTACACATTATTATTTAAGACATGTTAGGTTCATTCTCCTTTTCTTCTTCATTAAAAGATTGTTTTATAAACAAATTTTATTCAGCTATTCAAAGGCAAAAGGCATTTTACTATACAGAAACATCATAACTGTACTCATAAATAGCGTCAGATGCATATAATCCTAGTTTATATCTTGAAAATGTGCAAGTCAGTCAGACTGGATCTTATGACTAAGCTGTTTATAGCAACAATACAAAGCACAAGATAACCTATACATATACTCTTGGATTCCATGATAAGATAAACTATACATGATCACTCTTGGGTTCCATAAGATAAACTACACATCAGGGGTGCACAAACCTTTTAGGCCAGAGGGCCAAATTTCCACTTGATAGTGCGTGGAGGGCCGCCACATGGATGGCTCAGTAGAAAAAACAACACAAATAATGAAATAATGTGCTTTACATTCGTAATAATGGTAACATCCAAAAGTCCTCCGGGGGCCACATAGAGTCCTGTCTCAGGCCGCAGTTTGTGCACCCCTGCTATACATGATCACTCTTGGATTCCATGACAAGAAAAGCTATACATGATCACTCTTAAGATTATCAGAGAACAGAATGGAAAGGAGGAAGCTGGTTTCAGATCACCAGTGGTGTCCCAATGGTCAACAAGACTAAGGGATATATAGATAGATCACTCTTTGATTCCATGATAAGAAAAGCTAAACATGATACTCTTGGATTCCATGATAAGAAAAGCTAAACATGATGATTCCATGATAAGGTAAGCTATACATGGTCACTCTTGGATTCTGTGACACATCTCCAGGAACTTTTTACTCGTTATGGTTATTATTTATTAATAAACAACACATAATTACAAGTGATCAAGAATCTTAATATATAGTTATTAATAATTCTCTCACAAGACCAACACACTCGCACTTGGAGGATTGGAGATTATAAGGGTGTCATAAAATGCTATCCTTTACACAATCATAAGATAGATGTTTTACTGTCGCATTATGTTTCTGCAGGTGGAAACTTCTTACTAAAGGAGTAATGAAAATATGTCTTTTATTTATGTTTAACAAGCCCCATTCCACCCACCCACTATTACTCCAAGGCTTTAATATATGTGCAAGAAGGTTAATAAATTTATTAAATCAACAATCAAATATACAACATATGAATATAATCAAAGAAGTGTTGATATTTAGATCACTTCACAAAACAGTTTGATGATTAAATACTAGACACTCATTCAGTTATCCTAGCACAGACATCAGCAGTCAAATTAACATATATATATATATATATATATATATATATATATATATATATATATATATACAACCAAGTTCAAAGATATAAATCATTGTAGAAATGAGAGTGGAGTTTCAGATAGATAATTATAGTTCATGTACATAACCTTTCAATGAAGGTAGCTGTCACTAGCAAATGTTCACAATCATGTGGTTTGCAGCAAGTCACTTTCTTTCTTATTTGATGAAGGTCCAACATACCCCTTCTAGATACATTACACAACAGTTACAGAATCTTTGATGCACTCACAAAGCAGACCATGAAGAATCGTCCAGAATTTCATATACACTATCAAAGCACATCATAAGGAGTGTTCCAGAACTTTCACAAGCACACCATGAGAACGTTCAAAATAATCTAAATGAATTCTCAAGACCAAACTCAAGCATCAATTTTCACCATATTGGCTCTCTAACAGAATTCACAGGAATCAACTTACAGCAACATGTTTACTGATAAGTTTGATGACAACACTGTATACACATACCAACGTGATTTGGTAGAGTACAGTAGTCACTGCAGTCTGAAGCAGATACAAAGTTAAAAGACAAAAAAAAAGATGCACTCCTCTCTGCAAAAATCAAATTAAGGGCAGCACTAAATTTTCAGGCTTATTTCATCTCTAAACTCCTTTCTCTCTTACAAATTGTCATGAGAAAAGCGTGGAGCCAAAATTATTTTTTTTATTTCACGGTCTGCACAAGACCGCGGACAGAATAAGGTGAGTAACTGCGTATACTCCAACTCATACGTGACTTTTAATTTGTTCACCAGGTTTCATTTAGTTTAGAGAGGTGTGTGTAGACATAGTATACGTGTATCATGTCATGCATAAATATATATATATATATATACATTTAAGGAGGATTATATATAATATATATATATATTGGATGAATGCAGTATATTCATAGATATGTATGCATGCACAATACTTGTTGACAAGCCAAATAGAAAAGATTAGCCACTGCACATTAGAATTTTGCCTGAGCTAGTGAAATATGTGCAAATAAATCATGTGCATCAGCAAATTAAGATCACAAGGTGCAAAGCTTCTAGAACCTTCTGGAACTCTCAGAAAAAGGATATAAGAAAGGAGGAGAGATTAGAATTTTCATGAGAACGGGAATTTTGCATGAGGACAGTAACTTCATTTTGTTGTGAAACTGCATATTAAGGAAATTACGTTGTGTTTACTAAGGAGAGTTGGGAATATCTCTTTCTGCCCGTTTCTTCATCCGTCGATCGCCAAAGTATTAGAACAGCGAGGCAACTTGTTCAAATACATTGTGGCAAAGTGAAAAGTTCAACCTTCAGGACAGCTTATGTGTGCAACATCATTTGCATGCAGTTAATGACAGACAAGTCATTCAATCTCTCTGTCTGAGCTTGTTCTGAAAGATTCTATGCTCCGGTGGAGGGGTGTAATGTTGGAGTCCTACAAATCCAAAGGTACTACATCCATAGACGTGAGGACACATTCACTAGACGATCTACCTGGTAATGACAGACGTCACTGAGGTCCCTGGTTACATGGTGACCAGAGAAATCAGCGATAATTATCAAGGTTGTCATCAGCCAAAACCCACAGATCCACCCATACGTGGGAAATCTGAAAGATGGCGACCTTATCTGCAGATCAACCCTGTGCAGCAATGCAACAAATTGCATCATCCTTTTTCAAATCATTGAATTTGAATGACACTACGAATTGTGTCACTGCAAAAGCGCACCTAGAACTTTGTAGCAGATTTAAGAATAAGAACTTTTAATCATATTCTTATCGGACAGATATCTTTGTTATTAATATATATATGTAATATGAACTTGAATATGGTGGTAAATCCATGTCTATTTTGTGTATGAATTGTTTTCCATGTTAGCAGTGTGATTTATGGCAAAAAATTGTGTGCTTACTTTTATTTTCACTTTTTGAATTTCATCATTTTCATTCTCCCCCTTCCCTAAACTGTATGACATTGGAAAGGTGTATGACTGATTTAACCACTGTGTGAAAGAGAAACACCCCATTAGGTTAATAAAACCTAATTCACACTTTCTAAAACCTATTATTCACAGTTTTTGAGAGGGGCGAAAGAGTTCGTATTTGTATTGTTTCGTTCCGTTCATCTGTTTGTCCAATACTCACTACCATCATATTTACACACTCACATGCACAGCCAGTAAAATGTTCCTTTGATGACAGAATAAATCAGGCCCCACCCAAACATCAGTGGTGTCAGTTTGTCTTTTGTAAAATCTAAAAGATGACGTATTACTGACACATGTCACAAGCTGTCCACTCCCTCGACAGAGAGAGATACACCGGAACAGCCAAATGAGACCCCCCAGTCATGACACAAATATTCTCAACTTACAAAGCCTGCAACAATATTCATTAACCCAATACACATGCAGCATAAGAAATATAGCATCAATCAAAATTCACAAGTATAATTGTACAACATAATTAGTGAACATAGAAATAATGGTTCAATTATATAAGCAATCCCAACTCAAATCATAGATCAATAGTAAACATCTATGAAATATTTCTAAGTCCATTCTTTCTTTATCAGTCAGTTAACTTACCATATGCTAATGATCACCTTTATGACCAGATTCAAAATCAAAATCAAAGTGATTAGAATATAGGATTTTCTTCAACAAATTAACTTTCAGTCCATCCCTGTTGGATGAAGTTGTTATGAACAAGTGTGAGACTATTAGTAAAAAAAACTACTCATCCGCTTGGAACTGGTTCGGATTGCTTCAGCATGTTCTAGCGTATTCTCCACCTGAGTTGTTTACTCCAACTTTGGCACTTATAAAAATATCAGCATAAGCAGTGCCTAAGGTCATGGTCATTTTAACATTGGCAACAAATATGTAATTATTAAGTTTAGAATTAGGGATAGGCAAATTTACTCTGCCACAGATTTCATGATAAACTAAGCTAAACATGATGACTCTTGGATTCTATGATAAGATAATCAATACATGAACACTCTTGGATTCCATAAGCTAAACATGATACTCTTGGATTCCATGACAAGAATAGCTATACACGATCACTCTTGGATTCCATGGCAAGAAAACTATACCTGATCCACTCTTGGATTCCATGACAACAAAGAACATCAAACTATATGATGTAGTTTTGGGCAGGAGGTCATAAATTGAAACAAATGCTACTTCACATATCTTCTAATTCAATATAAATAAAATCAGTTTGGAAGTATTTATGAAAACCAATACAGCAAACATGACAAATCAGTCTTACAAATGACATAAACTTTAGTGGGAATTACCGGTTTTTCTAGTTGCTGGGTATAGACTGAGTAGATGAATTTAGATTCTTGTGCCGAAGGTCTTGCAAATGTCTTCATGAAAGCCACATAATTGAACCTGTAAAGAAAATGACCATGTTTATTTCTCATTATTTCAAGGAACCAGTTCTGGATTTACAAGTTAATATTTTATGACAAAGCTGTTTTTGCAGTCCATGTTGTATGGTTCTATTCTAATTTTTCTTCTTCTATAAATGCTAATTAATTATAGTGTAGCATTTATCACAATTAACCTAGCCATTTGCAGTTGAAAAAACAAAGCCCAATGAGTCTTAACAGTATTACTTCTTGGAAGAGGTAAGTAATAGGTAAACATTTTTGCAGCACAGAGCCCCAGAATCAATATTATTTTAATAATTTTCAAAACTTACCGCCCATTATTTTTAAAATCAAATGAAGCACAGATTGTGTCACGTTCCTTTTTGTTCAAGCCCGATTTCAAGCTATCTATCAGTTTCTGCAAGAATAAAGGCAAATTACCTTCTGCAAACTAAATATGAATATTGAGTCAAATTACTTTCGGTGAAATAAACAAACATAATATATACAACTAAGTGCTTTAGTCAGATAACAGTGAGTTTGATTATGTCTATTAAAGCAAGATATTAAATATCTGCTGTCATGAAAGGAGTTTTCAAATTGAAGAAAACAATTAAATAAAGTCAGCTTCAATGTGTCCTTAGTCAGAAGTGCAAACTTCCGGGAAGAGTTGAGACGGATGGGGGTTGTTCGTGCCTTTGTGTGGGCATAAAACAAAAATATTTAGGTACAGGGGAGAATCAAATGAGCTGCATAGGCGTGATGAAAAGTTATCTATTTTTAAGAGAGATGCGTGGATGTTTCAATTATATAAATACTTTTCTGTGCAATTGACCATTACACCTTGCCTACTAGATGAAGTTAGGAGATGGTAGTGTCCTCATCACGGCTTGGGAGAAAGCATGAATAGACCCATTTTGAAGGTAAATAAGTGACTGGTGAATGTGAGTAGATTCTAAATTATAGATTTTTTGTATTGCTGTAATATTGAAATGGCGTATGATAGTCAAAGATCAGTAGATGTAAATAGGATAAATATATCTAGTTTTGAAGAAAGGACTTAGGGCTGGTTCATTCTATAATTTCAGGGACGTGGTGAGCAAGTACAACTTGATGAACAAGTACAATTTGGTTTGAAGCTTGTGGTTAAGGACATTGACACGCGCTATCTGCCAAAGCTTCAAAGAACAAAACGCTAAAGTTGAGTTATATGAATGAGGAATTGTGGCCTTGTCTTCCTAAATCTGCCTAAGAATTCTTCCTTATTCTTCTTGAAAAGAAACAACGATTATGAACAATTGAACTAGAAGAAAGACTATAGCGATCACTAAGAAAACTGTGTTGATAATTTTATACCCTTTATAACTTACATCTTTTATTTTTAAGTTTTATTGTTAATTGTTTACAATTCTTACTCATCTTATTTAATGTTAATGTATCTGTTGATGTAAGTGTAAATCCTTGTCATAATTGTAGTGTAGTGTCTCTTGTAAGTTAGTGTCATTGTTGTATATCGTTATCATAATTGTAGTGTAGTGTCTCTTGTAAGTTATTGTCATTGTACATCGTTATCAAATTCTTTTATATATGCAGTCATTCTGCTGGGGGCTGGCGAGTCACTTAAATATATCAGACAGTCATCCCATAATAAGTCTTACTGTTTGCATCGACAATTGTTGATGGATTAGCATGCAAGCTGAAATAGATTTGAACTAATCACATAAATACGAGTCACCCCAAGCAGCAAACGACATCTGCCCATACAAGAAAACTAAGAAGTAAATAGAAAAAAAGAATTGCTAACACAATATTACACTAAAGGATGAAGAAAAGCCTCACTGTTATGAATAGTATTAACAATTTTATCTGACTTATTATAATAACACTGTACAAGTTGTCTGATATACTGATTTGTGTATTATTAACAGTTACATATATAATAAGACAAAAGACAATTACCGCCATTTGGTCCACAGTAATAGTTCCAAAGCCATGAAGATCCCTTTTTTTAAAACTGGATTCTAGATAATCCCAATGTTTCTCTACCTACAGTTTAAAGAAAAGAAATAAAATAATTGCCCCACTTTAGTTCATGTGAAAATATTGGCTGAAAAAAATGTAATACATTCATACAAGATCACATGCACTCCATAAATTGCACAAAGTGAGAAAGTAACTCTAATATATAATACAATATAATCTTAAAATTTTAGACTGGCAGTTTAATGGAAATTGTCCACAATTTTTAACAGTTTTAATAACAATTAACATATATATTTTTTTTAATTAACTATTTACACACCTGTCAGTTCATGTCCTGAAAGGACATTCTGAGTTATGCTGTTCATTTTTTTTTCAATTTCTCCCTTCTCTTCTTCTAATTTTGTCACCAAAATTTACATTCCCAGTATATGACATCACAAAATTTTTACCCACAAGTCTCTCTCTCACTCACACCAAAATAATAAAGTGGTTTTAAATACTAATTACAGTACTTACTAAAAGGTAGTGCTGCTTTGAAATAACATTTTAAAATTACATGACCTAAAAGAATATCTGTTTATGATAATTACTGCCAACTTAATTTTTCATTTTATGACCCTTATGCCAGTCTGTCACTATCTAAAGTTTTAAAATGTATTACCCTCCAATGCTGATGCACACAAAAAATTGCAATGAGATAGTGACACAAATTTCTTTCTCAGAAAAGCATGAACGTTTACTATGGAAAGGATTGCATCAGCAAAATGTACATATGAATCTGTAATGTGGCCTGTAATGTGTGTGGACTGAGGATTTGTACTTTAGAATGGACATGGAAGAAAAATCAAGAAATCTTACTGATGTCCTTCCTAGAGCATTAATGTGTTCTTGTAGCATTGCACACAAGTGAAATTGTTTTCTACCTCCTCATACATGTACATTATTATCAAGGCTACATATATCTCTGAACTGAAGACTAAATCTATAGCTAGTTATCTCTCTGGTTGAATGTTAAATCAAACTAAAAATATATTATGTGCATTTCAGAACAATTTATATCTAAGTTTCCTGTGACTAAGATTCATAACTCTTGAGGTGGAAATAATAAAGGCATTATGAGAATTTGATTCAAAAACTAAATCTTCTTGTGTGCATATTTATTCTGATAAAAATAAATAAATAATTTCCAGTTAAATTTGGACTGCTTGGTAAGTAATTTATTTGAATATATTCTTCAAATAGATATATTAAATTGGGAAGTTCTGCACCTTAAACAGCAACTGGCTCACAACAGGAAACAATAACAGACTTACTATAGGATGCATTCTTTGCATCAAATGAACAGAATAGGACAATTTAGGCTGAGGAGAAGAACCATATACGGCTTTCTGAACGTCGTCCACTACTGGTACTTCATCAGTTTCTTTATTGGCTTCTATGTCATCCTTTGGAACAGCTTCTTCATCTGTGGTCCATAAAGTAAAAAAAACAACTGAATGTTTTAGGCACTAAAAACTACTGTACCGCAGACAAAGAAATCCTATCAGCCTTACAACAACAGCAAATTGTCAGTTTTAAATTGTAATTTAAATCAGAGTGAAAAGTTTTAAATGACATTAACCATTTTAAAAAGGGATGAAGGCATTCATTTAAAAACATAACACTCAGCAGGACTAATATGTTTGAGGTATAATTTGTCTCCTTATTAATTATCATATGACTTGTCATTCATTACTGGCTCTTCATTTTATTGCAATCAGTTTTTTTCAAATTATTCATAAAATGCAGGAGTTATCACCTCTGGCATCAAACATTACCTCCCACTTGACTTCACAATAATGAAGACATTAATTTTACAAGTTACAATTAGACTAGACTACATATTTTTAATTTAGTATTAGAAAGTTATTTCTAGGAAAGGTTTATTTCTAAGAAATTATATTCAATAAATTTAAATAGGTAAACACTCTTACCAATCATTTATGTTTCATTCTGTTAATAAATGTAAGATATAAATTTCTAAAGCTGCACTTAGACAATGAAACAATAGCTAGGGTACCACAAAATTTACCCAAAAGGGTGTTATCCTCTCTTTGCCTGATGGAGGTACCCAAGAGCAAAGGTACCAGAAAAGAATAAATCAGGGAGCTGGAAGGTCCTCTGAGTAAGTTCATTGGGTAAGTATTCAGGAAAAGTTATTTTACCTAGAAATCAAACAACCTACTATACTATGCAAAAATACAAACAGGAGATTGAATTTCCCCGATAACTCATAAGTAACAAATTCCTTGTACAAAGCATATAACAGCGATGGTATGATGGACTAATACTAACCAGCCACTCACAAGATGATAAAACTGAAGTCTCCACATTGTGAATTAACTTTATTTACACATCTGCATTTCTGCTTTGACTGATAGTATACAAAATTAGCATTAATTAGCACTTTTGAATAATTTAAAGATCATTAACTTTACTAAATACAGTTTATAACAACAGACTGTCTAATACTACCACCCAAAAAATACTAAAAATTTCTAGACAAAATATCCTTTATCTAAGGACGGGAACCCATATCAAGTGATCTTTGCTAGCCAGTTAGACCAGGGTTACTATGGTACTCTGAAACAGTGTGGGGCAGTGGAATGTGATAACAGATATGTTTCACCAGTCCGGATAGCCTCTTATGTGGGAACAGATCCTTCACCCATTGGTTTTTCAAACAATAAGTTAGACCACATACTGACTTGTTTGTCACAAGACAGAATATCCAGTTACCAGTGCTTTTGTCTCAAATCTAAGACGGGACTATGTATGTGTGGATGATTTGTTGGTCAGTCTGGGACTGCTATTCCTACAATTAGTTTGGTTCCAAACTTTCTGGTAAAGCTCAAATAGTTTGAAACACGACTCTAGATCTGATACCTCCTTTCAAAGGGGGAGGTGTGGATCAGCATGCTGCTAGAGAATGCATTGGAAGTGAAGAAAACACAACTAATATTATCAGATTTTCTCAAATAGTTCCAAAATTAACACACAACTCAAATACTGCCAAAATTATCACACTTATTCAAACACTGCCAATATTATCACACTAACTCAAACACAGCCAATATTATTACACTTACACAGCCAATATTATCAGATTTACTCAAACATTACCAATATTATCACTTTTACTCAAACACTGCCAATATTATCACACTTATTCAAACACAGCCAATATTATCAGACTTACTCAAGGACTGCTATCAGATTTTCTCAATCAGTTCCAATATTATCACACTTAACAAACACTGCCAATATTATCACACTTACTCAAACACAGCCAATATTATCACACTTACACAGCCAATATTATCAAATTTACTCAAAAACTTCTAATATTATCAAATTTACTCAAAAACTTCAAATATTATCACACCAACTGAAACACTTCCAATATTATCACACTTAAACACTGCCAATGTAATCAGATTTACTCAAACACTGCCAATATTATCAAATTTACTCAAACACTTAAATATTATCAGATTTACTCAAACACTTTAAATATTATCAGATCTAATCAAACTGCCAAAAGTATCAGATATACTCAAATACTGCCCATTTTATCAGATTTACTCAAACACTGCCAATATTATCACACTTACTCAAACACTGCCGATTTTATCAGATTTACTCAAACACTGCCAATATTATCACATCTGCTCAAACACTGCTGATTTTATCAGATTTACTCAAACACTGCCAATATTATCACATTTGCTCAAACAGCTTCATGTCTCAGTCGTCCACCTAAACCCTGGTTTGTTAGCACTAAGTTGATTTCATCAAGTCAGCTATAGTAACAGAAGTAGTTGAGTGATTTGGCTGGGTGTGCATCACAATTGATAGAATGCTGAACACTTTAATGGGTTTTATCAGTTCATAAAGACTGTGTTTGCTGCTAGAACTATTGATGGAAGGTTTAACCCACTTAATTTCCATTGTGTGGTGGAGTAAATTTGCCTATCCCTATTTCTAAACTTAATAATTATATATTTGTTGCCAATGTCAAAATGACAAGACCTTAGACACTGCTTTTGATAATATTTTTAAGTGTCAGAGTTGGATAAACAACTCAGGTGGAGAACATGCTAGACTTGCTGATGCAATCCAAACAAGTTCCACCTGGATGAGTAGTTTTTTTGACTAATAGTCTCATACTTGATTTTAACAAATTCACCCAATGTGGATTGACTGAAAGTTATTTTGTTGAAGAAAGTCCTTATTCTAATCACTTTGATTTTGTCGAAATTCATCTCCAGTCATAAAGGCAATCATTAGCATATGGTAAGTTAACTGAGTAATAGAGAAAGAATGGACTTAGAAATATTTCATACATACTTGCTATTGTTCTAATGATTTGAATTTGGAGAATGCCTAGGTAACTGAACCTTTATTTCTATGTTCACTAATTTGATTAAATTGTACATTATACTTGTTAATTTTGATTGATGCTATATTTCTTATGCTGGGTGTGTACTGGGCTAATGAATACTGCAGCAGGCTTTGCAAGTTGAGAATGTCTGTAAGAGAGAAATAGTTTAGAGATGAAATATGCTTGAAATTTAGCACTGCCCTTAATTTGACATGCAGAGAGGAGCGTACCATTTTTTTCTTTGTTGCTTTTGATCCACTTCAAACTACAGTGACTACTGTACTCTACTGGTTCTTGTTAGTGTGTGAATCCAGCATTGTCATTGAACTTATCAGTAAACATGTTAATGTAAGTTGATTACTGTGAATTTCGTTTGAGAGCCAATATGGCGAAAGTTGAGGCTTAAATTTAGTCTCAAGAATTCATGAAAGTTTCTTGAACATTCCTCGTGGTATGCTGAACAGTACACATGAAGATTCAGGAACATTCCTCCTGATGTGCTTGATAGACAGCTCTAAACAGTTTTCCAATGCATGCTTTGTGTGCACATCGAAGAGTTTGGAACAGTTATGTAATATGTCTAGAAGGGGTATGTGGGACCGTCACCAAAATAAGAAAGACAGTGACTTGTTGCAAACCACATAATTGTGAACATGTGCTAGTGGCAGTGGCCATCAAAGGAAAGGTTATGTACATCTATAATTATCTCTGAAACTCCACTCTATTTATATAATGAATTATGTCTATGAACTTGATCATATATATATGCTAATTTGACTTCTGATGTCTATCTAGGATGAGCTGAATGATTGTCTAGCATTAATCAAACATTGTTGTGAAGTAGTGTCAACACTCTTTTGATTATATTCATATGTTGTATATTTGATTGTTGATTTAATAAATTTATTGACCTTCTTGCACATATATTAAAACTTATTTAGAGCAATAGTGGATGGGTGGGGGCTCGTTAAATCTAAATAAAAGATGGATTTTTATTACTCCTTTTGTAAGAAGTTTCCACCTACAGAAAATATTATTTGACAGTAAAACATCTATCTTGTTATTGTGTAAAGAGTAGTTTTAAGACACCCTTATAATCTGCCAAGTAAGACACAGTGATGGTCTTGTAGGAGAATTATTAATATCTATAAATTAAGATTCTCGATCACTTGTAATTAGTTGTGTGTTAATTTAATAAATAATAACCATAATAACTGAAGGGTGCACCAGAGTGATGTCACACATACTATTTAGTCTAGCTGTTTTTGTAAGGCAGGTCAAATAACTGGCAGTTTCCATGCCTGGTTCTGGGTCCATGCTAGCTGTCATTTCTAGACATTTTAAAGACCAAACAGTTCCTTAGTCAAAGATATGTCAGATAAAGATTTAATACTTGTGAACAGTAAAACATTTTAGTGAAATGCATGTTTTGACTGAGGATCCCTCAAAAATCACTTTCCTTATCCATGAGTCAATATGAACAGACCCTTGGTTTAAGATATTCAGTCTCTTATTAACTCTGCTGAATTCTCAAGCTGATAATGTCTCATTTGCTACCTTTTTAGAGCACTAAAGATTTATCTCAGTTTTATCAATGTGTCAGTCACTTACAGACAATAAATCTAAACCACTTTTGTCCATCTCTTCTGGAATTAAAGATATCTGTAGTCAACTTTATCTTCAAGGTTAAGGCAAGCTATTTAAAGAACAAACAGAAAAATATGTACATGCCTGACCAAATATTAATATTAAGACCATCATAGCATATTACAGAACTGTGCCTTTGAGGAGACTAGCAGCAATAGAATGGAAAATATATATTTTAAAAAAAAATTATCTGCAAGGTATGTCTGGCATTCTATGGGTGCAGTAACAGTTGCCCCATCTACATAATTTTCTAGGAGACCCTTATCCCTTAACAATTTTCTCTTGCAAATAGGAGACCCTTATTCCTTAACAATTTTCTCTTGCAAGTAGACCCTTATTTCTTAACAAATTTTCTTGAAAGTAGGAGACCCTTATTTCTTTACAATTTTGCTTCTCTGTACTTTATGTATAAAATTATGTTTGTTTTTATTGGGGGCCCACTTACTTCCAGTTCATTATTTTTCTCATGTTTATACATCTGCATGTTTGGGGTGGAGTTGGGTGATGAAATGAATTTTCTATTGTAAATAAGATTTTCTAAATACTTACCAGGTATGTAAACACATA
Source organism: Sinotaia quadrata (assembly GCA_028829895.1). Lineage (NCBI taxonomy): Eukaryota > Metazoa > Mollusca > Gastropoda > Architaenioglossa > Viviparidae > Sinotaia > Sinotaia quadrata. The sequence continues at coordinate 83,967,323 of CM054181.1, forward strand.
ACCTCACATTTTTGTCTCTAGCTCAGAGTAGCATAAGACATTGCTCATGAGACAATCTTTTGGTTAAGATCTTTATTTATCTCCCCTCTTTGAAGGATTTTTGATCTGGTGGCTTTAGCTTGCATGCATGATTAACTGTATTATACTATTAACTAATCTAAGCGCAGAAAAAAATTAAATCTTATTTTTATGTAGAAAAATGTCTTGCTCCTGCGAGACTTTTGCTGTTACCAATATACATATCAACCGTACAATAACTCAGAGGGCTACACAGGCCCTCTTATGCTGAAGTATGATGCTTAACAAAAACAAAAATTCTGCATTAGTGTCCTATTATTTCTTTTATTTTACATATCTCAAATGATTGCAAAGCAAAAAATATAAGCCTTAAATGGATTCTGGCCTATCGCATTTAGTCCCTCTGTGATATCATTTTGAGCATCAACAAAAAGTATGATTTTTATGTTGGTTAGCTCTGTAATAACTCTATAATGACATTTATAGGCTATAGGCTATCTAAACATTGCAGTGACAGTCTGGAAAAAAAAATACAATTACTGAAATATGTTTTACTGTGAATATACATATGCACATTGTGAATTTTTGCTCATTTGTTTGGAAGTAAAAGCAGAGATCAAGAAACACATCTACATATATAACCCAAATATGTAAATTTCAGTGAAAACATTTAAACGTTGACAATCAGCTCAAATACTATTCCTCCAGCAAATTTGACAAAGAAGTGTTAATGAATAATATTACTGTCTGTATTACAGTCTACATAAGATGAAATAAAAAGTACTGAATAATATTTATTTAGATAAGATGAATAATATTATAGTCTAAATACAATGAAGTAAAAAGTGTTGATGAATAATAGTCTAATAAGATGAAGTATAAAGTGTTGATGAATAACATCACGGTCTATAAAAAATGAAGTTAAAATTACTGATCTAAAAAATCTAAATAAGTAAAAAATGCTGATGAAAAATATTACAGTCAAAATAAGATGGAGTGTCTGAAAAGCTTGATTTCATTCCAAGTGAATGTGATAAGAAGCAGAAACATCTTACAGAGAATGGCTGGATGACAAGTATGAGGTAAAGAGGTAAACGAGAAATGGTGATGTGAGATGGAAATTATTGAGACTGGCAAGACCTGTGAGACAGAAGATACTGCAAAACTTGATAAAGAAAAACATTTTGTACATTTTACATTTCACGAGACATAAAGAAGTTAAACTAATACTCTTCTCTGAAACAAACAAGCACAGTCTTGTAAGACATCTTCTCTGAAAAAAACAAGCACAATCTCGTAAGACATCTTCTCTGAAACAAACAAGCACAATCTCGTAAGACATCTTCTCTGAAACAAACAAGCACAATCTCGTAAGACATCTTCTCTGAAACAAACAAGCACAATCTCGTAAGACATTTGAAATACTGTTCAATAAAATTAGATCTCCAAAGAATTTTTTTTAAAGCTACAAACAGTTACTTTATGAAAATCTCAGGAACCAACCTGCACTTTCAAATTTCTTTGGCAAGTTGGTTTCAAACTTGGTGTAACCAGGTGCAAATTCCATGACAATATTAGTCAGTGTTGACATATTATCACTGGGTAGCTTCATAGATGCCCACAATTTGTCAAGCTCTTTGTCAGAGAGGTGAAAATTCAACCTTGAGCACATACAAAGCAAGAATTAATGTGAGACTTCTCTTGTAATTACTAATAATTATACTTAATGTTTGGTAGGGACTTATCAAGATCTAGTAGAAATAGGATATTTGATAAGTAAAATAAAATTGTTCCTAAATATTTACCAGATACACAATAAGGAGAAGATCAAACTTGACCCAAATACAGTAGAAGATCAAACATACCTATACAAATACAGTAGGTGATCATTTTCATGACCTACATACTGGGGATCAAACACAGCCATGACCCAAATACACTAGGAGATCAAACATATCCACGATCCCAAATACAGCAGAAGATCAAACACACCCATGACCCAAATACACTAGGAGATCAAACATATCCACGATCCCAAATACAGCAGAAGATCAAACATACCCATGACCCAAGTATAGTAGGAGATCAAACATATGATCTAAATACAGTAGATCAAAATACCTAGTCACACAATTAGCACAATGCCTGCAGACATGACTACCCTAGCTACAATTAGTGCAATGTCTGCAGACGTGACTCCCTAGCCATGATTAGCTCAGTACCTGCAGACATAACTACTATAGCCACAATTAGCACAATGCTTACAGACTTAACTACCCTAACCACAATTAGCACAGTATTTGCAGATTTAACTACTCTAGCCACAATTAGCACAATGTTTGCAGAAATTAGATAATGAGGCAGATTGTGACTGTCCTGGCCATAATGAATACTACACTCACAGACAATAGATAAGGCACAAGCCAAATTCTTATGAATTATAATTATCTTTTCCCAAAATAAGTTGGACCAGGATTTACAAAACACACAGGGCTTCTCTCTCTAATATTCCACATTCTACACACATGGAACTAGGGGTTCCCCAAGAGATCAAGATTGAAAAAAAACACAAAACCAAGCATTGTAGATATAGCAATTTCTATGCAGGGTTTCCCTGAGACCTGAAAATTAGTTTAAGGGTTCCTCTAGGGTACAAAGGTCGAGAACAGGTTGGTCTAGAGTGACAAAAAAACATAACATTAAAATTAATTTTAAAAAAGTCAAAGCACACAGAGATTTTCTCTCTTACATCCCACATTCAACACACAAAAAAGAGGAAGGTGTAGTCTAAATACTTTTTTCATGCAGTCATAAGTATAACAATGGTAGTCAGCCTTGATAGCTAACTTAGGGTGAAATAAGGAGAAAACATCACAAGCATCAGCAAAATAAATACACAAAGGCATCAACAAAATAAAATAAATACACAAAGACATCAGCAAAATAAAATAAATACACAAAGGCATCAGCAAACTAAAATAAATACACAAACTGTACTTTACCTTGACTCAAGGTCAAATAAGAGGCTGACATGAATGAAATGGAACCAACAGTGGTAAATACAGCCATCGACAGAAGCTAACACCCTTGAGAGAAACTTCAAAATATATAACTCTAACAAGCATTAACAGCCACTTGTTCTGAGCAAGGTTGCATGCAGAGGCAGATAACTCTGATAAGACTGATAACTCTAAGGGAAGTTTTTACTGTAATTTTATCTCTCTGGGGGTATATGTGGGCCCATAGGAACCCTTGTGAGCTGATGTGGTCAGGAATGTATGTGCATCTGATGAAAAAAAAGAGTTATCTTTTAGTAAATAACATTGTTCCAAGTTTTAGTGATGTGTTTAAGTACTTCTTTTCAGTCCAGCTCTCTGTTCATTTTGACTTTTTTAATTCCAGATAATAAGTTTAAAACTGTAGTGTTTAAAGTGGTAATAATAATTTTTAAAGAAGAAAAAAAGATCATCTTTATAAATAAGTGGACTGCTGTAGAATATTTGATAGTTTTTGCATTAACTTCATTTAATATGCAAAGAACACTCATTTATCCAAAGAACACTCTCATCCATCCAAAGAACACATTCATCCCAAGAAAAACTCAACAATCCAAAGAACACACTCATCCAATCAAAGAACACTCATCCATCCAAAGTATGCTCTATATCTAAAGAATACTCATCCATCCAAAGAGCATTCATCCATCCAAAGAACACAATCATTTACCCAAAGAACATATTCTATCCAAAACACATCCATTTAAAGACCATACTCCATCTCTGTTAAATTTCTTTTCTGTTTTTCTAGGAGTATAACCCAAACATAGGTCAAGCAATCTCTGTTAGGGAATTTGGTGCTTAGAGAATCTGACATTTTAATTTCAAGAAACTAAAACATACTGCTCTCTAAAGTTACTTTAGATTATTCTGAAAGTGAAAGCAGTGTTATCTGTTTATGATGTAGGAATCTTCAAGCATGCAGTCTAGAAGTGAATAGAAATTATTAATTGAAAACTTACATTGAGGCACATGAATAGTAATTCCTACAGCAGAAGTTAATGGTGTTATTTGCAAGAGTGCATCTATGACTTACTCTTTAAGAATAGTTTCAAATTGCCATTGGATGAAATCATCTATGACTTACTGTTTTAGAATAGCTCCAAACTGCCATCTGCTGAAACGATTGACTCCTTTGGTGTCCATAATTCTAAAGCGCTGGAAAAAATTAAAATAGTGCAGTTCTACATAAGCAATTTACCTCAATAATAAAATTTATAAAATTTCATTTAATTCTGAACAAATAAACAATTAATAAAATATGAAACATTACAATTACCTTAATGACCTCTTATATGTAAAGCTTATGTGATACTTTATTTCATGAATATAGCCATGTGATTTTGTTATTTAAGCTTGTAGTTGTACAATACTTTATTTCATGAATACAGCCATGTGACATTTTTTATTTAGCAATTATAAAAGATAGTTGTGACAGAACAATTTTTATACTAGTTTTAAAAATTATATATAATTTGTGAAAATTCGTAAACTGGTTGGAACCCTAATTATTTTTTGGCTCAGTAATCACTAAACTGTTAGCTGCAACTTTGCCAAATAAATTAATGCTACAGATTTGGTTCAAATTATTATGTACATATTATATAATTATTGTGGGGAGCTGGATGACTGCAAGGTATAGGTTAGTGGTCCCCAACCCAGTGCCTGTGGGTGCCATGATGCCAGACAAGGCATTTATGTGCACCTGCAATGATGTGTGAAGGTAGTGAGTATGTAGGCTTTATCATCTAACTTCTCAGTGTTCACTTTAGGGTTCTGTAAAAGCATTCAAAGCAAACATGATTTTGTGGATATCACAAATTGAGGTGAAGTCCCTTGTACATTTCCAAAGTATGAATAAAACAGTATATGATAGTGATTTTAACCCTTCACCTCTGATTACTCAGATTCATAAATTTCTGGAGCAAACTGAAAACAGATTCCAACAATTCATCATCATTGAGCCTGAGGTTACCTAGCTTACTTATATTCCTTTTTACTTGCCAATTAGAGTTAACAAAAATTGCTACTTCAGTTGCAAGCCTCATTCAAGTAAGAAGAAAAGAAATGGAAGTGGAGATTCTGGACCTTCAAAATGGTACTACTATAAAATTGTGCACTAGAGATGATAATTTGGGGAATCAAATTGACAGAAAAGGGTTTTCTGCTTTAAAAAATGTAGCATATAAAATAAAATCTTATTTCAATTTCTGTCTAGCTGTTTTCAAAGATGAATATAATAAAGTCTTAGCACAGTAAGAATAATAAATATATCTCAACCATTAATTCAACAAAATTATATGTTTTAAAAATAAATCAGATAAAAACAGTTTATGATATTTATTTTGTAAAAACTACTTAATTTATCTTCCAGACAGATTCTACATAGTAATAGTGAAAGAGTAATTGCCAAATAAAGATAAAAAAGTGTACATGTAAAATTATCTCTTTAGTGTCTATATAGTGCATTACTAAATATTATATTTTGCATATTATTAATATCCAGGACAAAATAACTTTGAAAAACTTTTGGCACCTGCCAGACTTTTGACTACAAGGTTGGGGACCGCTGATGTAAATGCTGGCCTCACAAATGGTTTAACAAAGTTCTAGTCCCACTATGCTGCTTAAGGTAGCTGGAAGGATTTTCAGTTTCATATATATATATCCTGACTTGAAATTGTCAATCTGAACACTGACTGTAAAGTGCTCAGATTTTCAGTAATATGAAGCTCTAAGAAAAATTTGCATATTATTGATTTTTTTAATTTTTATTGTTTTTCTTATTATAACACTTTAACAGCTTATAATGGCAGAGCTGCCAATACTCAATTTATGTTTCTGAAAAATGGACAACAAGAAAGATTCTGTCAGAAGCACTTCATCTCCTTATTGTTGGATTATAAGCATGTGCACAAGCAGGCAAACACACATGCATCACAATCACACATAAACATGCAATCATACAAACACACAGGTATAGGTACATATATGGGAGAATGTATGCACACACATGCATGTGTATAAACACATATATGCACCAAACACAAATGTACACAAACACATTTTTTCTCCTGTAATATGCAAGTTGTATTCATATAGAATATTGCTCTATGATAAATTATGTTATGATAATCACTGATTTAATGGGAGTGATGTGAAGGGCAAGGGACAACAGGTTTGGAAACAAAAGCAACACAACTTATTTCCTATTTCTTTACAATCTAAGATTGATTTCATTATGCATGCAAAGATATCTGTGGCTAAAAGTGAATCCTTGTCTAACATGGATTTATCAAACATAGATGTAATCTCAAAGTGATAATAAAGAGAAGAAAAATCATAAAATTTTGACATTAACCCCTGCAAAGATTTAAGTGTAACTTTAATTGGCTGTGAATATCATGCACACAAATTTACCATGCACACTAACTATAAAAATACGATCCAAAATTAACAGGAAAAAGAATGTTACCCTCTAAAAAGAAACACTAGCTATGATTACCACCTTTTTTTTTTTCAATTGGGATTTTAGATAAATTACATATTACCTTGGGGGATAAAAATAATATTTCTTTCTTTAAATGAGCCAATTCATACAGTTTTTTTAATATCAGCACTGACTAATATGCAATGAAAAATTATAGGAAGAACACAATGACAGTGAACTCATTGCATGGAAAAAAATTGAATTTGTAGTCTTAAAATAAAATATTATTAGTACAGCAACTATAACATATTTTAAATAAGTTATTTGGCAATGAATTAATAAAAGATACAAGCTGAATGCTTAAAGTTTCATGTCTATGTACAAAGGTCAGGGGGCAGTGGCTTTGACCCACAGCATTTATTGGATCTGCACTTTGATTGAGAAATTTCAAGGTTGCAATAGTTTTTTAAACTGATCAGTGAAGTTAGTAATAGTTCCAAACTTTACTGCTGTAATACTTCCCTCATCAAGTAGTCATATTTAATCACAAGATGTTATCTATCACAAAGTATAGTTTACATTTAGTTGTGCTTACCTCGTAAATATCAAACAGGTGCTTTGAAAAAAATTCTTTTACAGCTTCTTTCACCTGAAACAAAGAGAAAGAATACCTACAGAGAGAGACACAGAGTAAAAGCTTGACATCAGGGATGTGATGAAACTTTGAAATGACAAATAAATTATTTATGCCATCCACAGAACAGTAATTTGTCATACAACTTACAAACACATTCACATTTCTGTGAAAACTTAAAAAAAATAAACCAGTTTTGTGATTCCTCAGTCTTCAGAGCTAAATTCATGTGTACTTGCTGTAAAGAGGTACCCAGGTGGAATTAACAAAATTAATATTTACAGCAATTTAAAACTTTTCTCAAAATAAGTATACACATGATATAAGGCTATACAAACAAGTATTTCTAAAGTCTGAAATAAGCATAGCATGAAAAAAGGAACTGAGAAACTACTAAAAATAAAAATGTTTTAATAGTTTGAAACTCTAGCCTTGTCCAAGACTTTTCAAGAGTCAATTTAATCAAGTGTTTTCAAGGTCTACCCTGAAACCTGAATTAGGGTTGTCATAAAGCATGTCCATGGGATAGGGAAGGTGGTGGTCCACAAAAAAAGTTACAGAATGCTATATTTCCTGTTATAATCTCTTTTCTTGTTTATCTTACCACTCCAGTCAATCAGTAATGTTTTAGAGAATTATATTTTAATATTTCAACCTGATCATCATCACTAGAAAGTATATGGTTTACTGTACGTGCTTACAACTTTATAAACAATTCTTATCAAATAAAATTGCCTTTCTTTACTAATAGCAATTGCAAAGATTTTTGTTTAGCTACATGCAACAGTTAATACCATTTTGCAATCATTTATACAACAAAAAAAGCATTAAGCATAAAATTAAGGTTTACTATTTCTTTAAAGCTATACACAATATTTTTATTGCCTGTTCTAAATCAATTCTAAATGAATAACACCACTAGCACATTAAGTGTGCTAATAATTTAAATTGTCTTCAATATACATTTGCAACTCTGGATGCTTGTTTTGGTTCAATATTAAAAATAAGCTTATGTTCTTCAATACCAAGAAGCAACTTTCACTCATTGAGCCTGCATAATGCTAATAAATTCAATACAAGAAGCAATCCAAGTTTGTTTATCTTTTCACTGTTATCATTTACTAGAGAAAGATGCCAGTGTTTGCAAGTAATAACACTATTGTCAGAAGTGGGATGAGGTTGAGGTGAAAAGTTAATATTAACCACATACATACAAACTTGACATTGTTTAATATGGGACTGCCATTTATTGAAATTTCTATGAAATGTACAGTATTTATGTGGAACTCATACTAAAATAAATAATAAAACCAACCATTGATTTTTACTTCTATCACTACATTTAATACAGATCAATATCTATTCATGTAATACAGAGCAATATGTATGATGTAATACAGAGCAATATCTTTGATGTAATAATATCTCCACTGCTCTTACTCTCCATAAATAGTTCTATGTCTTACAAAATATTACAAGGAAATTATTGAGCCTATCACTTACACTTATAAAAATAAATCTACATAATTCTACCTCTTCAAGAGTGCGGAATGTACCAAACTTCTTTTCAGGTGGCTTTGGGGCTTGCTCCATACCAGCCTTAACTTTGCCCAGCCGTGTGACCTCTGATGATGGTGTGCTTACATAATTCTGTTTGGGAAATCTTACACCAAAGTGTTCCATTTCATTCCAGGCACCTATTCTGTTAGTTTTTCAAACAAAAGTAAATGAATTATTCAAAGAAAAATCTACTCTTTGTCGTATATTAAACAAGGACAATATTTTAACAAATTGACAAATGCTGATATAAAATTAACCCAGTAAAATGAACTGCCATTCAGTGTGACCGTACTGAATAAAGTCAATGCTGCAAGCATGTGCGCGCGCTCACTCACACACACACACGCACACGCACATGCACATGCACACACACACACACACACACACACACACACACACACACACACACACACACACACACACACACACACACACACACACACACACACACACACACACACACACACACACACACACACACACACACACACACACACACACACACACACACACACACACACACACACCCCCCACAAACATACATACACATGCACACAACACACACACATGCACACAAAACACATAAACACAGACTGAAAATGCTCTTACTCTCCTTCCAGACTCTTGAGAAAGTCAATGTAGCGGAACTTTCCATTCTCCATGGGTATCTTAGATTTTAATTCCTGCACATGCTTTTCTGTAAGCTTGTAACCAAGGCACCGCTCAATTCCTTCACAAAAATCATGTTCTGGCACCAACCCAGAGTTATCCATATCTAGGTTTCTAGAAATAAATAAATAAATAAGATATAATTTAGCAGTTCTTGTAATTAAACAAAACTACAAATTTCTGAATCACTTTACATTTCATTCACAGGATTAGGCTCAAGTTTGCTGAATTCATACAAGTTCTGGCACCATGTGCCGGTGAAGTGAAAAATGCTTTCAGAGAAAACCCAACAAACTGAACATTTTACCTGAAGCAATTTACCTATGTTGCCCATTAAGACAGTCTCCCAAGTGTTGTAACTCGCTTAACTTTCATTATCATTTTGCCTCAAAATCCAAACGGGGCGCAATTATTTGCCATTTTTTATTGAACTTCTACCATGTAGAATCATAGAATAATGTTGAGACAACTTCATCTGACTTATTTAATTTGAATAATTTATCAAATGTATGAAGATTTACTATGCATAAAGATAAGGGAGGTAAACCAATGCTATATTCTACTTAATAGCAGGGTTATTTGCACATTCCTTCTATTCACAGAGTTCATCATCACCCAGTTTAAATGGGTAACGCTCCTGACTTAAACAGATTTCACACCAGAATAGGTATGGGTTGAATGGGTTGTATGGGATGGGTGGGGACAGAATTAGGGATTAGCCTATATTACACACCATAATGGGTTTATTGATTTATCATTAATGGCTTTATTTATCTTAATTCTGAGTGAGGAGAAAATGCTATATTATTATGTTTTACTACTTTGTTTTCCTTTATTATTATTATTATTATTATTATTATTATTTAACTTTTTTCCCAATCATTAGTATTACTATTATTATCATTTCCATACCGTCACGATTTCTATTATTAGTAGTAATTTTGACATTTTTGTTGTATAAATATTCTCCTTTACCTAATTCATCTATTGTCACTCAATTATTAAAAAATCTTTATTAGTGAATTTTAATAAATAATAATAATTAAATTAATTCACTTGTAATAAATGGATTGGTAAAAATCTCACTTTTCTTAGTTCAAAGTAAAATGATACACATTCAACCACTTAACTGGATTCCCTTCCATCATCTAACAATGATTTATCAGTTTATTTAGTCTACTTGGACATTCATGCCAGTTTTGTCAAGCAGGGTTAAGTAGCCCTGGCATAGTTGCCAGAATGTTGTTTTTATTTAGAAAGTCAGTTATGAATGATTAGTATTGTTTATTTTTCCCCATAACAAGTTTTAATTCTAAAGATTTTAATTTTACAAAGGTTGAAAATAGCATATAATAATGTTGAAACTGCTTAAAATTATTACTTTACTTAATTTTATTGAAATCTGTCATGGCAGAGAATATACCACTGTCTGAGGAACACTCTGCCTAAGCAGCTTTAGTTACCATGCTTTTATCTTCTTTCTATTTAATTTCGTACATCATTTATTAGTGCTATGGAAGGATTTTATTCTTTGTCGATGTATAATAGTCCATATATGTAATGAACAAAATGAATTTTTTAAAAATGCAGACTTATCTTGAGGCAAAATAAGAAATATTAATAGAATGTAAAATAATTCTAAACTTACAGTAATAATACAGCAAGAGAGATGTATTCTGAATGTATGTATTCAACCAGTCTGCGCATCAGAGTGCCCTCCAAATCTCCGCTATCAGGTGATCTCCCACCTCCACTCAGCATGCTTTTTGTTTTAGAAATTATACAAAAACAGTTATGAATGATCAATGATAAACTACAACAGGCAAAATATGTTGTTAATAATCACATGATACACCACAACATGCAACCACAAATAAATGAACAAATTATAAATGAAACTATACAACTGGTTCTAACTGAACACACTTTAAACTGTGTAAATACACAACCAATTAGAAATTAACAATTTATAAACTAAAATATGAACTTTACAATTCATCACATTACAAACCAAACAATTTAGCCAATCTGACAAAATACAAACTAAACACTGCAGTCAATATGACATGAACAACCAGTGCTGACATAACTAACACATCTAACTGTTTTTTCATCATTTTTTGCACGGCCGATTGTGTCATCTTTTCTTCAAGTACACCCAACCTAATTTTTGAAGGGTACTAAAAACACTGTAAATAATCTAAAATTCAATTTATTATTAAAAATCTCAGTGCAAATAAATGTAGTCAAAATAAGGGTTGCCAACTCAATTAAATAAAATTTACTGACAAATATTTAAAATGTCACAATTCTTACAGACAAACACATTTTTTTTTTTACGGACACACTTTTAATATATAATTTCTGAAACTAAGAAGCTAAAAATATTTGTATGACTATGTCATTGTCACTGTGAGTCTATTTTATAGCGTTAGTTTATTGTATTACATTCTCATCAGTGTTAGTTTCTCATGTTTATGTCATTGTCACTGTGAGTCTATTTTATAGCGTTAGTTTATTGTATTACATTCTCATCAGTGTTAGTTTCTCCTGCATATGATCATACATAGAAATGTTGACATTGTCGACCATTGCAGGAGTAATTTTTCATGGTCCATTCCTCACAGTCAGTAAACTTTCCAACACTGGAGTAGACAATTTGTTTCTCAAATTGGTTTTTCAGTAAACTAACAGTGAGAACATGCATTCCACTTCAGCTGTTCTGTGTGGGAGTGCCAACATTGTTTTTGCAAATTTTGAAAGTAGCAGAAATCTATACTCTTTGTCATGTCTAGTGATTTGTCCAATTTGATGCCAGAAATAATCATAACTTCCGTCAGTATTGAAATTGCTTAAATCTGCAACAAGATATTCAATCTGTAAACAATCAAATTCTGCTGGGGTTACAATTTGTGAAAAAGTCTCGCCAGTTCCAAAATGTCCGACGGTTCCACAGATATTCTGTTTGTGGGTTTCAGAAGTGATGTGAGCTTCAGCACTGTTACTAATAGGCCTTCTTTTCTTGATCGCACTGACTGCATTTGTATAGAATGCTATAATATCAACCATAAACTTTTGAACAGCCAATGGATCGTCTACTTTTTGCAACTGTAATTTGATAACCAATGAATATGTTTTCATTTGATTTAAAGTTTGAACTTTCAAAGTGATCAAAACTTGTTAACTCTTCAACTGATAACAACACTTGTGGTTGTATATAGTATCCCAGCGCAGTTTTCAGCAGTTGTAAAATTGGAGAATTTGACTGTAACACTTTGTTGAATTGAGTAAACAGAAATAACATTTCACAATAGGATTTTGCAATTGAGTGTTAATTCTGTCCACTGTAACCAAGTTTAATGGATGACATCTCAAAAAATTTTGCGGATTAGTTTCCTAATTCGAAAATCGCACAATATTTCAGCTCTAAAAGGACAAAAGGGTCTATGATGGTTAAAAATATTATTGAAAAACTGAATAAAGAAGATCTGTCAATTAAGCTAAGATCATGTCATGTTAACCTTTGGTTCCACTGGTTCGAATATGTACACAGACTTAATGAAACACTCTGTTTAGACTTAAGATAAAGTATAGCGCACTACTGAAATTATTTTAAAGTTTATTTTTCACAGACATCCTAATGTTCTTACAGACTTTTATGGACAGGTCATTTTGGATCAATTTTTTACAGATTGTCCATAAATTTATGGACAGTTGGCAACCCTAGTCAAGACTAAATGGAAGTATTAGAATGATAGGATTTAGGATTTGAACTTTTATCTATTTTTATTAAGTTGTGGAGGAGCTAAATAGTTCCAGCACTCTATTTCGTTTGATATTTTAAATAACTTTGTGTTTCTATTAGTTTTCATTGTACTTTCACTTGTAGCTGTTTTCATAGTGGAAATTGCTGCACTTTTGCATGTTGTTAACTAGTTGTGTTTTACTGACTTCGTATCTTTACTTATTATTTTCATCATCCATCATTTAGAAAAATTACTCCTTTACTCCTAGAGTGTATGTTTTATGACCAGACAGTTTGTAAAACAAGCAATTATGTTTCTTTTACTTACTGCATGAAAGAGAACCCATAGGATCAAAATATAGTATACTGCCTACTATTGTTCTGAAAGGGTGAGTGCAGTGCTCGTGATGTATTGTCCTGTATTGTTTACATTCTCCACTCCACACACAATCTCGCACACAAACACGTCAGCATATGCAACCCTTGCATGCATAAAAAAGAGCCAGATAAACATCCACGGTGTATGCATGCTGGACACTGTGATAAAAAAACCAACAGGTCTTAAGTAGTGTTGACAAATCACTGAGGGACTGAATGAAGTTGTGTTAGTGGAGACATAACTTAGACAATAGAAGTACGCTACTATGACGTTTCCCTATTGTCCACATCTGTGTTCAATTACCCCCTTTGTGACAGCTGACATGGACAAAATTTTAGTGGTCTGGATAGAAGATCTAACTAGCCATAACATTTCTTCAATCCAGAACAAGGCCCAACTCATCTTCAATCCTATGAAGGCTGTCTCTCAGGCAGCTGCAGAAAAGAAGTCTGAAGCTAGCAAAGGTTGGTTCATGAGTTTTAAGGAAAGAAGACATCTTTACAACCTAGAAGTGCAAGGTAAAGCAGCTAGTGCTGATATAGAAGCTGCAGAAAGCTATCCAAATGAGCTAGCTAACTGATGAAGGTGGCTACACAAAGCAGCAGGTTTTCAACATCGATGAAACAGCTCTATATTGGAAGAAGATGTTGTCTAGGTCTGTTGTAGGTAGAGAGTAGATGTCAATGCCTGGCTTCAAAGCTGCAAAGGATAGGAAGGAGCTTATGCAGTTTGTGACTGCAGGTTGAAGAATGTTCATTTATCATTCTGAAAATAAAATATGCTAAAGGTAGCCTGCCTGGATCAGAGCAGATCTGTTTACTACATGGTTTACTGAATATTTTAAGCCCACTGTCTACTGCATAGTAAAAAACATGATATTACTGGTTAGTGACAATGCACCTCATTACCCAAGAGCTCTGATGGATATGTATGAGGAGATTAATGTAGTTTTCCTGCCTGTTAACACAACATCTATTCTGCCGCTCATGGATAGAGGAGTAATAGCTGCTTTCAAGTCCTGCTATTTAACATGGACATGTGTTAAGGCTACAGATGTCCTAGTGATACCTCTGATAGGTCTAGGCAAAATAAACTGAAATCTTCTGGAAAGGATTTACCTTTCTAGACACCATTAAGAACATTCGTGATTCATGGGAAGAGGTCAAAATATCCACACTAAAAGGAATTTGGAAGAATTTGATTCCCACCAACATGCATGATTTGAAGGGTTCGAGACTTCAGTAGAGAAAGTGACTGCAAATGTGTTGGAAATGGCAAGAGAACTGTGGCTGAAATACTGGCATCTCATGAATGAATGAGGACTTGCTTTTGTTTGATGAGCAAAGAAGACTACTTCTTGAGATGGAAGATCCAGTGAGCATTCTTGAAATGATAATGAAGATCCAGTGAGCATTCTTGAAATGATAATGACGATCCAGTGAGCATTCTTGAAATGGTAATGAAGATCCAGTGAGCAGTCTTGAAATGATAATGAAGATCCAGTGAGCAGTCTTGAAATGATAATGAAGATCCAGTGAGCAGTCTTGAAATGATAATGAAGATCCAGTGAGCAGTCTTGAAATGATAATGAAGATCCAGTGAGCAGTCTTGAAATGATAATGAAGATCCAGTGAGCAGTCTTGAAATGATAATGAAGATCCAGTGAGCAGTCTTGAAATGATAATGAAGGATTTAGAACACTATGTTGGCTTACTTGATATAGTAGTGATAGGCTTGAGAAGATAGGTGCCACTTTTGAAAAAAATTTCTACAGTAGGTAAAATAATATCAAACAGAATAGCATTCTACAGAGAAATCCTTCTGACAGGAAAAAACAGTCAATGAGGCAAAATTCATTGTTTTCTTATTTTAAGAAAGTGCCATCCCGATCTTCAATATCAAGTAGCCCTACCAGTCAACAGTCAAAAGCTTTCAACAAGTAGCACTACCTTTCAACAGCCATAAACATCAGACAAGATTCCACCAGCAAAGAGAATAAGATTCATTGCAGGCTCTGGAGATGAAACTCCTCAGCCTCGGCTTTTCTTCAATAATCACTTCTTCTAAACAGTCCAGTCATCAGTCACCATAATAAGCAAAGTACGAAAATATTTTAAGGTTAGCAATACACTACTATAGCATTTTAAAAATTTACTATTTTTACTTTTGCACTGTTGTTTTAGGCCAATCAATACTGCACACTTAATGATAGTGTAAACGTGTTTTTAGGGAAGTGGAAAAAAGGCTTTGATTTACTTTAAGGCAATATTTGATTTAGGGTGGTAGTCTGGAACTTAACACACTGTATTAGTGAGGTATTCGTCTACTGTGTTGTTAGTGGTTAGATCTATTGCTTTACTGTATTGTTAGTGGTTAGATCTATTGCGTTACTGTGTTGTTAGTGGTTAAATCTATTGTTTTACTGTGTTGTTAGTGGTTAGATCTATTGCTTTACAGTGTTGTTAGTGGTTGGATCTATTGTTTTACAGTGTTGTTAGTGATTAAATCTATTGTTTTACTGTGCAGGAAATACTGTCAAATAAAGCAAATATTACATTAATCATTGAAACTTACGTTTGTATCTTGTTGTCAAGAATTTTTGAAGTAAAGTTATTCGTATGGCTATATAGCTTTTTCATCATATCTTTGTACCTGACATGTCCCGGAGCGGCAGACATGCCTATCCTGAAGACAAACAACAACAATAAAATGAAGAAAAACATCATTTAGGAGTTTCTTGACATCTCAATGACAAGTCTGAACTCTGGTTCTAAGAATTAAATATTGTAAAGCATATGAAAGATAACCCCAAAAATAAAGCCTCTTAAAGGTAACAAAAAATAAAGCATCTTATAGATAACCAATAAATAAAACATTTTTAAGATAACCAATAAATAAAGCATCTTAAAGTAATCAATAAATAAAGCATCTTAAGGGTAACCAATAAATATAGCATCTTAAAGTAACCAATAAATAAATCATCTTAAGGGTAACCAATACATAAAGCATCTTAATGGTAACCTATAAATAGAGCATCCAATAAGTACATACCTGTCAACTTTGAAATGTCAATGCAGGAATGATTTTAGCAGCAAATTTTTGTGGCATCATATCATTTTAAAAAGAAATTATCTGTTTTCCTCAACAACATTCACACTATGAACAACAAAGCACTTTTTGTAACAAAACCAGGCTTAAGTAGAAATAAATTTTATAAATTAGAAAAAAGACATATTTTAAATGCAACTAATGGAGCAATTAAATTCAATCATAGATACCTTTGTCTGACCATTTCCAAATAAGAAATTGAAAACAGTATTTTATATAGTTGTGTAAAGTGACCAACAATTGTAAAGGGTAGGTTGGGTTCCACCCAAATTGTGCTCTCAGCACTTTTAATACTGTTCATTCTAAACTACATATTTTCTCTTTATCAAAAAGTGTTGATATTTTCTCTTTATCCCACAGTGTGCTAGTTTCTTTATCAAAGAATGTGATTAAAGCTAATTACTTTATTTTTAAAAGAAAAGAACTTAAATAAACAAATATTAAAGAACAATTCATAAATTACACAGAGAATGAATAAAAAAAATGATGATTAAAAAATAAAGTAGCTAGCCAAATTATGTAAAATAAAAACAAACACAAAATTAAGATGATGGAATTTCAGTTCTACTAGATTTTCCCTAAAAGACAATATTTATACTCCACCACAAGATATTTATACTCCACCACAAATAATTATTTAAGAGAACTTCAGTCTTTATTACAAAGCCTACAGAGCAAAGATAAATAAAAGAGAACACTCAGTTTTGAATAACTAAAAATTTGAAAATCATGTCCTCATAGAGCTCTCACTTCTTAAAAAAAAAGAAGACAAAATCAGCAAGAAAACATTTGAGTTAAATATATAAAATGTACATACTAGACATGAAAAAATAAAGTAGCCCACCAAGAAATAACAAAAAGTTCTAACATCACAATTCTAAATTAAACAGTTCATTTTCATTTTTTAAATCTTTGAAAGCAATATTTCACTTGATTATCACAATGTGTGTACCTTAGTCCACTGCAACTACTGAGAATAAAAATAATACATAATATACCTTCTTCATAAAGTGTTAATGAAAAAAACTGTTGACTCTGGCCTGCTTGTTTAGTGAACATGCAATTCTGGGTGGGATACATCAGCTTTAATTGATGATTAACATAATTTTCTCTGCCATATTCAGTAGAAAAATCATGTCTGCACAATGGGCAATCTGCTCAATCTCTTGAAAACTTTTCTGTTGTCATCCTTTTCAAAACATTTTCTTTCTCCATTCATCATTAAACTTGCTGCTGTGCTTCATTATAAATTTCTGGTCACCCCAGTTTAGCGCAAGAACTTTTAAACAGAAGTGAAGGCTATCAATTCAGTAGGCTGAATGAAGATAAAGATGCCTTCTCAGATTTTGCATGCAAGAGTAATGGAAATACCAGTCTGATGATAGTTTTGCAAGCAGGTGCAAAAAAATTTGCACAAACACAATTAAGGTGAGGGGGGAAAGTCCTGTTTCTTTTATTGTGGAAGAGTCAGCATAATCTTTAGACCGCTTTAAGACAGAAGTTCTGCCCAGAAGCTGGGAGATTCCCACAAAATATGAGAGAGTTGACAGTATTTAAGTAAAGCACTTTAAAGGTATCCCAAATGAAAAGTATCTTAAAAGATTTAATATGTACAACACCTTAAAGATTTATTCTTAGGAAATGTGAGGTTGGTCAAAAATTTACTTGAATGAGTGAAGATTCATTATTACTATTTTCCAAATAAACATTAGTAGTATATAAGTAATGCTTCATCTTAATCGCAACCATAAATATCCCTAACAAAATCCATTCTCTATTTGCTTCTAACCAAATAAAAATTGTACTTCATTTATCTTGTATAACTCTGTCAAATCACTTATATATTTACAACACTGACTAATACTGATGTTCTATTTCTAGCTCCAACCAGACTTGCAAATCTAGTGAGTAGTGGAATGGCATGAAAGGTAACAGGTTTGGAGGGCAAGTAGTGGAACAATACAAAAGGTAACAGGTTTGGAGGGCAAGTAGTGAGTATTATTGTCGTGCACAGATGCTGATGAAATCATAGTACTGTGGTATCTAGAGTAATTTTAACTGTCTTGTTGTCTGAAGTGTCATGGCTAAATTACTAAACAGAGAAATGAGCCAGATAAATATCAAAACTCAAACAAAGTAATAAATCACATCCTTTCACAATATTTGCAATGGACCTTGTAGGTTGATTATGGTTCTATGATCTATAATTAGATTAGTCACATAATTACAAGCCACCTCGTTATCTACAACATGAATTAAAATGCTCATTCATACTCACTTGTCTAAGAAAGGTTGCAACTGAAGAGCAGCAATAGGGAAACCAAATTCAGACAGAACTCGACGAAAGTCAACACGCATAATTCGTCCATCGTCATTAAGATCAAACAGCTTGAAAGCTTTCAATATATTACTGCACCGTCCTTCCATCTGAAAAAAATACAAAACAAAAGCATACAGTCAGCTCTCAATAAGTTGAATTTAATAAGATTACATTTTCGATGATTTTACAGGCAATCTTCAAGTTATGTTTCTCTTATCTCAATAAATCAATTCTTTCTGAATTTTCTGAACAAATCAAAAACTTTTATGGAAAATTTTATTATAGTCATACTTCTATTAAAGGACTAATGTAGTTAGAGCCGTCTGAGGGTTAAGCAATGTGATTAGTTGCCACTCAGAGCATTTTTCCTTAGACAAGGTTTTCAAGAAAATGTTACAAAAAACTGCAATAAATTAAAAAGTACACTGTGTATATTACAAGTGTTGTGACTGGTAGTTAAAGTGCATGAAGATATTAATCTGATGATGCTATTAACTTGAAAATCAGTTCTCATAATGTATTTGAATATTAATTCTTGATGGTGTTTGAACCTGACTAAAACAAAAACGGTTAATGATGCTGATGTAACTTGACTGTCAATTCTTACCAAGTGGTAAAGGCAATCCATAATGCTGTTAAATTTAGCTTGAGGGTCACGCTCCTGTACCACAGCTCGAATCTTGCTGCGTACAGCTGCCTCTGTGGCTGGGGACTCTTTTCTATCCTCATTCCCCAAATTCTCTCTTTCATCTGAGGACATATAATGGGCAGAAATGAGCCTTAATGTACTTTAATCCGTTACTGATAGTATTAGACTGATCAAGAACATCGGAGGACGTATATAACAGGAACAAATTGATCTTGTTTGTATACTTGTTACTGTTAGCATCAGACAGATCAAGTGTGTGAACTTTGAGGATATGCATGTAAGAAGCAGAAATGAGTCCTGTTTATACACTTTGTTACTGTTAGTATTAGACAGATCAAGTGTGTGAACATTGGAGGACATGTATGATCATAAGGAGAAATGAGATTGTTTATACACTTTAATTTGTTACTATTAGCATTAGAGTGAGTGTGAATATCGAAGGTTACATGCAAAAGAAAAAAGTTACTCAAATGTATTATGCATAATTTGTACAGAGCTGAATACATGCAAAAGAAAGTGTGTTACTAAAATGTATTATGAATAATTTGTATCACACTTAATACATGTAAAATAAATAGTATTACTCAAACATATTATCAGTAATTTGTACATGCTGATTACATCCAAAGGGAAGAGTGTTAAGCAAATGTATTATTTAATTCCTTAAAGGATATTAATCTTTAGTAAGAGCGAGATCTTGTTTGTGTATTGTCCTTGCTGTTTGGGTGTATCATAACTACATAGAAAAAAAAAAGTGTTACTCCACACTATCTATCATTCACTCCATGCTGATTAAACTTATAATAAGCTTCTGCAAATATTATGCTCCATATGAAAGTGAGGTAGAAAAGAAATACAATGCTGTAAGTGAAAACAAATAATAGGATATCATACTGAGTAATCACCTACACCTACACAGTAATCACACATATTTGGTGATGGAGTTTCTACCTTACATGTTTGACATTCTTCGATGTTTAGTGCAAAAAAATATGTGCAATAGAGCATTATCAGCAAAGATCAAAGAGTGTGACAATGCATTCTCTGATGGTTTGGTGTGAAAACAAATATAATCAAGTATTATTATCAGCAAAGATCAAACATTAAAATTGATTATGCAAAATTTTATTATTTTTGATTACATTCCACTTCTCTAAAGAAGAAAAATTACAGAATTTGTATTCACAGTTTATCTTTACTTGTGCACCAAACTGTAATTTATCCAAACCTATTTGGTACAATTTAGTGAGATATTTCATAGCATAAATTAGTCAAACCAAATCTTTCATTTGCACAATTCATTCAAATTGATTCCTTGAAGGAACAATTTAATCAAACCGACTGCAGACTTCAACAAAAATCCAAAACTGTTTCTTTCAAACTATTTCAGTTTTTCATTTAAAAATACATAAAACCCATAAAACTCTCAAAGAAAATTTCAAGTGATTGCCTGCTATTTACATCAGTGCAACAAAAAGAAAATTCATGGAAATTTCATTTGCAAATGAACCCATATGTATGCACTTTTCTCACAATCAATAATCTATGATACTCATTGAAAGCAATGTTTTAGTTTTATTAGTTCTGCTCTCATGGGTAAAAGATGCAAGTGTATGAAAATTCCCCCCCCAAAAAAGAAAAGAAAATATACTCATATTAACATAATCAACACTCTACAAAGTTTGTTACATATTCAACTGAAATGATACATCTTGAAAATCCATGGACAAATTTAAAATATAATTGCAGGCAAGACCCACACCTATTACTTTCTTTCTATCATAAAGTCACAATTTAGGGATTGTCAATTTATGACAATTAACATTTTTAAAAAGCTATCTAAAAATGAATTATTGTTAACTTAATAAAAGTTTTATCTAAATGAGTGTGAGACATTCTGCAAGAAAAGAAATAATTTAAGTACATCTGTCTGCATTAAAAGTCTGCTGGTGTGCAAATGAAAAATTAAACCTATACAAAACTCTTTGTGTGTGATCTCAAAACTGTTCTAGTTTTCATATACAATGATTAGATTCCATAAAGATTAATAAGGCTTTAACTTATAAACATTAATCAACAGTTATATAAATCACTTTTAAGAAATACCTCAATAATCAAAAACTGAGAGTTGTAGGAAAATGTGAGCATTCAACTTTTAATAAATGGTGCTTTGCTGGTAAAAAAACAAAATGAAAAATAAATACTTGCAACCTGTAGTTATCTTAGTTCAATTCTAATTTTGGTGCCCTGAAACAACCTCTGTGAATCAGTGTGAACATAACTTCTATCAACTGTTTGTACTCATTTCACTCCAATGAAATCTAAGAAAAATTAAGCCTTAACAAAATGCCACTAAAATATCAAAACCAAATACATGCCACAACAAAAAAAACCCAACACAATTCCAACCTCCTTTTTCACATGACCCATGCGGTGATGTAAGACCTTCTCCAACGACTCCATCCTCAAGAGAAGTGCACTGGTAATCCTTAGGACATTTAGATTCTTGATTAGGGTCATGCTTAGAAGTGGGACTGTCGACTAGTCTATGAAGTTCAGTTAAAGCTACACCTTCGTCTGTTAAATTCAGGATATGGTACAAATGCTGCATTGGTATGGAACCAGTTTTTTCCTTATCAAAACTGTTTAGAGAAAATTTAAAAAATTAATAGTGAAAAACAAAATTCACTAATAAAGAGACATTTCAATTTCAAAAGTGAAACAAGAGAAAATATGAGCTGCTTGTATATTTAAAACAATAAAACTATGATATAATAATAAAATATAATAAAAATAATATATATAAAAATATTTTTTTAAGCCTATTATTTCAAGGACAACAAAACAACAAATAAAGTTTGAGTTTTCTTGGATGATATGAAAACTTAAGGTAATTAATTATAAAGCTACTCAAAAAAATTCTATTAAACATAAGTTTATATTAAATAAATAAGTGCATTTTGTGGCAGAGTAAATTTGCCTATCCCTATTTCTAAACTTTATTGTTATATAAATTGTTAAATGTCAAAGTGACCCAACCCTGGGCACTGCTACTGATGATGTTTTTAAGTATCAAAGTTAGAAGTAAACAACTCAGGTAAAGAATGTGCTAGACTTGCTGATGTAACCTAAACCAGTTTTAGTGGAAGAGTTGTTTTTATTATCCAATGGTTAACTTTTACAAGAACGAGACCAAACAATGGACTGAGATCAAAAGTTTACCTGGTGTAAAGAATTCTATCGTCTAATCCCTTTGAATTTGGAGTGACAAGAAGTCCGGTCATGAAAGGCAGCCATTATCTTAATGGTGAGTTAACTGACTGATTCAGTGATTGAGAGAGAATGGACTTAGAAATATTTTGTGCATTTTGCTATTGATATGTTATGTGTTTACATAGATATATTATGTGAGTAGACTATTATTTCTACAAATTGTGAACTCAGATGCTCATTTGTAGTATGCTAAACACTTTGACATTGTTTCTAGTGAATATGTTCATAAGAGTGATATGTTGTATTTATTATGCTATTTGCATGTATCAGGTTAATAGGTTGTCATGGAAACTGTACGTTGAGACTTTAGTGTAAGAGAGAATGGAGTTACAAATAAACTGGAAACTTAGTATTTGTTCCCTGATTACATTTTACTGGGAATAAGCAGCCTTTTCTTGTGTACAAAACTTGAATCTCCCAGTTTACTGATTTTATAAACCACTATCACTGTGGTAGATGAGAAAAGTATCTACATCAGTGTGTAAGTGTAAAGGTACACTTCACTCTGTTGATTTATGGTGGCAAAGTATGCTGACTACATCGTAGAATTTCTGGTACAAGAAAGTTACTGGAAATTGCTACATAGTTGTTCTGTTTGAGGGAGTTAATACTGCGGAGTGCCCAAATCAGCCTTAAAAGAATTGTGACTCATCAGTGTTATATAACTTGCATGAGAAATGTTTGAAACTGACAATTCCCTTGGTACAATAAGCTTGTGACTTTGTTATGAAAGCACGTGAAGACTATTGAAAGACTATTGCAGCTCCGCCTAGACATGATTACATACTATACTCTCATTACTCCAATTCTATTATCTGATAAGAAATTACCCTGTGATTTATATAGATACTTATTTTTTGAATCATGTGTTAGGAAATAAGACTGTATAAACTTCAAAACTATTTGAATATGGTTCGTGGAGATATTGATGTCAAATAATCTTTTCATTGTATTTGCTATATGTATATCTGATTGTTGATTTAATAAATTTATTGACCTTCTTATATATAGATATAGATATAGATATAGATAGATAATCTAATATTGGAGAAGAAAGTGGGTGGATGAGGGTTTCCTAATTATAGATTAAAAGATGGATTTATCTTCTCCTTTAGAAAGTTTTCCACCTAAAGAAATATTGTGTGACGGTAAATGTTTGTCTTTAATGGTATGGAAGAGAGAGAACTTTTACAGCACCAACATATCTGCCAAGTGAGAGAGGCGAGTGGTGTCTTCTAGAAAATTATTAATAACATAAATTAAGATTTTCATCACTTATAATTAGTTATGGTTGATTATTTAATAATAATAATCATAACCATTAACTAGGTGGCGATAACATCACACATTTATTTAATCCTTTATATCAGGGGTGCACAAACTGTGGGCCGCATGCAGCCCAAGACAGGGCTCTAGAGAAAGTACTTGGATAAGTTTAATGACAGATGAAGAAAGGGGGAATACAACATATAAAATGTATTAGGAGATGAAGAAATTGGGAATACTATATATTTACTGTACAGGCAGATGGAGGAAGGGTGGGTTGTGTGCTACAAATAAAAGTTAGTGGCAGAAGAAGAAAGGGGAAATGTTACAGCAACACTACTTTGAGCTGTCAACTGTATGAAGAAAGCGATTCAAGGTCTCAGTCCACAATCACTTAATTGTATTAGACAACTGTCACATTTATGTAGACTTCTGTGTTCTGGATGTTTGAGCTTGATGAGAGTTTAGCATGATGTGACACACAGAGTTACTTTTGTTTTCAATGTCTTCCATAATTATGTAAGAACACTTACTTCACTTTCATTATTAATGAACATAGAAAATATGGAGTGGTCTAGGGGATTTTGGATTTGATTTCTTTATAATACAATCACAAGTATTGCTGTTGAAAGTTACAAAGTGACTATTTTCCTGTGTCAAAGACAAATAAGTTAACATAGTTGGATATCTGTCTCCATTTCATTATCTAACCATGAAATCTGTCATTTTTGTTTTCTTCTCAATTTCTTTTGAAATTATAAGAGCAGTATATCATTAAAGTCTTACTGCCTTTGCAGTGTTTGTATATGTGATTCTATAGCCCAAAAAATATACACATGTATACAAGGTTATTTTTCTCCCTTGTGGCATCACACAAGATTGTCTTTATAAGAGACACCAGGGCAGAGAATAGATTATTGATATATTGTAGGTGTTCTTTAAGTAAGCATGATAGAAGTACAAAACTATGTACTAAGCAACATTAGCACCATAATGTTTGGTAAAACACTCTTATGATCAGAGGCCTTAATACTGGTAAACCCAGTGGTTCCAAATAATAACCGGTAATTATGCTATGACACTTTAATAGTTTAAAACTACATTAAAAATGTCCTAAACAATTCATCTGCACTGCTAATACTGACATCATTAGTGCTATAACTTAGGACACTATTTTTTAACCCGCCACACGAATGATGGGACACCACACATTTCTCTGTGAACAAAGTTTGGTGGAGCCAATGTTTGCATGTTAGGAGGATATATTTATAATCTATAAATAAAGAAATATTTGAGGTTTGCTTGTTTTTTTTTATTCAAAGGAAAATGAATTCAATTTGTTATTACTAAGTACTTACCAGTCCCAGAGAAGGTTGTATTCATGGTCAGTCAAATTTACTCCAATGTCATCCAAAGCTTCTCGCAGTTCACTTCTCAGGACAACAGCATCTGCAGTGTAACATTTCTCTGGCAAGATAGCTCGGATGTCAATTTGTCTGTCATATTCAAGAGAACAAACTCATATGCAATATTAAAATATTGTTAAAGTATGATAATAAATTTAACATGAGACAGTAACAAGAAAATAAAGGATGTAAAACCAGTATGATAATAAAGTCATACTTTACATTCTTTTGCTCTGCTTGAAGCACAATTATGTTTTCAGAGATAAGTTGAGGATTGAGAATTAAACCATTTCAATGATGGCTTGGCATAATCATAAATATAAGAGTGGGAAATTCCAGTGTAATTTCTATTAGAATGCATCATGGTTAGCAAAACTTAAAATAATAATGTGGATTTTATAACTCTTGCAATCCTAAGATCTCTAAGCATTTCTCAATTGGATTGCTGTGCTAGAAAGTCCAGAATAACATAGAGGGTACATTTTTTAAAAAAATCACTCAACCAGAGGTCTCAAAACCAAGACTCAAGGTCTCCTGCCTGAGATTCCAGCATTGAGATCTCTAGGTCACCAAACTCTCCAAAGAGAACAATTATGAGATTCTAGAACTAAAATCTCTAGATCACCAAACTTTCCAAAGAGAACAATTATGAGATTCCAGAAATAAGATCTCTAGATCACAAACTCTCCAAAGAAAACAATTATGAGATTTGAGAATAAAGATATCTAAGTCACAAAGTCTCTAAAGAGAACAATGATGAGATTTCAGAATAAAGATATCTAAGTCACAAAATCTCTAAAGAGAACAATGATGAGATTTCAGAATAAAGATATCTAAGTCACAAAGTCTCCAGACAGATGTATGGTGAGATAGGTTTGTTATTTTAGACTTCTGTATAGGCAAAATCCCTTCAAGTAATATTTTCTTTCTCATTCCACTTTCAGTTTCAATGTTACTATATCGGTGCCTCGATATAATGCGGTCCTTGGGGTCCAAAATATTCGACCACATTGTATGTGAGGCTGCATTATAACGAGGGATCCTTTCTGTCATGTATGAACAGCCCATGTCACATGGCAGCTACTGTTTATCAAATTACAGTTAACCCAACTTCACTATGTGTACTTTACGCCACATAATTTAAGCACTGTTGAACTAAATTAGAAAATCGTGTATATAAAGAATTTTAGCATTAATAAAACATGCATTCTCTTGCATGAGGACATTTGAAGAGGCTGAATGCTTAAAAAAAAAAAAAAAGTGGGGTCCACAGGCTGTCAACGATGTATGCAGCTTCATGATATATCAAGGCATCAGTGTAGTTTTGCTTCTTACCACTCATTCTACAAGTTTTTCTTCTCAGAGCTCATACTAGAAGTTTCCCTTCTCAACATTCATTCTACAAATTTCCTTCTCAACACATTCTACAAGTTTTCCTTCTCAACACATTCTACAAGTTTTCCTTCTTAATGCTCATTCTATAAGTTTTCCTTCTCAATGCTCATTCTACAAGTTTTCCTTCTCAATGCTCATTCTACAAGTTTTCCTTCTCAATGCTCATTCTACAAGTTTTCCTTCTCAAAGCTCATTCTACAAGTTTTCCTTCTCAATGCTCATTCTACAAGTTTTCCTTCTCAATGCTCATTCTACAAGTTTTCCTTCTCAATGCTCATTCTACAAGTTTTCCTTCTCAATGCTCATTCTACAAGTTTTCCTTCTCAATGCTCATTCTACAAGTTTTCCTTCTCAATGCTCATTCTACAAGTTTTCCTTCTCAATGCTCATTCTACAAGTTTTCCTTCTCAATGCTCATTCTACAAGTTTTCCTTCTTCTTCCTCCTTTTTATTCTACAAGGTTTCCTTCTCAACCCACTCACCATGTTATCTTTTTCAACACTCATTCACCAGGTTGTCTTCAAAACTCACCCCCTTTTGAGTGCATCAACGAGCATCTGAACAGCTAGAGGAGCAGACTTGAGCCTCCCCCATTGAAAAACATCACTATAGCGCAAATGTTCTTCTGGATGTGCTTTTGATTGATAATCTTTCAAGACGCGACACTTTTCGGGTGGGATCCACTTCTGTCTTATTTTCTACATTGCAAAGGACAGAAATTAAGTTTAAAATATTATTTCTTTGCATTCCATAATAATTTGAATACATGATTTCATAAAAGGACATGAAGATCTTTGGTACATTATCCATTTAGAAATAAGAGAAATGTTTTTGAGAATATGATTCAAAAGTTTAATCATCAAATCTGTAGATGTATAACGTGGATGAACAGATGCTTTTCCAGGTAAATATAGACTGTCTGACAACACTAAGTGAATATATTCCCAAATAAGAGTAAGCATTGATCTTTTAAGAAGCATCATTAGCTTAAAAGAAAAATATTGATTAAACTTTTGTGTATCGATGTTGGTTAATTCCTTATTAAATGATTTACCTTCAGTTGACACCCTATTTTTAAGAATACCACCAACTTAAGGGAGACAATAGTAGTGAATCTACAAACACAAATCTACAAATCTACAAACTGTGCAAACACAGTTACAAGTGACAGGTTGTTACAGAACTTAGATTCACATAATATTATGTCAAGAGGTAAAGAAAACAACTTTTCACTACTACAATATTTAAACAAATGAATACAATATTCTAAAGTTATGAGAAAAATATTTTTGGTTTTCTATATAACTTAAAAGTTTTGTTGGGGGCAGTTGAAAATATTCATTATTTTTATTAATTATTTAATAAATAATTATTTTCATCAAACCAATTTTTTGTGCAACATTAATATATAATATATAATTTAAAATGCTTATTCATAACTGTTTTCAGAAATTTAGCAACAAGTATAATAAAGTGTAGAATAACAGCCAGAATTCTTTTGTTGTGAAATATACATATGATGTCAGACAGACAAGCAGCTAATTGCCAATATTGAATAAAGTTATATTCAAAACTTGAAGTGCACTAATGCAGAATGAAAATTCAAATTGCTGTACAGATACAAAATAATCAACAATTACAAGAGCTGACATTTTAGTTATATAGCCATTATAGGAAGAAAACAGTGATAACCGTGGTATGTGAACAGTGTACTGAGTAAGTTACTGATGTAGGAACAAAACAGTGATAACCGTGGTATGTGAACAGTGTACTGAATAAGTTACTGATGTAGGAAAACAGACAGTGGCTTGAATGTAGTCAGTATCACCTCTTTCTCATATGGCTGGTATGGTTCTTCTACTCCAGAAGCAATATATTTAAGATTAATTTCTTATTTATCTATTGCTTGCTGACAAATGAATGCTTACTTTTTGATTACACAGATGAAATCAATACTTTTTTAATAGAAGGACAAAAATATAATCAGGTATCACAAACCTGGGATTCTTTGAAGCGGGAAACAAAGGTGTCAAAAGAGATACGGGGGTGATTTTTGTCAAGACCAATACTGAAATTAATAAAAATGATTATGAATTTAAGTGTCAGTTCATGAATTACTATATAAAATATTTTCTTTCAAGTTTGTAATATAATATCATGTGCTTTAATTCCAAAAACCAACAGATTAAATTAATTTTCAAAAGTAATTCACTCCTAAGAGTTATACTGCTATAAAATCAAATCAAATCAATAAATGCAATGTGACTGAATGTTACTTTTATGGATCATCTGCAAACGAACATATGAAATTTTCCATTGCTTTGTTTTCTAAACATATATATGGAAATTGTCATAAACATTTTTAGTGCTTTTATACTGATAATACTCATACACAATCTGCTCAAACGAGAACAGAAAACCTAAGATAGAGGAAGCAAAAAGTACAAACCCAAAGTGATTTCAAACAAGTCTCAGTTAATACCTCACCCCATCCCCCAGCATTCATCAAAGATACTATATTTTCTGGAAAAAAAACAATGATTTGTTCACAGCACTGAAAAAAAAAATAACAGATTATTTTTCTTATCAACACTAACTAGTAATCAAAATGTATTCTCACTTCTCTAGGAATCTTTGATACTGATCATCAGTGATGTAGCCCACCATGTTGTACATGATATTCAGCAAGGTCTCTCTGTAAATACATTAATTAGCATACAAGTAAAAGTTTACCAATGCAATACATTTAATATATTAATTATTATTAAAAATATCAATCTTACATATCTCTACATCTATATGTATAAGTGGAGTCAGTAAAATAAAAAAGTGTTTCCTATAGTTATATCTGACATAATTAGCATAAATTTATGAAACCCAAATCTTTTTGCATACAGTAAAACTTTGCTAAGTCAAACCAGACATCTTGACCAAAACAATGTAAACAAATACAACAAAAAATTTGGTTTTAATAGACATGCATATGTCCATGTTTTGCTCACAATGTTTTCAATCCATGTCAACAGAGTGATTAGTATGTGGATGAAATGTGCAATTTCAGGTAACTTACTACACTAACAACTTTTAAAACTTTTGTTTAAAGCTGCATTATGCAAATCAGTGTCCATCACTTAGAAGAGTCAAGAAACAAATCAAAACAGTCAGTTACAAATTTAAGGTTTTAAATATACAAACATACATTATCCATTGTTTTCCAATCTTTTAAAAATTCAACAAACCAAATAAAAAGTGTTCCACTAAATCTATTAGTATTACAGATTAAAATTTATATATATATATATATATATATATAAAATAAAAGTACATGAATTATGCAGTGTATGACTTGCACTGCCGTTGTCCTACATTCATTTCGAGTTGCATTAGTTATTAGCATCACTCTTCACAATTAATGTGGAAATACAGTTTGTGACAGAGCAGAGTTGTCTGTCTCTATTTTTTAATTCAATATTATATTGTTTAATGTCAGCATGACATGACCTTCAGGTATTGTGTGTTTTCATAAGTACAAGAGTTAAAATTACAACTCATGAAGAGAATATGCTAGAAATTGCTGATGTAATCTAAACTGGTCTTAGGTGGATGAGTAGCTTTTATTATAAAATGGTTAAGATTTACAAAGAATAAGAGCAGCCAATGGGTTGAGATCAAAGTTTAGCTGCTGAAATAATTCTATTCTCTAATCACTTTGAATTTGGCATGGCTAGAGTCCAGTCATGAAAGGTGATCATTAGTTTAATGGTGAGTTAACTGATTGATGGAAAGAGAATGAACTTAGGAATATGTCATGCATTTTGGTATTGATATGTTATACTTGCATTTTATTGTAGAGATGTATTATGTGAGTATATAATTACTTCTATATTTGTGAATTATGATGCTTGTATTGTATGCAATATGTAATATGTTAAACACATGACATTGTTTCTAGTGAACACATTCATAAGTTGTTATGTTGTATTTATTATGCTGTATGTGTGTATAAGGCTAATAAATACTATTGTAGGAAACTGTAAGTTGAGACTTGAATGTAAAAAAAAAGAATGGAGTTAGAGAGGATAAACTGGACAACTTAATCTTGTTCCCTGGTAATATTTTACAGGGAAGAATCAACTTTTCTAGAATTTCTTGAATTTCTAGAATTCTGGGGATTGCGGGAATTTTGATTTTTCTTCCTGGTGCCTGGTTTATAAAACATTACGACATGATAGATTCAATCAACCCAGTGTGTAAGTGTAAGGATACACTGCACTCTGTTAATGTATGACAACAAAGTATGCTTGACTACATCATGGAATTTCTGGTAAAAGGAAGTTAATGAAAATTGCTACATTGTTGTTCTGCTTGAGAGAACTAATAGAGTAAAGGAGTGCCCAGATTAGTCTTGAGAAAACAGTAGTTCATGGAACATTCTCAGCATTCTAGAGGAGCACAAAAGAATTTACAATTCTACTGTGAACAATAAGCTTGTGACATTGTTACGAAAGTGCAGTTAAGGACTATTGTGACATCATCACTGACAAGGTTATGTACAAACTATTATCACCTATCTCTCTATAAATCCATTTCTGATAAAAATGACCATGTGATTTATATTGACACTAATCTTATTGCTGAATTATGTGTTAGTATATAAGACTGTATAAGCATTGAAGTTATTCGAACTTGGTTCATGGAAATATTGATTTCAAATAATCTTTTCATTGTATTTTTATATGTATATTTGATTGCTGATTTAATAAATTTATTGATCTTCTTACACATATTGATAACCATATGTTTGAGAGATAGTGGGTGGATGGGGACTCGCTAAATATAGATTAAAGATGTATTTATCTTCTCCTTTGGTAAGAAGTTTTCCACGTACAGAAATACTGTATTCATTGTAATGAGATAATTACACTGCTTATTTTAAATTATTTTTTCTGGTAAAATAAGTTTCAACCTACTCATGAAGTTTTCAACAGAAACATATGCTCTTTAATATATTTCAAACTCCTATAACATCAACATTTTTATCTTTTCTTATGCTTTTATGTGAGCATTAGGTCCTGATTTCATGACATAAATGGTACACTTGCCCAGAGAATAAACCATATTGTTAATTAACATCTAACATCACAGTTCAAGACTTCATGGTTCACTTTTCAACATGCCCAAATCATCATTAAACTCTTTATTAATAATAAAATAAGCATACAAACACACAAATATGTGAACAATTACAATGATACTTAGTATACTTACACACCAAATATTTCAACACAGAGTATACCATGATGAACAATTTATATTACCCTTACAGAGAACTTACTTTGATACAGAATCTTTCCCACTAGGGTCATTGGTATGGAACATATACCTAATTCCATCATACGCATTGCCCAGTTTCTCAGCTACAGAGGCTACAAGCTAAAGAAAAATAAAATGTAAGGCAAGAAATGTTACAATTTAAGGAAAACGCACATATATTTATTGAGCAAGAACATTATATAACAGGAAATACTGTAAACAGATATATCATTACTAATAATATATCTACTTTGTGTGAATACACACTGAGTTATAAGGTAGGATTAAGAAACAATATATATACATGGCTCCACTTTGGCCAATTTGTACTCATATCACAGCACCTTTTCTTGCTTATGTGAGAAAGGCAAATGATATAGTACATGTTTTAATGTCAATAGATTCATGATCAATGAAGAGATATATATAGACAAATATGTGGTCTACCTAAGTCTTGTAGAATGTACTATATATTTGTATAAATAAAACCTAATTTTGCCATATTTCTAACTTTACTATTATCTTTACTGCAAATACCTTTGACATTATGAAATTTGTTTCTTCTGTGAATTCAAGTGTGGTTTTGAAGGTTGTATATATATATATATATACTGAGGTCACCTAATGCTGGTTTTTAAAGCATTGTTTACCTAAAGCTGGAAATAGGGTTATATATATATATATCCACTCTGGAAAGTGGACAATACCTGTTTGTGCCTGAAGTCTGAAGTCAATTAAAACACACTGCTTATTCAGGTCTGAAGTATTACAAAACAAACAGTAAATAGAAGTATACTTCAGGTATGGATACATGACATGTATGTTAATGTGTGTATGTAGGTTAATATGTGTGTGTATGTTAATCTGTGTGTGTATGTTAATTTGTGTGTTTATGTTAATCTGTGTGTATATTAATCTGTGTGCCACTATGTAGTGTGTGTGCATGTGTGTACGAGAAATCCTCATAATTAAGAATGTGGATGTTGTCAATATCTTCTAGATTTGTGAACTGAAGACGTACACAAAATGAAATGACTTAATAAAATTAATTGTCTGCATTTCACATTCAATTTGACATATACTATTATACCATTCCAGTTTGTATAATGTGAAAAATTATAAAGTAATTCATTTGTGTTGTCTGAGAATTATTTTTGCAGATGTATATGATACTTTTAAGTATTTGTGACAGCATGCCAGCAATTTTACTGACACCAAATGACCTCAGATCCATACATGTTCATTAGTCTCAACTCCAGATATGTTTAGTCTCAATTGCACTGTATAAATGTTCATGAAATATATTACCAATATGTAGCAGAGCAAATTTGCCTATCCCTATTTCTAAACATCATTGTTATATAAGTTCTTAAATGTCAAAGTGACCCAACCTTGGGCACTGCTTATGCTGATATTTTTAACTGTCAAAGTTGGAAGTAAACAATTCAAAAGGAGAATGTGCTAGACTTGCTGATGTAATCTAAACTGGTTTTAGGTGGATGAGTAGTTTTTATTATCAAATGGTTAAGATTTACGAGACCAGCCCAGGATGAGATCAAAAGTTGACCTGCTGTAAAAAAATTCTATTGTTTAATCACTTTGAATTTGGAGTGGCACGAAGAATGATCATGAAAGGTGGCCATTTAATGGTGAGTTAACTAACTGATTGAGAGAGAATGGATTTAGAAATATTTTGTACAGTTTTGCTATTGATATGTTGTGTTTGTGTTTATTTGTGGAAATATTGATATCAAGTAATCTTTAAATTGTATTTGTCACATGTATATTTCATTGTTGATGTAATAAATTTATTGTTAAATTTATTGACTTTCTTACATATATTGATAACCATTTGTTGAAAAAGATAGTGGGTGGATGGGGACTCACTAAATATATATTAAAAGACAGATTTATCTTCTTTAGTACGAAGTTTACCACCTATGGAAATATTGTGTGACAGTGAATGTTTGTCTTTAATGTTGTGGAAGAGAGAAAATGTTTACAGCACCCACATATCCACCAACTGCCAAGTGAGAGAGACGAGTGGTGTCTTCTGGAGAATTATTAATAACATAAATAAAGATTTTTATCACTTGTAAATTAGTTATGGATGATTAAATAATTATAATTATCATAATCCTTAACTAGGTGGCGTTAGCGTCACACAATGAAAAACATACTTTATTCTGAAGTATATATCTCTAAGTGATTCTTTAAATTCAAAGGGGATGTAATGCTGGCATAATGGTCTCAGATTCAAATATGTTCATTTGTCTCAACCCCACTTTGTACTTATAGATGCTCTTGAAATATGATACAATGAGAACTATATATTTAAGTATATGTAGATCTTTAAGTAACCTTAAATTTACAGGGGAAGTAATGCTGACATGTATTGAATTCAGCAGAGAAGTACTCAAGTAAATACACTTCATCAGGCATCTAAATGTTAATACCAATGTTGGACATCACCATAGGACTATTCTTTATTCATATGAGGAATTAAATATGTAAGTACTGTAAAATATTAATCTCATTTTCAAACAAATATTCAAATGTTTCAATAAATAGCCATCACAAATTTGATACATTCTACAATTTGGGTTATGTAATTGTTTGCTATCTTTGCCTTTAAAAAAGAAAACAGCATGTTAATTTTTACTAAAATGTGGCAGAAATATAACAGTTCTTCTAAAAAAAGAAATGAACCAATTTATTCTAGTAAGCAAATATTTATGCTACAATACTTTAAAATGAATCATACAAAATTATATCAAAGCTAGAGCAAAAAATAGTATCTCACCTCTTCATCTGTGCATTGTGCCATTTTGTGTTGTTTTCTTGATCTCAGAGTTTCATCAACAACATCTAAACACGTTAGTAATAAAAGTTTGTGGTTATTTGTTTTACCTACTTAAATTAAACATATAATAATAAACTAAGTAAACAGACAGATCACTCTATCCGTTGAAAAGACTGGACGGATGTTATAAACGAGCATAGATACATTGTTGTATATGTACGCATGATATTATTACGATACTGACATTGTGCAGGAAATATTTTTTTAACAGTGAAGTAATTGGAAATATATGCCATTTAATAATATTCACCTGGTGTTGATAATCTGGTCTATGACTGTAATTCTAGAAGGTGGAGTTGCTACCCACTGCCAGTACAATGTATATAAGTGTTTGTTTGATAGCACTGTAACTGAGAAAAACACCATAGGAAATGGGAGAGAAAGTGAAATCAGGTGACGGCTCATCAGCAGTCAACAACTTAACAGATTATCACCAATAACTACGTCAGATCTCAACAAAATTGGGAAATGTGTCATAATTATGACTGAGTTTCAATCAAAGAATCAACGATTTGGTTCAAAACTAAATCTGCTGCTCAGTCAAAAATTAACATTTTAAAAAATAGTTCGAGTATTTTGAGTTTTTCAATTAACCATAAAGAAATGGTTGATTTAATGTGCACTGCAAATTTAGCTTAAACATCAAACTGGATAGTGGTACTTACTTATTGCCTTGAAAAAAAGAAGTTAAAATGTTTTGAAAGCCCGAAATCGCCGTAACTGTCTCTAAGAAAGAATGTCGTCACGACAAAGTGATGACGAAACTAAACGAGTAAGAGGGGATGGGGGCGTGAAAAAAAAAATACGAAAGGAGTAATTTTGATAGCTGTCTCCGCGCAGCACTTTACCTCGCTTTAACACCGATGAAAGCAGATAGAGGTTTCATAAGACTATAAACAAATATAAACAATCCTCAAAGATGAATTTGTTTCGCAGTTGTTTTAGATCTTTGAAATCATCATTTGTGATATGACTACTACCCCCATCCCAACCCTGAAGATTCTAATTTGAAGTTGACACCAAAGTCTAACAGCATTGGGACCACATGTCTACATTATTTGTGATATAACGAGGTTTTTTGTTAGGCTGATCTACATGTGTATTGATACGCTGTACTGATCTAAAGCTGTATTGGTGTGCTGTAGTGATCTAATCTGTATTGATACGCTGTACTTATCTAAAGCTGTATTGGTGTGCTGTAGTGATCTAATCTGTATTGATACGCTGTACTGATCTAAAGTTGTATTGGTGTGCTGTAGTGATCTAATCGGTATTGATACGCTACTAGCGTATGATCAGTAAAGCGTACCAATGATCAGCATAGCGTACCAATACAGCTTTAGATCAATACAGCCTGCATCCCAGGCTGTAATGTTAATCATCGCAACAGGGATAAAGTGACGACACGTTCTCCTTAGCAAGAGTAAGAGGAATACCTTATATAGTGATCTCTAAATTATCGTACGTCATATTTTACAATAATTTTAATTCGCTAACAGTTATGAGCTATTTTGTTTGGTGCCTCAGTAGTATACACTTCGGGTCAAGACAACGTTATAACTGGCCCAGGTATCGGAGAGTTTTATGTCACTAGTGTTGACCTTGAAAGTCGTCGATGTAGCAGTCTCTTATGTAGTGCGTAGAATTTTTCTTCGAAACAAAAATTGCTCTAGTGACAAATCTAATGACGAATTTACTTTTTTTTTTATATAGAAATTTTGTAAAGCTTCTGGTCTATATAATTTACACTTTAGGTGTCTAATCCATTGGGCGCCATAAGATTTCAAAGGACACACCTTCCGATGAACTTTATCAGTTTACAAAAGTCACTGCATTGCGCCACTTGGTTGGCAGTTGTGCCCATGGTCCGTCTGAAAGAATAATTTATTTTTTCCACTTATAATCTTCACTGAAGGTGGTGAGAATATGTAATGTGTGTGCGTGAGAGAGAGAGAGAGAGAGAGGGGCGGGGACGGTCATCTTCCTTGGCTTGTTTACTGCTCTCTTGCATTATTTGGAGCTTGATACCTTTCCGATTTTCAATTGCATGAGATTTTTACTTTTTAAGTTTACCCCCCCCCCCCTTAATTCGTTCCCATCTGAGGGCTTGGATTCTGGAACCCATTACTTTAAGTAAAGGACAGCAACTCGTGTTCGCTCGTAAATTCCCCGCCCACTCCAGGCTAGGATCGAGACATGGACCTCCAGACCGAGAAATGAATTCCCTTATGCCATTATCTCCCCTGTCAAAGTTTACATACAGAGAGAGAGAGAGAGCACGAGCACGTGCATATGTACGTGGGGGTGTGCTTTATTGTGTGCCTAAATACACCAGGTTGGTGTTCGGGCATTCTTCAATGAGTCTATTCATTGACAGGAATATGTAGTGCTTCTATCACCACCACCACCTCTTCCCGTCTCCCTTTTCTAAACTGATGTACTGATATACATTCTCACGTCATTATTTACGAAGATGAGAGATTGCGAACTAATGTACATATCAACATTCTCAGGTCGTTATTTGCAAAGAGGAGAGATTGTAAATTGATGTACTTGGCTTTGTCTACATTTTCATGTCATTGGTTACAAAGATGGGAATGTAAACTGACATTCTTACTAATTGTATATCCTCACATCATTATTTACGAAGATGAGAGAATGTAAACTGATGTGCTTATTTAAACTCTTATATCATTTACAAAGATATATTGATATATAGGCTTTGAGTTTGACATACTTTATGGTCAGGCCCCTCCAAAGATTTTTTTTTTTTGATGATCGATTTACGAGTCTTTGTTTCACACAGAGATATGTGGGCAGAATGCTTGTCGTGAGCCATTTCTTCCAAGGAGAAATTCAGTCATTTAGCGCGCACGCGCGATCACAAACGTATGTGCCAAACAACATATTTATGCAACTAAGACCTTTTAAGTTATATTGCAATATCTGTTTCTGATTAGAATCAAAGTTCATCCCAAAGTCTACAATTAGTATTAATACTCCGCCCCCGCCCCTTTAATGCCACATGATTACGTGCTGACCTAAATACATTAATTATTCACTAATTCGATTTCGGTTTTACGCGTTAGGTAATAAACGTCCAGACCGAACAATCGACCCATTTTTCTGAAAACGGATGAGGACAGAAGTAGATGTCAAGGACTTTACGTTGGGACATGAACTTTAGCTGAAAATCGTGTTGAGCTGTCGCAGCGATGCAAATGAAATTGTTTAAATAAATCAAAGATTAGTTACGTAGGCAACTGATACCATACTGCAGCCAATTTATCCTGTTCAGTTTGTAGGGGTTTGCTTTTTTTCTTCTTTGGTTAGTTGGTTGTGTTTAGACGCCCTGTTCGTTTCAAGCTGCCAAAACAACCGCTCTCTAGTTTTGGAGGTATAATAAGTCTTTCAAGTGTCAGTTAAGGTCATTAGCATTCCAAACCTGCTGGAACTTAACAACAAATTAAGTACACTGCGCTACGTAAGGCACAGAGCAAAGCGATGACAATTATTGCAGGCAATATGGGTAATTTGTGAGGGTGTAATCTATTTTAGTCTTATAGCCTTTAGGCAATAATAGCTGCTATTCGTTTACGCAAAAAAAACAACCCTGACCTTATCATTGGTTAATACATGTAAAGTGAAGACAAACACTAATTTATTTAATTTTAAAAAATAAAGTTGGCAAAATACTTCAAGAATATGTTTTTAATAAATTCTCTTTTAACTGGAAAGGACGTCAAGAATTTTGAATTATTTGTAAATACTAATAGTAATCTAGTACTCAGGGTAACATCTGGAATTTTCTTTGTTTTTGTGAATTGACACATTTACCAATAGCAGCCTAGTACTCAGGGTAAGTTTGTAAGTTTGGAGGGCACGGAAGGGGAGGGGGACAGAAAAGTGAGTAAGTGCTAGCATGTTGTCTCTTCGCTGAGTAATTATAGTCTAGACACTTATAGCCTCATCACTCTTGTACATCGCACTTAAAATAAATAAACGGTTCTTTTGTGGGATATAAATAACACACACTACTGTGTACATTATATTTTTCGGTCGGCGGGTGTTGTTATGGAGAAAAACAAAGCAGAAACGTACTACAGTCCATTGGAGAGCGATTTATTTCCAGAGTTTTAAAACAATTTTAATATGCGTTCTTTTTTTCCCCTTCAATTCAATCAGTCTAGCCAGACTGTGCAAGTGTAAATTACTTTCTCGAAATGACGCCTTGTAGTCTCCCTTAGTCGACCGATGTACGTAATATTATGATTGTGTGTGTGTGTGTGTGTGTGTGTGTGTGTGTGTGTGTGTGTGTGTGTGTGTGTGTGAGAGAGAGAGAGAGAGAGAGAGAGAGAGCTTTACAGACATTCTACTCTCTTTCTACGAGATAGTACATCAAGCCCGCTTTCTAAAAGCTAAAATAAAATTACAACAATCACCAACAGCTAACTTGGTCGATCGTTGGAACATGCAAGGGCGAACCTCTATCATTTATCCAAGTGGTCGATTGCAGCCGACTATTGACATTCAATCGTATAGTTTTCTGTCCTTAAATGTCGCTACTTGTTAGTTTGTTTATTCATTACTTTGATCATTCAAACAGTCATTTGACTTTTCATCATTTATTCATGTGTTTTTCATTAATCGATTCATCCATCTGTTTATATATTGCTTTCTTTATTTATGAAAGTGCATGAAAGACTCTTGCAGCATTGTCTAGACAAGGTTATGTACAAACTGTTATTACTCGTCTCTCTATAACTCCATTTCTGTTCTGTGATAAGAACTAGCCTGTGGTTTATATTGACACTAACCTTCTGAATTAAGTGTTTTGGAATATAAGATTGTATAAACATTGAAACTATTAGATTGTGGTTCATAGAAAT
The DNA here is from genome assembly GCA_028829895.1 of Sinotaia quadrata. NCBI lineage: Eukaryota > Metazoa > Mollusca > Gastropoda > Architaenioglossa > Viviparidae > Sinotaia > Sinotaia quadrata. Next base: position 84,007,296 of record CM054181.1, read on the forward strand.
ATTGATGTCAAATAATCATTTCAATGTATACATTATATACATTGTATGTATACGTGGTTATTTATTCAATAAATTCATTGACCTTCTTACACATACCGATAACCATACGTTGGATAGATAATGGGTGGATAGGGCACGCTGAATATAGATTAAAGACGGATTTATCTTCTCCTTTGGAAGTTTTCTTGTGAAGATTTATGTTACACTGACACAGGAATATTTACTTTCTCTTTTGGAAGACGTTTTCCACCTATAGAAATATTGTGTGATAGTAAATGTTTGTCTTTAATGTTGTGGAAGAGAGACAACATTTACCGCGCCAACATATCCACCAAGTGAGAGAGACGTGTGATGTCTTCTGTAGAATTATTAATAACATAAATTAAGATTCTCATCACTTGTAATTAGCTATGGATGATTTATAATAATTTATAATCATAACCAATAACTAGGTTTGCGTTGTGTCACATAATGATAGTGGAGTTTATTTATATTGGGTTAGGACTGGTACTTGTCATTTATCAAGCTGCTCTTTAATTGTTAATATTAAAGCTTACTGTTGGAGTGAAGTTTAGATAGGTATTAGTAGGGAGTGACTTTGTAAATTTTTTTTAGAAAGCTTTTAAAAATAAAAAACAAAATCCGCCCATGAAAATATTCCAAAAGAGTGATGTCATCAGCTGGCACGGTTGCTCAGCAACAGAATTGAAGTGACACTTCTAGGATTTTACTGATAATGGAGCTTACTCATTCAATTCTACTCAACAACATATAGCATACTCTGGTTTTTAATGATTAGGGAGGCTATTCATTGAATATTATTGACAAAAGAAAGGACTAGTCGGGGTTTCACTAATAAGGGAGGCTACTCATTCACTGCTCCTCAAAAAGTGCCACTGTCAGGTTTTCACTGACAAGGGAGGCTACTCATTCAGTACTACTCAGCTACAAGAGTACCACTTTTGGGTTTGCAGACGTGTGCACTGAAATGACTTGGACCTTATTGACAACTTCCGTGCTAGTTCTCCCACTGAATGAGATGGAAATAAATAAAAGTTTAATTTAAGCCAATCTTTTAAAATACTTTGTAAAAAAAAAAAAATAAATACGCTTCATAAATGAATTTCTCATTTTTTATACTTTATTAAATCAAAACAAGCATGCATAGACTAATTGACCACGACTTGAGGCAGACAAACTCGAGTAACTGGGATTTAGGGGAGATAAATTGAAACAATACTGAATAACTTTTTCCTTCGGGTCCACGAAGTAAGGAAGTGAGAGGAATATATAGCATTTTGTAAAGCATTGCCATGGGTACAGATTCACATAAATGCATTCAGTATTTCAACAACAACAACAACCCCAAACCTATCAGAAATTATCAACTACGCTGTCCGTTACCTCGAATAAGATTCATTAAAAAAGAACATTCCACTAAGATTTCAGAAAGGGGTTCAAACAGGAATTTGTGTGTGTGTGTGTGTGTGTGTGTGTGTGTGTGTGTGTGTGTGTGTGTGTGTGTGTGTGTGTGTGTGTGTGTGTGTGTTGTGTGTGTGTTGATAGAAGTGAGTACGCTTATGTATGTCAGGGTGCATATGTTGATATATATGATTGTGTGTGAAGATGCGTGCATGTGTGCATGTGTGCTTAATTAATGGAATAAGAACACTATCTTAAGTTCTAGTCTTACTTACTTGCTTGCTTGATGCTTAAAATAAGTTCTTTGGTGCCTTGGGGACCAAGTGCGGTTGTAATGCGTTCAAAACTGGGATTAGAGATGCGTTCAAAGCTTGGATAGCCCGCGACTGTCTTCTCCCTGCGCATTCCTTTAGATGCAGAACCTATGACGAAGAGGTCGGCTGGATTAGCAATGTCGGCCATAGGGTGGCGGATGACAGGCAGATTGCGCATGCGCGCACTGATAGGCATATATCGTTGATGACCATAGCGTGGAACAGCCAATGATGACATGGTTAACGTTCTTGAGTGTCTCTCGCTTTCGTCGTTGACAAAAATAACTCTCTATGTGTAACAAAACAGGAAAATAAGTGTTTTATAATCAAAGAGCAACAAATACCAGCCTTGCTCTGTCTGTCAGTCTGTCGAAACAACAAATACTAGCCTTGCTCTGTCTGTCTGTCTGTCGAAACAACAAATACTAGCCTTGCTCTGTCTGTCCATTTTTCTTCAGTTTCTCTCACTTTCTCTCACTCTCGTTCTTCTTACTCTTCATACTGTTGCTTTCTCTCCCTCTCTATCTCCCCCTTTCCCTCTTGGCTTTAAGCCGATCCCTTTCTCCTTCTATGCCTCTGACATTTTCTCTTCATCATACTTCTTTCCTCTCTCTCTCTCTCCTCTTTTTCTTGCTTTCTTATTAATTTTTCTTTCTATATCTTCTCTCTACCTTTTTTCCCAATCTGTTTATTGCTCTCTCCTTCCCTCCCGTATCTTCGCCTCTATCTCCTCCTTGTATATATCTCTTTCTCCATCTTCGCTTTCCTCTCTCCCTTTTTCTAACTTTCTTTTCATCCCTCTCCCTCTCTTTCCTTCTCTGCTTTTTCCTGTCTCTCTCTCTTTATTCTTGGCTTTTTTCTCTTCCTTCTTTTCTCTACTTCTGTCCTGTTCTCTGTATCTCATTATTGTTTTTACGCATGAACATTACCCACACAAACACTTACAAATGCACTATTAGCTGCTGATAGACAAACAGATAGATAGACAGAAAGACAGTAAGATAGATAGATAGATAGATAGATAGATAGATAGATAGATAGATAGATAGATAGATAGATAGATAGATAGATAGATAGATAGGTAGGTAGATAGATAAGAAATCAGGGATAAAGATAGAAGGACCAACATATAGACAGATAGTTTGACATATATTCAGAGAGAGTTAAAGAGAGCAGTTTTACATAGTTTTATACCTAGCGACTACAAGTTGAGAAAATATACCACACATTTCTACAAATAGTAATACAGACAGTCATAATGTTCTTTGAACCTACAAATATATGTAATAATAAATATCCCCGCTGATCAATGATAAGTCATTAGTATATATCAAGTTCTAACTATTACGAACAAGCAAGATTAATAACAAAAGATCGAACGAGACTCTACTCATAACTCAAAGTAAAAGGACCAGCTTAATGTTGCACAAAGCTAGAAACAGGTGTATCTAGGTCGCCCACATTCAGTACTATGCAAATGGCTTCAAAACCGTCGATCAGTGGGTAGGAGGGTAATCGATATACGACCTAATGTATATTGATTTTCGTCTGTATCTGACAGACAGCAGAAGTATTCAATGGGTAAATGTTGCGCCGATCATGTCAATCCGTTTTGATGTTCTTTGATCAGCGTCATTCGGATGATTTGTTAATAATATGTTACTGAATTCGAAATGTATCGATATGTAAGTGGTTAAATAATATCATGAATACCAACAGTCATACCCGTTATAACGGCAAATATCTACAACACCTGTGATGGAAACATACAATTACCCAACAACATAATCACCCTTCTTGTTTTATTTCTTTTTTCCAATGACTCTTCAACTTTACCCTTCTCTTGCCTAAACATTTTACAGTCACTACTGGAAAAAAAAACGACATTAAAACGCAGGTTGCCTCAACCAAACCGACTAAAACGACATTAAACGCACCTTACCCCAAACGACGTTAAGATGTTCGTTACCTCAAACTAACCGACGAAAACGACGTTAGTTGCTCGTTACCTTAAACAAACCGACTAAAATGGCGCTAAGGTGCACGTTACCTTAAAATAACCGACAAAAACGACGTTAAGGTGTTCGTTACCTTAAACAAACCGACTGAAATGGCGCTAAGGTGCACGTTACCTCAAACAAACCGACTACAATGGCGCTAAGGTGCACGTAACGTGCAAACATTCTGACTAAAACGGCGTTAATACGTACGTTACCTCCAATAGACCGACTGAAACAGCGCTAAGACGTATTAGTGTGCACGATACCATTAACTACAATACTCTGCATATCTGCCTGACAAATATAAATACGAACACTGGCTGCATGTACTTTGTTCAAGTGTCCCTATTATTGAAGCTGCCTCAGCACTGCGAGGCCTTCAGGACAAGTGAACATAAAATCAGAAAGAGTGGTTATGAGTGTACTGCAGTATTGGCAGGGCTACGTCTCCAATCATCTGAGTCAGAGGGCTGTCGTTAAATAATTTTTCTTTTAATGAGGAAGTTAACAAGAATAGAAATCCGTATTAGAATACAATCGGAATTTCAGGCAGAAGCCATTTATTTCATTAATAATGATCTAATTTTGTGCTTAGCTAGTCTCCCTTGATCTCTGTTCGTGACAACCATATCGATGTCTGCTTATTACAGACTCAAACATTCGTGACATGACAGTGCTGTTTAGTACTGATAAACTGCTTATAATAATATTTTAATTACAGATACTGGTGACATACTGACAATTTCTTGGTATAAAAATTATGCAATTGAATATCACTTGTTTTATGCATCAGGCTCCAAGAGAAAATGTTTTCGTTATTTGTAAAATGTTTTTGTTATTTGTAAAATGATCAGAGAGCAATACTGATGTACTTACATATTTTTATGAAAGATTATTCAGCTTTCAGGCGTTATTAAATTTTGTTTAGAGAATTTTATAAAAAATAATTGATAATGTATTTTATTTTCAAACATTCGCATGTGAAAGCGAACTAAAAATAACAAACTTAAAATTATTATGATAAGAATTTTTTAACTTAAGACAACACACCAAAACTTTTCATGACTTCAAAACTGGAGTCGAAAATGTTGGCTAGAAGAGAGACATTAATAATATTACACATATTACGGTGTTAAACATTAATTTTGTCTGTAATAACATCTTAACGGAATTGTATTATATACTATTATCAATAGCATCTTTGCGACGAATTTTTAAAAGCAAATAATGTACCTGAAGATAAGTGAATTGGATATGTGAAAGGATATATTACAGGATTTGTGAAATGATGTCTCAACGGGTGTGCTTAGATATATAACAGGGTGTGTGAACTAATGTTTGAATGGATGTGTGAATGGAACTGTGACAGGATGTGTGAAATCGTGCTATAATGGATATAAAACAGATTATATTAAATGACGTCTGAATGTATGCATGAATGGATATGCGTAAAAGTATGCTTGAATGGATTTGTGAATGGATATGTGACGCAGGATCTGTGAAATGATGTTTGAAAGGACATAGGTTATTTGAAATGATATTTGAATGGATGTCAATGGATGCGCGGGTTAGCAGGGATTTTGTGAATGAATATGTAACAGGATGTGTGAAATTATGTTTGAATGGATATGTAAACGGATATGTGATATGTGAAATAATGTCTACATAGATGTGTAAATGGATATGCATCAAACGATGTTTGAATGGTTTTTTGGAATGGATGTGTCCGAATATGTCAAGGAATAAACACCTCAAGAAAGGTAAAGTCATCTAAACGTATGTTGAGGCGAGATACGGTCAAGGCCGACTCAGACAAAAGTAACATCAAGTCTCATTCTGTGAAGGATTTTTACAAGAGTTTGAATCGAGATCCGGTAAATAATGTCAAAATAAGATCCGGTAAATGCTTCAGCATGAGATCAGGTATATGCTGTCAACATGAATCCGATAAATGCTGTCAACATGAGATCCGGTTAATGATCTCTACAGGAGATCCGGTCACTAACGACATGTCCTCAACGTAATGCACTCTGGGTAGCCCACGGAGGGAAGGATCTCTGAGGAACCTGTACCTGACCTTTGCGCCAAGTTGTTGGTAATACGATAAACTTTCCCACCCAACTCCACCCACCCACCCCCTCTTGCGTTTGAAGTTGATTGATAAAGTTGTAAAAGCTTTGAGGCCGGATTAGATATCAAATGTTAATGTTAACAACATAATTTGAATTATTCTCCTTGACAACAATGCCCAGTGCTGCTTCGTTTCAGTGTCTTTCTCCATCTGCTGATGAAGATAATACTGACCTGATGGACATAATGTCATAATGAAGAGGGTAAAGGTCCTGATTAAGGTGATGCATGTAATACTGTCCTGATGAAGGTAATAATGTCCCAATGAAGGTGAGAAGGTGAGGAAGGTAAAACTGTCCTGGTGAAGGTGATGAAGGTAATACTGTCCTGGTGAAGGTGATGAAGGTAAAACTGTCCTGATGAAGGTGGTGAAGGTGAAGACGGTAATACTGTCCTGATGAAGGTAATAATGTCCCAATGAAGGTGAGAAGGTGAGGAAGGTAAAACTGTCCTGGTGAAGGTGAAGACGGTAATACTGTCCTGGTGAAGGTGATGAAGGTAATACTGTTCTGGTGAAGGTGATGAAGGTAATGCTGTACTGATGAAAGAGGTGATGGTGGTTCCGTTGAACATAAAGACCCATTTAATCATCTAATGTTCTAGTGCCCCCTCGAGCCAGTAAAGAGAGTCTTAATTTTAAAAAGCCTATTTACTTTACACTTACTTATATTTTAAATAGTGTCGGTCAGATTTAAATTGCACTATGTGCGCTTACACTCATTATATATCTGGTCGTGACGTCGTGCTAGTAAGGTAAGTAGTATTAAGCATCAGTGTACTTATGTACGAATATGTGTACTTACATACGAGCGTGTACTTATATATGAATGCGTGTAATTATGTACGAGTGTGTACTTATAAACGATTGTGTAGTTATATACAAGTGTGTACTTACATAAATATGTGTAGTTATATACGAGTGAGTATATGCAAATGTGTAATTGTATACGAATGTGTAGTTATATACGAGTGTGTACATATGTACAAGTGTTTATTTATATGTACGAATATGTGTACTTATATAAGAGTGTGTTCTTACATACATATATGTTTATTTATGTATGAGTGTGTACTTATATACGAATATGTATACTTATGTATGAGTGTGTACTTATATACAAATATTTGTACTTTTGTACGAGTATCGATATGTATGCAGTTACACTCGTATCTATTAATGGCTGTGTATGTATATGTATGCAAGATTGAATGTGTGTGATATGTCGATATGTGTGTTGTTTTGAGTGCATTTAGGTGTGTATGTTATGGAGATCATGCATGCATGTGTGGTATGTGTTGCACGGTGTATGTGTGTGTGTGTGTGTGTGTGTGTGTGTGTGTGTGTGTGTGTGTGTGTGTGATCTGTTTGCACTGTGCGTATATTGTGATTGTATGTGTTTGCGTGTTTGTTGGTGTGTGCATATGTGTGTGGGAATAGGTGGATGGTATTTCAGTTGTTTATGTGCATTTACATGTGTATATGTGTGGTTGTGTGTGTGTGTATTTGTGTGTGAGTTTTGTGTGTACGCTTTCTGTATTTGTTGTTCATGCGTGTGATGGTAATGGTGGTGTGGGTGGGGTGTGTGCATGTGTGGTATGGTGTATGTATGCGTATGTACACATGTGTATGTGTACAACAGATTCTGAAAATCACCAGATAAATCTCTCAAGACCTTTACGGTACTTAAGTACTTGATCAATATTTAAAATATAAGACTGTCCTATCAATATCTTTACCACTAGAAGTTATGAATAAGGCTGTGTTGTCCAACAACAGTCAAGTAAGAAAATCGAGTTTTAAAAAATTCGGTAAATTGAAAATGATAAGAGATAATCCGTGGCACGCAGAGACTAAACAAAGCGAGACTGTGACACTGGTGTGATATCAACGAAAAGAGATGTTTAGAGCGAACTTACTACACACAATACAAATAAAACAGTATTAATGGGACGAGATCAGGACTGAGAGTGAGTGAGGTCGCGTTTTGTAGGCCTATTGAGGTAGAGGTTATAGGTCTACTGAAGTAATTCTTGTGGACCACTGAGGTAATGATTTTAGGCTTAGGGCCTTAGGCGTACTGAGACTGTAGTACTTGTGGGCTACTGAGATAAAGTTTGTAGGCCTACTGAGGTTGTAGTTTAACTAGTGCTCTTGGGTTACTGATTATTGCTTGGGGGTCTACTGCGATAATAATATAGGTCTACTGAAGTAGTACCTGTGGGCCACTGAGGTAATGTTTATAGACCTACCGAAGTAGTGGTTATAAACTTACAGAAGTAGCGTTTTATCAGCTCACAGAATTAGTCGGCCTGTCTGAAGTAGCGCTTGTGGGACTAATGTGTTCTCTTAGATTTTGCAAATGAATTTAATTCACCAGCATCTTAGAAATAACATGTCGCAATTCCAAAACGAATGTGAGCATAGCATGCTGCAAAAATAGAATGTCCGACAAACTTTTGATGCTTTCGTGCGACTTTTATTGGGACACAACATGCCGAGAAGACATTCAGACAAGTCTTCCAGACTACACAGGAAATAAAGAACAAAGAAAATGCTGGTCTGAACATGCCCTCATTCACAAACATAATAGTATTGTAACCAAAATACACCACAGTGCAGCCTGGTGATATGAAACCAATCCACGACACTGACCTAATTCTCTTGGGCTGTTGTATTACAGTGCGGCCAGGTGGTGAAAGCAATTAAAGACAATTACGTAACTGGACAAATGCCATGAATAACACGTTGTCTTCTGCACGTTCTGCGCTGTGTTCGTGTCAGAATTTCTGTCATTGCTCGGAAAACTGATGTAAAAACTCCTGCGTAGCACGGACAGAAATAACGAATATCGTGACAATAACGAAACTCAGAATTTCTGTCCTTTCTCGGAAAACTGACGTAACACCTCCTGCGTAGCAGGGACAGAAATCTCATGACAATAACGATTGTCGTGGTAATAACGAATATCATGACAATAACAAATCTCGTCACAATAACGAATCTCTGAAAATAGCGAATCTCGTGACAATAACAAATCTCGTCACAATAACGAATCTCTGAAAATAGCGAATGTCGTGACAATAACAAATCTCGTGACAATAACGAATCTCGTGACAATAACAAAAGTCGCAAAACTAACAAATCTCGTGACAATAACAAATCTCCTGAAAATAACGAATCTTGTGACAATAACGAATCTCGTGAATCACAAACATCGCTTGTGAAACTGAAGTTCACGCCTCGAAAAACGGACACAGTTTTGAGAAGTAAAACTGGCACAATATTTTCGTAAACCCGACAAATCTTATAAACAAGTCACGCTTCTGTGAACTGACAAAGCTCTCGTGAAACGGACACATCGGATTACTTTTTCTACTTTGTTATAAACAAGTTACATTCCTCTGACAGTGACATATTTTTTTCTATTGTCTTCTCGTGGTTAACACTTCACAGACTTAACAGGTAAGAACTAATTAGCTGACTTGCAGCTAACAACTTACTCTTTTCCAGTTTTGCTTGTCGCGGCCTCTCGCTGCGGAGATTTGAACCCCCACGACAACCGGCACAACAGTCGGCACTTGTCTGAAGTTCTTCTGGGTTAACCTTTAGCACTACAACAGAACTGTCAAGAGTCATAATAAGTTTGTAGCAACGCCTGGCTGTTTTGTGTGAAATCTTCGCTCAACCGAGACTTGATTGGGCAACACTTTTCTGTTCGGTGCGTTGTCAAACGCTAGGATTGAAAGGCGAACAGACGACTTTCGTTTTCTTAACTTATCTCTCGGCTTACAGAGTCGTGATGGGATAAAAATAAACTCCAGCGGGCCAGAGGAAAACACGCATATATTACGTACATTTACATATAAACGTGTAGGCTTACACTCCGACACACACATTCTCACATACACACGCACACACCACCACCCTTCATGATTGTTAAGACCCATGCTATGAACTGCTTAGTTCGTCAGGTACTAATAACTTAGTTCCTTGGTTGCTGTTTATAGACTGAGAATGAAAGGGCGTGACGTCATTGTTTCACCTTGCCGTAGCTCCGTGTAGACTGGGACTCTTAATTTCACTAACAAATTCCATTTAAATCACACACGAGCATGCGTCGTCCAAGAGACGCTTGAGTGGAGCGAGGTCATTTATACTTTTACCTGTCAGTGCCAAAGGTTGCGCCAGAACACAGCGCGTACCCTGCAAGCATACACCCGGGGCTAAGGTACTGCATTCATCGACAATGCTTCTAAAGTTGAAATCCTTCAGGAAAGACTCGTATATTAACCTGCCTATCTCTCCCTCCCTCCTCCCCCCGTCACAAACTCCCTCACCTCCTTTCTAGTCCATGAACCTACTCTAACATTCTTCCCCACGTCAATCGAAGTTTTGCTGAAAGAAACAGTCAACATTTTCTGTGTTTAACAATGCAAGCGAGGTCCCTGTTCTTAGTGTGGATTTTACACAAATTTATTTCTATAACTGACTGGAAAAAATTCAGGTACAAAATTATTTCAAGACTAGTGTATCTGCATGGCCTGTTCTATAAATACAATGAATGTTTGCGATTAAATGCAATGAAGCAAGTATATCCGCATTTGGAGCTATAAATGTCAATGTGCAGATACAACGACTGTAAGAAACGGAATGTAAATCAGCCAGTCCGGTAACAGTTCCGGTGTGTATTTCCATGTTTGTAGCAGTCAATGCGGGCATGAATGTTATGATTGTAACAGTCAATAAAACGCATTAATGTTATGATTGTAGTAGTCGATAAAGGGTATGCATGTTATGTTTGTAGTAGTTGGTAAGGGCATGTTTGATGGGCGGTTTAACAGATTAGATACCCAACCCCAAATCTATTTAATTCCACCCGTATAGGCCTTTGTAATTTTAGCAGATGGAGAAACTCGGTCAGACCTCAGAGACATTAACATTAATTAATTTATTTCTACCTGCCTTTGAGCGATACCGGTTCAAAACTTGTATGACTCCTTGAAGTTCGAACACTTCTTGACAGTCTAGAAATTCTGGCCCCCACACACTGTCCCTCAGCTCGGGGTGGGGGGGTGGGGGGTGCACTTACCAAAATATGCTATTGTCTCATTTTCCAACACAATTAAAATTAAGCCTCCATCTCCCTGAGCATGCATATCGCAATCTTTGTCTAAATACAGGAGTGAAAGTGTAATTAACAAATAACAAAACTTATTTAACACAATGAAAGTTAAATAAGAAGCAATTGGTACACAATAAGTAGTAGTACAAAGGCATGCTAACCGAGAAGACATATTCATCCAACCCAAGTTAATGATTAAATCAAGAGAATCTGCTTTGAAGTATGGTTTGTTATCAGGCGATACTTCATAGTCTCTTGAAATGTTTATGTTCAAGTAGAGTTCATTATGTAGGTTCCAAAATCTCTCTTTCTTAAGGAGGAAAATGTTTATGACAAAGTATAGTTCATTATGCAGGTTCCAAAATCTCTCTTTCTTGAGGAGGAAAATGTTTATGTTCAAGTAGAGTTCATTATGCAGGTTCCAAAATCTCTCTTTCTTGAGGAGGAAAATGTTTATGTTCAAGTAGAGTTCATTATGCAGGTTCCAAAATCTCTCTTTCTTGAGGAGTGCAAATGTGACATGAATTTTTTTAACCTAACTCCTTAAAAGTTACAAATGATTGCAGATACAAATAAGAGTGAGAAATGGAAAGGTTACACCACAGAGGTATTTTTAAGAAGGTATAGATTTTAGAAGACAATCACAGGGTGTACTATTTAGCTGCAAAGACGGAGTTGTCTCGCTTGGCGTGTCAGCACTGTGTATCAGACATTGAGGTGAACTCTCAGTGGCACTGATGCATCAGCATCTGGACAGTAGTACTACGTCGTGAGCTGTACTGTCACATGACTGGCAGCATAACTGTGAAGACTTGATTAAAGTCTTTAATGAATCTTAAAGAAACTGATGACTGGAAGAATGTACAATGTAGGATTAGAATGAGGAATGCAGACTGTAACATTTCAGACTTGATGAAGGAAGAAGAGTAGAAGTAGAGAAGAAAAAATGAAGGCTTCAAAGCACATTGGAAAAATAGGTGATGCAGGTGTGAGCCATTGTATATATGAAATAAACTAGGCCTCCCACCCCCTTATTTCTCTCTCAGACATTCATGCACACATTGTATATGCAAACCAATACATTGTTCAGCCACAAAATTAGTTTTATTAGAAATATAATGGATGGATTTCTCTAAATGAAGAAGAGAATACAGTTAGAATCTTCAACATGGAGCTGAAATGAAGACATCTATGTATGTTAAATACACAATTTCATCAAGAGAAGTTTCTCACTCCACATTTATATGATAAGTATGTCACAGTCTGATAAAATTGTCCGACTTCGTGACCCACTTGCCTTGTTTACTTCAAATTCGAATATTTGAAACCCTTGGCCCTTTGTTCAAAGCTTCCTTTTTCTAGGTGCTTCTAGAACAGGTCAAGATGTTATGTAACTTTAGGACCATTGTCCAGTTCTCGAACCAACCACATGCTTTGCGAACAGTCACGTGATACGCAATATACCTTTCTATATATGTACCCACACGCTTCCGCTCCCTCACTTCGAGCACATTTTAGCTAATTCCATCAGCTTACTCGGGTCGTGAGAGGCAGCCGGCGCCATAGAGAATCAAGGTACCCTTCGACTTCTCTCAAAGGTATCATTTTATTTAATAGTATTTGCCTATGTATTGTTTAAGTATGTATTTGTGCTATGTATTATATGATTTCCATATACACTTGAGCATGGTTCAGAGAAATAGCTGAAAACCTATATGTTACGGAATATAAATTTATTGTAACCATTTTTCCATTTCTGTACTTTAATTTATATTGTTTTAATTCACTAAGAGCCAGAATGCTGCGCTCGATATGAATTCTTCATGTAATTCAATTATTGCGTGTAATTTAAATTGTAAATTGTGAAGCGCTCTGTCGGCTTGAATTACCCCTTGTATGAACATTAATTTAACGTTGTATCTATTTTATTGCTTCATACGTCATGACTGTTAAATGGAACACATGTGAGACGATTATATTTTTTCTAAAATCTAATTGTAAGCGACGCGAAGTCGAAACTCTTTGTTCAGCGCATTTAATTGAGCCATGCCCAAGTAAGACCTGTTAGGTTGAGAATTATATCCAAACACGTTGCATCCACAGGTCGGCTCATGGTTCATGTTTCACCATGCCTCACCTGCACTAGCTTATTGGTATAAGCGTGTCGAAATCCACTCTGAGGGCCATGCTGCAAAAATTCCAGTTCCTAGCCACTAACAAAGGGACATCATTCCTTATGCACCACGTGTGTCGTTAAAGGGGGACTGAGGGAACGAATCAGCATGACTGAGTGTTGAGACCAAGGATACAAGAATAGAGCTAAGTGCAAGATCAAGTGTACAGATCTCAAAGGAACACTTTTCTGGCAATTTAGATTGACAAAAATCAGGCATAGGCGCGTAAAGACAGAGTGAAGACTATTCGCGTTGCATTCGATTTATTGTTAATTTGTTAAACTTTATTAAATCTTATTTTCTTTGTTAATACCTCTTAGTAGTTGATTTCTATGCACAATAGACCAATTAGATTAATTCTTAGATTTGAATGGGGGCGGATGAGCAGAAAGATTGATGACGAGTGCATATTAATTTAGAGGGATTTAACTGTTTTCAAATCTAGCTAAAAGTTCGCAGTTTATTAGTCTGTAAATTTGTCGTCTGAACTACAAGACGCACTTTTAATTAGTCAGATAATAAATTGAGCAACCAGTCTGCGTAGAATATGAGAGGAAGAATTAATTATATTTAAAGTCTTTTAATTATTCTAAGCAGGGTCTTTAAATAAATACTGGAAACGTAACAAGTGTGGGTCGTCGCGGGATTGATATGTATTAAATTGTAAATTGTAACATTTTTATACATAGGGCGCATCATAACCTAGAAACGAACGAACGAACAGAATTGCCAATTGTTCTTTTGATTTTTGTATCACTGATTTTCTTTGCTTTTGTTGTGACATGTGCATGTATTCTTTTGCAGAGTAGCGTGCATGTTAGTTAATGTTGATATATTTAAGCGTAGTTAAATATGTCATGTTAGCTATTGAATGATTTATTTAGTATTGTGTTACTGAGTACTTCATTGTGAGGAGTCGAAGGTTATACCGCCAGCTAGGAGAGTTATCGGTAGTAACAGACTTCGGACTATTATATTTAGGGTGCTAGATATAATGTGTAATGTTGTATGGTAGGAGCCGCGACATTACGGAAGTCTTGGAACAGCGGACACTGTGACAAGCAGGTGAAACGTGTAAAGAGTTAACGCGTAATTTATTTCGGAAGGTGTTCTGAGTAAATTAAATAATTTTTGTAAGGTTGTAGCCTAAAAGTTATTTTCGGGATAAGCGGAGTTATCGCCGACGGTTAAAACACACAATTCACGAGATACATTGTTATTGTAGCCAGCGCGCTAAGACAGTAAAATGGATCGCAAACAGGTTATCGAAGACCTGAAAGAAACCGGTATCATGATAGGATATCAGGGTGACGAACTGACTAGCTACATCAAAACTGAGCTAGAGAAAGCGGAAAAAGCAGAAAAGGAGAGAGTAGAAAAAGCGGACAAAGAAAGGCAAGAGATAGAAAGAGAAGAACGCGTTGCTAATCGCGAAGCTAAGAAGTTAGAGGCTGAAAGACTAGCTGAAACCGAGGCTAAACGCATCGCAGCGGACACAGAAGCAAAACGCATCGCAGCGGATACAGAAGCCAAACGCATCGCCGCAGACGCGGAAATAAAACGGTTAGAATGGGAAGTAAAGAAACTAGAAGTTACCAATCCAAACCGTGATCGCAGAAGCAGTGGTGATTCGCGTTCTAGCGATGGAAATAATCACAGTAGAATTGAAAATATCATTCCAAAGATAAATATGGTCCCATTTGATGAGAACAAAGATCAAATAGACGCGTATTTAAAAACGTTTGAAAAGTTAGCCAGAGCAACGAACATTCCAGCGGAACATTGGGCGATAAATTTATCGGGGTTATTGCAGGGCAGTGCGAAAAACGAGTTCAATAAGCTTAGCGATTCTGAGTCAGATAATTACGACACAGTCAAGGCCGCATTATTGAAACGTTACAAACTCACAGCCGACACATACCGACGTAAGTTTAAACAGGCCACTAAAGCCAGTTCAGAGACGCACGCACAGTACATACGACGCGTAGCTGACTTGTTCCAAAGATGGATAGATCTAGCCGAAACTCCACAGACGTACGCAGGTCTTAGGGATGAAATGGTAAAAGACCATATTCTCGGGTCATACAAATCAGATCTACTGATTCACTTAGCAATAAGGGAAAAATCTACGCTAGAGGAGATAGGCAACGCCGCCGATCGCTTTGATGACGCACATTCTCAATTCTCGAACGCACACGCGAACAACAAGTCTCGACCGAACGAACCGCAGACTCGAAAGGATAAGAAAAATGACGGGAAGGCACCTAATGAGCGTGATGATAAAACATCTAAACCCGACACTAAAAACAAGTCCGACAAACAGAAAGATAAAAAGAATCTTGCATGTTACACTTGTGGTGATAGTGGCCATTTTTCACGAACATGTCCTGAAAAGAAAACAGCTAAAGTTTACGCAGTAGAAAGTCATACACCTAAAACAGAAAAGTCGAATCGAACACCAGTACAGGCAAACGGTCACGATACAATCGCTTTGCTTGATACAGGGTGTGAGCTAGACGCTATTGTAAATGCATCATTAGTTAACCGTACCGACTACACAGGGGAGACAATCTCTGTCACCTTTGCAAACGGCGAACAAGACATTTTACCAGTAGCTGAAGTCTCGATTGTTTCAGACTTTGTAGAAGGAACAGTCAAAGCGGCAGTTATGGAAAACTCACCGCATGACGTGATCCTTGGTTGCAAGTATGTTTTGCCGTGCAAAAAACAAACTTCAACTGAACCACCACTGGTTAACGCTGTAACCAGAGCAGCGAGTAGTAAAGACAAATCTGTAACTGCACCGATGTCTGCCGCACCAGCCGTAGATAAAGCAACAGTTAGCGAGATTAAAATATTACAAGCTGAGGACGAAACACTAGACAAGTTACGCAGACAAGCTGTACTTGTTAGTGACGTCAACACTGACGATTCGAATAAGAAAGCGTGCATTATTCTGAAAAAGGGTTTATTGTACCGCTATTCGAAAGTGGGAGACGAATTTCGGAAACAATTAGTCGTTCCACAAACCAAACGAAATGACGTATTACGATTAGGTCATGAGAGTCTTTTTGGTGCACACATGGGTGTACAAAAAACAACTAGTCGTATTACAAGTGAGTTTTATTGGCCGGACATCACTGCCGATATCCGTAGATTCGTGTTAAGTTGCGACACATGCCAGAGAACACAGTCTAAAAATTCAATCAGACCCGCACCGTTAGGAGAGCCTGAACTGATCAGTGAACCCTACAAGCGCGTAGCATTGGATTTGATTGGGCCTATAATACCCACATCAACGAGAGGTAATCGATACGTGCTGACCACTATTGATTACGCAACAAGATTCGCCGACGCAGTACCATTGAAAAATATTGATACTGAAACTGTCGCCGAAGCCCTTTTCGGTCTTTGGAGTCGTGTTGGAATTCCTACTGAAATTTTGACGGATCAGGGGAGTCAATTCATAGGCAACGTAATGAAGGAAGTAAATCGTTTACTTTCCATCAAACATCTTACTTGCACACCATACCACCCCCAGGCAAATGGTCTGATTGAAAAATACAATGGGACATTAAAAACAGCACTTAAAAAGCTCGCCACTGATAAACCGAAAGACTGGGACAGATACATCCCTGCCCTACTATTTGCATATAGGGAGGTGCCACAATCTTCCACCGGGTTTTCACCATTTGAGCTACTTTACGGACGTACTGTACGCGGACCGATGATGATTTTGAAGGCACTTTGGACTGATGAAAAGACAGATGACGAAGTTAAGACAACTTATACATACGTCACTGACTTAAGAAACCGTCTTGAAACTATAGGCAAGATAGCACGGGAAAACTTGACGATAGCTCAGTCTAGACAGGCAGAATATTACAATAAGCACACCAAACCTAGAGAATTTGAAGTTAATGACAAAGTGTTACTGTTGCTTCCTGAAGCACATAACAAACTTCAGATGAAATGGAAAGGACCCTTTGTAGTTACCGCCAAGCTAGGGGGACTGAACTATAAGGTGCAGACAGGAAAGAGAGAGAAAATCTTTCATGTTAACCTACTCAAAAAGTACATAAGCCGTGAGGATCAAACCACTCAAGCTGATTTTGTCGTAGCGACGATAGTTACAGAAGACGAGGGGGATACTGATTGCGTCACTGGTACTTTACCAAACTGTCCTCTACAGACGGACGAAACTGTCAAAGACGTTAGGGTAAATGAAGCCTTGACAGAAAGACAGAAAAAAGAAGTGAATGAATTGCTTAATGAGTTCTCATCTACTCTGACAGACAAACCAGGGTTGACAGACTTAATAGAATTTTCACTGAAGCTGACTGACAACAAACCGATACGTTTGAAGCCGTATCCGTTGCCACACGCTAAGATAGATGACGTTAGACGTGAGATTAAGACTATGCTAGATCTAGGGGTCATAGAGAAGACTGACAGTGCCTACGGATCACCCATCGTGTTGATTAAAAAACGTGATAACTCGTTCCGTTTTTGCGTAGACTACCGCAAACTCAATCAAGTGACAGAGTTTTGTGCCGAACCTCTTCCTGATCCGGATCTCATCTTCACTAAGCTAGCTAACGCTCATTACTATACCAAAATAGATTTGTCACGCGGTTTTTGGCAAATCAAGGTCAAGGACACTGATCGACACATACTAGCTTTCACTACACCAGTAGGAAACTACACATGGAAAGTTATGCCTTTCGGAGTTTCAAACGCTCCAAGCATTTTTTCTAAAATGATGCGGTCATTGTTAGAACCACTGTACGGACGTGGAGTTGAGAACTTCATGGATGATTTAATTCTAGGCACCCAGACATGGGAGGAGCACTTAACACTCTTACGAGATGTGCTAGCCAGATTAAAGCAAGCCAACCTCACTGCCCGCCCTACGAAGTGTGAAATAGCACAATTCTCCTTAGACTTCCTGGGACACAAGTTGAGTCATGGAACTATGTCGCCAAGTGAAGCTAAGATAGCACAACTTAAGGACACTTCACAACCGCTAACAAAAACACAAGTTAGAAGTTTTCTTGGTCTTGCTAATTACTACAGAAAATTCGTACCTGATTTTAGTGCCATTGCATGTCCTCTGACTGACTTGACACGTAAGAATATGCCTACAAAAGTAGTGTGGACTGATGCATGCCAAAACGCTTTTGACACACTGAAATCTAGACTGACTTCAGATTTAGTTGTTAAACTGCCAGATTTGACAAAACCATTCTTGTTAAGGACTGATGCTAGCAACACAGGATTAGGAGCAGTGTTATTACAAGAACACAATGACACCAAACACCCAGTTGCATATGCAAGCCGTAAACTCACAACTACTGAACAGAAATATTCCACCAGTGAAAAGGAATGTCTTGCAATAGTTTGGGCCATAAAAAAGTTCGAAAACTATTTGTACGGAAAAACCTTTGTCATTGAGTGCGATCACCAGCCGTTGGCCTTTCTCGGACAGGCGCAATTTACGAACAGCCGTTTAATGCGTTGGTCTTTGTTTCTGACACAGTATGACGCAAATATTCATTACATCAAAGGGTCTTTGAATGTTGGCGCAGATTACATGAGTCGTGCTTGATGCCATCAAGTGCCGGTACTGATAGAATGTTGTTTAATCAATTAACTGAACCCTACGGATTCCTTCCTGTAAATATGAAATATAGTTGCACACTTTATTTCTAGGAATGTCGAAATTTTTTTTGTGTAAATTTTTCTTCATTGTGGACTTCTACATTTTATCATACATAATTTGTAGGAGGCATTTTATCTTTGGCAAGATAAACGCCTCAAAAGCAAGGGGGTGTCACAGTCTGATAAAATTGTCCGACTTCGTGACCCACTTGCCTTGTTTACTTCAAATTCGAATATTTGAAACCCTTGGCCCTTTGTTCAAAGCTTCCTTTTTCTAGGTGCTTCTAGAACAGGTCAAGATGTTATGTAACTTTAGGACCATTGTCCAGTTCTCGAACCAACCACATGCTTTGCGAACAGTCACGTGATACGCAATATACCTTTCTATATATGTACCCACACGCTTCCGCTCCCTCACTTCGAGCACATTTTAGCTAATTCCATCAGCTTACTCGGGTCGTGAGAGGCAGCCGGCGCCATAGAGAATCAAGGTACCCTTCGACTTCTCTCAAAGGTATCATTTTATTTAATAGTATTTGCCTATGTATTGTTTAAGTATGTATTTGTGCTATGTATTATATGATTTCCATATACACTTGAGCATGGTTCAGAGAAATAGCTGAAAACCTATATGTTACGGAATATAAATTTATTGTAACCATTTTTCCATTTCTGTACTTTAATTTATATTGTTTTAATTCACTAAGAGCCAGAATGCTGCGCTCGATATGAATTCTTCATGTAATTCAATTATTGCGTGTAATTTAAATTGTAAATTGTGAAGCGCTCTGTCGGCTTGAATTACCCCTTGTATGAACATTAATTTAACGTTGTATCTATTTTATTGCTTCATACGTCATGACTGTTAAATGGAACACATGTGAGACGATTATATTTTTTCTAAAATCTAATTGTAAGCGACGCGAAGTCGAAACTCTTTGTTCAGCGCATTTAATTGAGCCATGCCCAAGTAAGACCTGTTAGGTTGAGAATTATATCCAAACACGTTGCATCCACAGGTCGGCTCATGGTTCATGTTTCACCATGCCTCACCTGCACTAGCTTATTGGTATAAGCGTGTCGAAATCCACTCTGAGGGCCATGCTGCAAAAATTCCAGTTCCTAGCCACTAACAAAGGGACATCATTCCTTATGCACCACGTGTGTCGTTAAAGGGGGACTGAGGGAACGAATCAGCATGACTGAGTGTTGAGACCAAGGATACAAGAATAGAGCTAAGTGCAAGATCAAGTGTACAGATCTCAAAGGAACACTTTTCTGGCAATTTAGATTGACAAAAATCAGGCATAGGCGCGTAAAGACAGAGTGAAGACTATTCGCGTTGCATTCGATTTATTGTTAATTTGTTAAACTTTATTAAATCTTATTTTCTTTGTTAATACCTCTTAGTAGTTGATTTCTATGCACAATAGACCAATTAGATTAATTCTTAGATTTGAATGGGGGCGGATGAGCAGAAAGATTGATGACGAGTGCATATTAATTTAGAGGGATTTAACTGTTTTCAAATCTAGCTAAAAGTTCGCAGTTTATTAGTCTGTAAATTTGTCGTCTGAACTACAAGACGCACTTTTAATTAGTCAGATAATAAATTGAGCAACCAGTCTGCGTAGAATATGAGAGGAAGAATTAATTATATTTAAAGTCTTTTAATTATTCTAAGCAGGGTCTTTAAATAAATACTGGAAACGTAACAAAGTACACAAAGATATTAACTAATCGTAAACATACCCAAACGCACTGTTTACTAACTCAAACCTCAAAATCAGGATACGTGGTTTTAGACAGTGTCTGTTTTCAAATTTGAGCTAGCTTATATATGCTCACATCTTTACTTTCCATTGGTATAACTAGAAGAAAAGGTCACTTTACTTCACTGGCCCATGTAAGGGCCTAAAGACATGTTTCAATTATTTTTATTTCTCAAGTGGGGGAACACCTGTTTCTTTGAAAAGATACATGTTCAGACGGACAGTCCTAGGAATTTCTCATAGACAATGCTGGCCAACTCTGGGTCCGTGTTTTCAAGTTTCAGTTACTTAAGTGAAGTGATTTCCATTTATGCGGAAGTAATGGCTTAGAGAAATGGCTGCAGGTGATTAGTATCTGCTCATGCATGGCCTATAGAATGCACATCTGGTGGCCCTGCTACATAGTGCTGATTACATAATTGTATAGATATCACTCAACTGGACTGTCTAATTAGCACTTTAAAAGTTCTTTTTGTATCCTAACTTAACAACAGTTCAGAAAGAAATCTCAAAAAGCAATAGTGATGGGACAATTAATTACATTCCAAAAAGTTAAATAATTTTTAAAATATAATAATTAACCATTGCTGATGCCACTTGCATTTTGGGTGTTACAGCAGGCGTGCTATGTTTGTTGTAATCAATATATGGTATGCAGTTTATGATTGTAGCAATCTCAGGGCATGTATGTTATGTCTGTAGCAGTCAATGAGGCTATGCATATTATGTTTGTAGCAATCTGAGGGCATGTATGTTATGATTGTAGCAGTCAATAATGGTATGAATGTTAATGTCTGTAGCAGTCAATGGAGACAAGCATTTCATGACTGTAGCAGTCAGAGAGTGCTTGCATGTTACGATTGTAGCAGTCAATGAGGGTATCTATGTTATGACTGTAGCAGTCAGTGAGGGCATACATGTTTTGACTAGCAGTCAGTGAGGACATGCTTATAATGATTGTAGCAGTCAATGAGGATGCACGTGATAATTGTAGCAGTCGATAAAGGAATGCATGTATTGATTGTAACAGTCAATAAAGGGCATACACCCAACGCCAGTGTGATAACAATTGCCAGTACTAAATCAAGAGAATAGCAGCTAGTCAGTGTTCTACAACGTGAGAAGGGAAACACGTGGAACTGACAGTAAGAATATGAACAATAAATGTGTGTCTTTGTTACGAAAAGCACACAAAAAAGACTATTGCAGCTTCACCTAGACAAAGTTACGAAGAAATTATCACTTATATCTTAATAACTCCATTTTTGTCTCTGATAAGAACTATCCTGTGATTTGTGTTTTAGGATGTAAGACTGCATTAGGTATTAAATTTATTTATTGACCTCTTTACATATTGATAACCTTATGTTGGAGAAGAAATTTGATGGGGTGGATCGCTAAATATAGATCAAAAGACGGATTTATCTTCTCCTTTAGCAAAAAGTTTCCACTTACGGAAATATTATGTGACGATATTTGTTTGTTTTTAATGTTGTAAAAGAGAGAAAACGTTTACAGCGCCCTCAAATTTTCCAAATGAGAGATGACTGGTGTCTTGTAGAGAATTATTATTAACATAAATTAAGAATTTCTTCACTTGTAGTTAGGTATGGATGATTAATTAATTAATTTATTATTATTAGTAGTAGTAATAATAATAATAACCATTAACTAGGTAGCGTTAGCATCACAACGACTAAGAGAACAAAATTAAAACTCCAGTTGCGCATAACTTATGCTGAAGAGAAATAGCTAAGTCTAAGGGAACAACTAAGACTTAGGGAGCATAACTTGGACTGAAGAGAAATAGCTAAGACAAAGGGGTACATATTTAAGACTAAAGGAACATAACTAAGAAAAAATAAGCGTCCCTAAATCTAAGGGAACATAGCTACGGCATAGCTACAAAACTAAGACAAAATAAATATAAGCAACCATAACTAAGATAAAAAAAAAAGGAAAATACCTAAGACAAATAGCATGCATAAGACTAAGGGAACATAACCAAATCTAAGGAAACATAACTAAAACTAAGGGAACATAACTAAGATTAAGAGGACAAGAGTAAGGTTAAAGGAACCTAAGGCAAAGAAATATGTATAAGACTAAGGGAGTACAACTAAGAAAAAAAGTATATCCAACTCTAAGCTAACATAATTAGGTGTTAAGCACTAAAACTTAGGGTACATGCTGTATCTAAGTGGACATATCTAAGTCGTAAATAAAGAAAACTAGGAAACAGCAATTATGGCAACGTAAAAGAAGGCTTCAGTTGTGAAGGCAGCATGTTGTATAACCAGAAATTAACGAACATCAAAGAATAACCGTTTCAACCTAAGACCGTTTATATATGCCAACCGTCTAGACAAGAAAACGTTTAATTCACATTACGTCATAGCCTTTCTGGCAGATCATATTTATTTCGTAAGTGAAAAGCATTAAATTCAGAGCTTCGATTGATTTTAACGGATGAGGACATCACTACGAAAAGTTTCAAGCTGTGGTCAAAGTTTAAGTCAGTTACTATCTATTTGGTAAGACACTCCCGGGATCCTGTGCTCTTCACTATCCAAGGGAGATTATCACTTTTGTCAGTCGAGAAAATTTACAAATCTTTAGCTGCATAGAGTTGATGACATCGCTACCTCAGACCCAGCGCGCGCATGTACATGCATCGAAAACTGTATATACCTCAGTCTGTGCTCAAGCACAATCAACATGTACCAACATGTACACACGCCAACATATACTCTCAGACATACACACGAATTCATACATTCACGCACAACACACGTGCGCAAAGATTAATAGTTTACACGCGCAGCATACACACACTAGGTTAATTTCACAGAACATATCATCACACGATCCAGTTGCACACATATAATCCCAACACGAAATCTATTCATCACTTTAAGTCCACTTGACAATAATGTGAACAGATCATCGCTGCCTTTTTCTTGTTGGGGTTTATGTAAATGCCAGATTTTAGTATTGGTCTCGATGTGAACAAACACGTTATAAGTGATGGGAATTTGCAGATTTTCAAAATTAGTTCCGTTCAACCAAGTGTATGGAAAATAATTTTGCGTCAAGTTACTGCAGAAAAGTAGGGTTACTTGATAACCAAAAACTGTATGCTGTTCATCATATTACGTTTTACATCATATTACGTTTCACTTCATATTACGTTTTACATCATATTACGTTTCACTTCATATTACGTTTTACATCATATTACGTTTTACATCATATTACACAGTACACTTGGCAAAGAATACGTATCATTTAACACTATGCTTTACCACGTTGTATTACACTGCCGTAATCATCACCATTTACTTGAGCAACAGTTACGTTAAGACGGACGAGGTGTCCCTGTATCTCAGTACGATTCACTAAGAACATCACAGGGCGGGCAAACAATTGTGAATCTTTCAATATTGAAATTAAGCCCCCCCCCCCTACGATTTAAGTACAAAATAGTATCATTAAACGATGTTTTCATAAAACTGATGCATTTATGCTTTCGTTTCATGGTGACACAGTTTATCCAAAGTATGATTCTCGCATATGTGCTAAGTTGGTAGTGCGCACAACAAAAAAAAAAAAAATCAGGGACGAGTCCGCAAAGCTATTAATGGGAGGTAAACCACTTTATTGAACTAAGTAAGCCCATAGTTTCTATGGGATGAACTCCCCTGTTCCAGAAACATTTAATTTTTCCCGGTTCGCGCTAGTGTTTGACATAACGTGTAATCCACGACTGTTTCAAAACTCATTCATCAAAATTTCTGTTCTTAAATTATTATTCTTTCTCTCTCTCTCATATTACATTGCACGTACGTTTGTCACTGTGCTTTTTATGCATAATTTCCCTCTGTCCATTTGACCCTGCAGTATATTTTTCACTGCTGAATTTTGGGGGCTTTGTTAGTTATTGAGCGTGAATGTGTTTATAAATATATTTTTAAAAACGAAGAAAATTACATTTTGATGTAAACAGGAACTGACAGGATAAAAAGCTAACTTTTTACATTTGTCATTATCTCTTGTCAAATAAGATCGATCTAATTAAGTGTGCTGATAATTGCCAAGTGATTTTATTTAAAATATTTATTTTTTTTCTGTTTTTCTCTCTCTTTATATTCTTAGTCTAGTATTTATTTTCTCGTTTTTTTTTCTCTCGCACCGTCTTACTTCTCCCCTTGATTTCTCGAATTTTGTTTGTCTTTATTATTTTCTCTCTCTCTCCTCCACGCCCTCCCCCAACTTCTGTGTATTTATATATAACATCTCACTCTATATGAGCGTTTGCTCGCGCGCTTTTGTATGCTTTATTTTTTTCTGTCGCGAGGTACTCTGGGGTGGCGGTGTACTAATGAATTACACATCAAATATGTTCAATTAGTTAATGATATTAAACATCTATAAGTGCTAATGCAGAGTACGGACCACTGGTTAAATGTGCATATCTGCAACCTTTACGCTGATATGCTGGTGCGCCACTGTCAATTTGATTCACAGCCCCCCCCCCCCCCCAGTTATTTATACCGATAAATACATTTATAAAATAGATCTACAAACGGATATATAGATGGAGAGAGAACAGGATGCATTGATTAGACTGTTGGTACACTTTACGATAACAAAGAAAAGAAGATACGTTACACTAACAGATACTCTAGACTGAAGAATAATAATACAAAATAATAAAAGAAAAAAAGAATAAAACTAAATACATTCTGTCCAATTTGCTCACCATTAGGCAATTCAAACTAAAACAGTTCATTTTAACGTTTCACTGGAGTCACTGCCAAACCATATTAGTTTCAGTCATTGATGCAACCGGCCAGTTGCAGAGATAGTCACAATTTGGCAGGCACTCAATAGGACACGCCATGAATAACAACACAGTAGGCACTCAATAGGACACGTCATGAATAACAACACAGTAGGCACTCAATAGGACACGTCATGAATAACAACACAGTAGGCACTCAATAGGACACGTCATGAATAACAACACAGTAGGCACTCAATAGGACACGCCATGAATAACAACACAGTAGGCACTCAATAGGACACGTCATGAATAACAACACAGTAGGCACTCAATAGGACACGCCATGAATAACAACACAGTAGGCACTCAATAGGACACGTCATGAATAACAACACAGTAGGCACTCAATAGGACACGTCATGAATAACAACACAGTAGGCACTCAATAGGACACGTCATGAATAACAACACAGTAGGCACTCAATAGGACACGTCATGAATAACAACACAGTAGGCACTCAATAGGACACGTCATGAATAACAACACAGTAGGCACTCAATAGGACGTCAGGAATAACAACACAGTAGGCACTCAATAGGACACGTCATGAATAACAACACAGCAGGCACCCAAAGCCACATCATAGATTTAAGAATAAAGAAAAAAAGCTGAAACCCTGAGACATATGTAATTGCAGAATATAAATAACTGCAAATGACTACATTGATAAATACTTATTTTGGCTTATGTCTCTGTGTAATAAATAAAAGTTAGACACGTTTTAAATTAGCATAGCATTCCTACTAGACGTAGCCATTCATACAATACAGAAACACTTACCTTTTCCAGCTAAGGGTCTGTTTTGTTTACAACCCCAAATTATAGGGAGGGACTTAGTCTTTAACGCTCACCCAAAGATTCGTCTGCAAAGAGTAAGGAGTATGATCTCCACCCTGGATTTCTTGATACCACACCCATCTCTACATATTCTCACTCTTTGACTCAATCAAAATTAAGAATCCACCAGGAACTAATTAATATTTATGATTTTCTCACATCTTCCACGTCCACATTCTTTAACTCACATGTCACCTATGCAAAAAACAACAAGTTCATAATTACATCAGCCTAAAAGTTGCACAACAGTTAACAAGATTACAGATCTAATGATTAAGCTGACTGCACTACTGTTTAAATGATAGGGATCAAGTGTTCTCAAGAATGATAACAATAGCCCTACCCTACGGCTACTACTCTACTCACACTCACTCTGAGACAACTTATCCTCCCCCTACCTCCCCACCCCTGTCCATTCTGGAATTTCACTTCAGAAATAAACTTATAAACATTTCCAAATCATACAATAACATCTCATTAAAAAATATAGATCAAAATATGAAAATTCAAAAAAATATGTAGGAGGCTTTCCCATCATATGATAGTTTCTCTCTTGTATTTTCTACTTAGTGTGCATTTTTGTTGTTGTCTCTTTATTATTATTCTTTAATTTATGTGTGTGTGTGTGTGTGTTGTACTATCTCCCTCTGTCTATCTGTCTGCTTTCTTCATGTTTGACACTCTTCTCTTCAGATTCTATCCCCTCCCCTCAAACTTTCTTCTTCAGTCAGTCAGTTTCTGTGAATCTCTCCTTTCCTTTCTCTTCCTCCCTCGCTTCCCCACTCTCTTTGTCATTGTCCCTCATTTAATTCATTACGAATTCGATTCCCATCATTAACACTTTCTGTCTTTACCTTCCAGTCCCGCCACTTCAGGTCACTTGATGGATAAATCCGTTTCTCTTAATTTCCACTCTAGCTGCTGTTACAGACTTCTCAAGTGCATTCTGGTACTACGAAAAAATGCTGGGCGTAGCGAATGTGTTGTCTTCTTTTCTTTGTCCCAAGCTGCAAGTGTTGTTACTAAAATTAGATTTCTCCTTCACTGAAGATCTCATCCTGCCATTACACCGTTATAGCCGCCAATTCGTCTTCGTGAAAGAAACTCTGGATGTACACATTTACGACAGGCTTGTGTGCTTAAGCTTTTATGAGCATGTCTGTTTGTCGAAGAGACAGATGATTCATTGGCGTCTAGGAAGTGACTGTCGCTGCTGTGTTACGGTCGTTGGCAACAGTTTGTGAAGGCAATAAAAGTACTGAAGGACGCCGTAGAGCTTGGGTGACAAGTTAACTCCATGGACAAGTTGGTGTTGAAAGTGACATAGATAGATAGACAGACAGACAGAGAGATAGATAGACAGATAGATAAAGGATACTGACATGGACTTTTGCAAGAACACACTCTACATGGATGGGTAAAATGAAGTAATGATGTAACATATCTGTAAGGATGGATGAAATGGTGAAGTTATGTAATATATCTGCAACGATGTGTGATATGATGTAATGAAGTAATATATATGTATGGAAGGATAAAATGATGTAATGTACTCGTAAGAATGGATAAATGGATGGACAGTTGAGGGCATTGAGGTAGGTCTGCACGGAAGGATAAATGCTGAGACAGATTCCAAACATTAATAAATGAGAGACGAAGGACATTTCTATCGAAAGCTATTAATCAAAAATGGAGGGAGGGAGG
This sequence comes from Sinotaia quadrata, assembly GCA_028829895.1. Taxonomy (NCBI): domain Eukaryota; kingdom Metazoa; phylum Mollusca; class Gastropoda; order Architaenioglossa; family Viviparidae; genus Sinotaia; species Sinotaia quadrata. The sequence goes on from CM054181.1 coordinate 84,035,280, forward strand.
AAGGGAGGGAGGGACAGATTAAAATACGAGGAGCATGGAAGGAGAATTTAATAAGATTTGAACTCTTGAGAGTCTCTGGAGACGGATGCCTCAACCTTCGCTGCACATCAAGTCAGACATGATTCCATCCAACAAAATTGTTTTCTAATCGGTATCAATCGCCTCGTATGCACCCCGTGCTTACTCACCAATAGAATGGAAATTAGGTGCTTTGGTTTAAAAAATAAGTAATTAGAAAATGTATACTTGATAAATAAAGTTGATCTTTTCATGGGTTTTAAGCAAGAAAACAAATTAAAACAAAAGCAAAACAGAATCACGCAAACATTGACTTTTAGCCTTGAAGCAAAAGAGTACGTCACTTGTCGACATAACAAATGAGAAAGTCAGGCATGCGATAGACATACTGTCGGAGAAGCACAGATAATTCTTGCAACCATATACATGCATGGGAGAGAGGGACACACACACACACACACACACACACACAGAGTTTGCATAAATAACCAGTCAGCCACAGACAAGCATACACTACAGGAAAAAACAGAGAAACAGACAGGCTCAAAAACAAACCCCAGTCATAAAGATCAACATAGATAGATAGATAGATAGAATTCAGAGGGGGAGGGAAAGAAAGAAGTAGCAACAAAGATATCTATGTCGCATACCTTCCTCCACACAAGTACGCACGCACACAAAAAGGTCGATACAGAGATAGTTAGGCAGTCACTCATAGGCAAAAAAGTTGAGAAAAAGGCTCGCTCTCTCCCTTATCTTTTACACACACACACACACACACACACACACACACACACACACACACACACACACACACACACACACACACACACACACACACACTTTATTGATGAGAGACACCTCTCAGATGTTGAAACCAAGAACGGAAATGTGAAATTCCCCACCCTCACAAAATTAATATGAAAGAGAAGAATGAATACTCACAAACACACATACACACGCATACACACATAATATTAATGAAGGAAGACACCTCTCAGATGTAGGAACCAAGAACGGAAATTTGAAATTCCCCACACTCAGAGAATTAATATTAAAGAAAACAATTAACACACACACACACACACACACACACACACACACACACACACACACACACACACACTAGCGAATACTATAATGCAGACACCCAGATATACGTACTTTCAAATTAAAACCAATAAAACCAAGAGAGAGAGAGAGAGAGAGAGTGAGAGAGAGAGTGGTATGTGTGAATTTATGAGTATGAAAGAGTGAAAGAGGTTGTGAGATAATGACAGAAGGAGGCACACCAACAAACAGATGAGCTACATGTACGTCCAGTCTCGACTTTGGTTCACACTCACGGGACACGCGCTGCTCAGGGCCGGTAACTGACGTGCGGACCAGACAAGAGGTCGCCTCAAGAAGAGCGATCCGATTGCTCTCTGATCGGTACACGTCACGAAAGGACGAAAAGCGCTGATAGGAAAGTAGATACGGTTCCAGAGGGAATTCTGAAAGCACTGGGAGTGGTCACAGAAACGGAAGCTATCCACGCTATACTCTCATACTACTCAGTTCTCACCTAGCCTCCTCCTTCACTCCCCCCTCCCCCCGCCCTACACGCGCAGTCTTTGGCCTTCTTCTCAAAATGCGCTACTTTGAATACAACCAATCATGCTCGCTTGCGTCAGATTCAGCCAATCACCTACTGGAGTTCAGTTCTATTCTCATTCATTTTCATCCGGTCCTATGCCCAGCAGTACCTTACATTAGGTCATTACGTCTCACTTTTCTGCGATGACGAAAGCAGAATTAGTAATTTGTAATTTGATTTTCAGTTTTGACCGCTACCACCTTCTTTAACACTCAAAATGTGAAATGTAAGCACACGTTACTTTTCTCTGGTTGCCGTGGTGGTGTTGAAAAGTGTCAGTAGGAAACGCTTGCAAATTGGGGAAGTTTTGTCGAGACATGCAGAATATATGATTCTCTGCCTCAACAATTCGGACTACCACTACTATATAACTACTACTATATAACTACTACTACTATTGCTACTACTTGAACTTTTAAAAGCTCAAAGTGTTTGACAATAATACCACATAAGACGCATGGTCTTTTTACAAATTACTTAAACGTAAAAGAAAAAACTAAAGCTGTTTAAGAAAACGAAATGATGAGTCCAACATACAAAATGGCAATATGCTACACACAGCTGTTCTAGTAACATGCACCGTACATCATATAACACACCCGCCCCTTTCCCTACCTGCCAATACACTTATTATATTGCTATCTTCTAACAGACGGACATGGGGGTGGATGTTACTTAATTGAACACTGAGTGGTGTGCAGTTTGAGTAATTTCTCTTTGCCTCTCGACACATAACACCCATACTTACAAAACAATTTTCACAACAGAGTAAGGAAAATAATTAATTATTTAATCTAAACTTTTAAGTAACATTTGTGTGACGTTTTGCTGGGAGATGAGCAAGATGTTAATTCTCCACCATCCTGGGGACCCGTAACCTTAGGCTAATTCCCCAAAACACACCTGGCTGGCTACACGTGTTGGATATAAGGAAGATAGATAATGTAGAAAAGAAGAGTGATAGTCGAGAATATTAAAGCTCCGACGCCCCCCCCCCCCCCCGATACGTACAGCCAGGTATATTAATTAAATACAGGTGACAGTCTACAACAGAGGTGCACAAATTTTTAGGTCAGAGGGCAAAATTCCCAATTGATAGTGCGTGGAGGACCTCAAGTCAGATTGCACAAGGATGGCTCAGTAGAAAAAACCCCAACACAAATAATGAAATAAAGTCCTCCGGGGGCTGCAAAGAGCCCTGTCTTGGGTTGCATGCAGCCCGTGGGCCGCGGTTTGTGCACCCTGTTCTACTACATATAACATTTAAGTAAGCCACACCAACACGAGTGGTCTAAGTGTCAATATTAAAAAAAAATATTTAAAGAGAAATAAATACGACAGGACTGCTGCTACAAATCGTGAATAGTTCAACGGTTATAATTAGAGTTTAATGTGTGTAACATTCATAATTGTGACCATACAGTATCATAAAAGTTTTCTAGAGGTCTATGACACTCTTGTGGTTATTTGAGTTACGTTCGTATAAGCGAAATTATGAGAGAAGCTGTACTGCTATTGATTTTATGGCCCCCTAATCTCGGGATGTGCCTGACGCTGTCATCCAGGGTCCTAGTGGGTGCTGCAGCAGAGGCACACGTGGTCTCTTGTCCATAGGTCGTTCTGCTCTGGTGCTGCTTCGTGGCTCAGCGCCCATCGATAGCCAACGTCGGAAATAAAGTGCTGATCTGCCAGCTAAAGCACATGTGCTTAAGAGTTTGTCCACTTGTGTTCCCTGATAGAACCCTGTTACGTTCATGGCCGTCACACAGCCTAACATCCTAAGTGAAATGTGTAGCAATATGAAAATATAGTTAAAGGTAACATAAACATGAATATAATATTTAGTTATACAAACAAACCACAAACCTTCGGTAGAAATATGCTCAGGATGAGTTCCTGCTGCGTTAGTAACCGGTAATAAGGGTGACAGATGATTCATTTTCTTTATTCCTTATTTTTATTGTTACGTGCGTTGCAAAATGATTCTATTCCGTCTTTAATAATAAAATGATCATTATGACTTTTGACATATTTTGAGGAAAGTAGTTCCATAATATTCTGTCTATCAGTGTTCACGCTAGAAATTATTGTTGTATTTGACTGACTGTTCCTGTCACATGGACGGTGATTGCGCAGAGGTGCGAATGAAGGCATTGAAAGGCGTGCGCCCTCTGGCCCCTGTTAGAGTCAACTGGAAGGTGAGTGCGTGAAGATGTGAATGAAGATGCTGATTGGGCGTGAGTGTTCCGGACACAATGCATCCAAACTGAGAGGTCTGCATTAATTTCTCACCCTCAAACTTCCCACATTTCCCAGGTTGTAACGCCTTTAAATAGGGATGAATTTTCCTATTCAAGGGTCTGTCTCTCTCTCATTGCTTGCATCTCGTCTCCCTGTATGTCTGCTCGCCATTAAGTCAGAGGGTTATGCAAGCACAAGATCAGGGTGTGTAAGACATATCTGTTTCTGTGAACATTGACGCTTTTTTTTTTCCTCGAGGAAAACAGACATGAGACGTTTTGCTTCTCGAGACGGCCCGGTGTTTATAGTAAAATGCCTGAAAGATATGGTTAGTTTTATTGCGTATATTCGACTTACTAAAGAGTTCCTCAAGGGGAGTGAATCGTCTGAGGTTGCTCTTTTGGCATTGCAGCCTAATAGAATTTATGACTGGATGTTAAATTTCCCACTACAGGGAGGTAGGGGTGGAAAAATAGTGATGTTGTTATGAGGGTGAAGCACATATAAGCATCGAGAGTTCTAGTCAATATTGTTGTGGTGTTCCACTAGCTGGGGGAAGAGGCTTAGTACAGAAATCTCTTGATTGTTGCGCAGAATTGCATTAAGTAGTATCGCATGCCAAGATACAAACTAGCAGCCGATGACCTACTTTGCCGCCAGGCAAAACAAGCGCTAAGCACACACACACCGCTCTGTACACACGTACGTCCACCCTTCCACATTACGTCATTGTCTTCTTACGTCATTGTCGTCTTAGGTCATTGTCTTACGTCATTGTCTTACATCATTGTCTTCTCACGTCATTGTCTTACGTCATTGCCTTCACCACGCCGCCGCCAGGGCTTATAATGGGTGGGAGCTAGCGAGCTAGATTAAAAAGATTAGGCCCAGCTTAATGGGAAGACACGTTCTCCTTGTGTAGTAGAAGTGTGGGGTGGGAAGTAGGGTGAGACTAGATGGATCAGATTTATCCTTTACTTCTGATCAATAATAAGAATTAAACGAAACTCCCTCACAATGAGAATGGAAAACATAAGAACAAACGACTTCAATGCAATAAACATGAGATATTTCTTACAAATAAAGCTAATTACAACTGTACAATTTGAATAAACAATGTCACAGAAGAGTGTCTTTTTGCTGGTGGTCAATGGGAGCACTCTTGAGCATGGCCGTGGTCCCTTTATATCTCAGCTCAAAAAGCATATAATTTCAAATACATGTACCCTGATGAACCAACAAAAGTGGACAGTATGCCATACACTTTGCTGTCGAAATGTTGCAAGTTGCATGCCAGCTGATGAACGCAATCTTCTACCAGCATATATTTAAAAATTAGAAAGATAGTTAAACTGGAAACCGACACTGGAGCATAGCAAAAAGAAGAGATATTGATTTGCATTTTTCTGTAAACAAGTAAGCAGCGAAGACTGCGAATAGTTAGGCAATGAAGACTGCGAATAGTTAGGCAATGAAGACTGCGAACAGTTAGGCAATGAAGACTGCGAACAGTTAGGCAATGAAGACTGCGAATAGTTAGGCAATGAAGACTGCAAATAGTTAGGCAATGAAGACTGCGAATAGTTAGGCAATGAAGACTGCGAATAGTTAGGCAATGAAGACTGCGAACTGATAGGCAATGAAGACTGCGAATAGTTAGGCAATGAAGACTGCGAATAGTTAGGCAATGAAGACTGCAAATAGTTAGGCAATGAAGACTGCGAATAGTTAGGCAATGAAGACTGCGAATAGTTAGGCAATGAAGACTGCGAACTGATAGGCAATGAAGACTGCGAATAGTTAGGCAACGAAGACTGCGAACTGATAGGCAATGAAGACTGCGAATAGTTAGGCAATGAAGACTGCGAACAGTTAGGCAATGAAGACTGCGAACTGATAGGCAATGATGACTGCAAATAGTTAGGCAATGAAGACTGTGAATAGTTCTGCAATGAAGACTGCGAATAGTTAGGCAACGAAGACTGCGAACAGTTAGGCAATGAAGACTGCGAACTGATAGGCAATGAAGACTGCAAATAGTTAGGCAACGAAGACTGCGAACAGTTAGGCAATGAAGACTGCAAATAGTTAGGCAACGAAGACTGCGAACAGTTAGGCAATGAAGACTGCGAACTGATAGGCAATGAAGACTGCAAATAGTTAGGCAACGAAGACTGCGAACAGTTAGGCAATGAAGACTGCGAACTGATAGGCAATGAAGACTGCGAACAGTTAGGCAATGAAGACTCTGAACAGTTAAGCCGTGAAGACTGAACAGGTAATGAGACAAGTTCTTCACAAGACACAAGGGCAGACCGAAAAGAAGTAAAGCAGGGCGTAGCACTGACCGTAGGGCTTATGTACAGCCCCTGTAGGAGATATTTGCGAATAGCACTGTTTCTTCTTATTTCCTATAGGCTGTTCTCCAGATACCGAAGATGCACTTTTTCCGGGGGTTGAGAACTGCTAAAGAATTAATAAAGGCAACCAAGGTGATGGTGGTGGTGGATGGAGAGGCTGCTTTTAACCTCTATCAAGAAATGACGCAAAATAAAACAAACCACGCACACACATACACCATAACACGCATACATACATGTGTAAGCATATATATATATACTATAACACTCAGGTGCATAGATACACCAGCAACACATGCATTGATACACCACACACACACACACACACACACACACACACACACACACACACACACAAGTTTACATCTGATAAATACACACACATTTCATATCTCAGAAAGTAAAATAAATAAATTACTCCAAGTCGCGTTTTTATTTTTTCTGAAGTACTTATCTTTTGTCGAACATGTATCAATAGAAAAGTTAAGCATCATTTATATTACAGCACAGAGATGAATATTTTAGTCATCACCGCAAACCCTAAGATGTGACTTAAGTTTGATTTAAAAAGATAGTTTCTTCTAGATGGCAGGATCATGATATGATTTTTTAAAAATTGGCCCCTATGTAAATCTTCCATGACGGGTACTCGCTAAATGTTACTAGTGTCTTAAGATAGAGATAGAGTGCATACATGGATGAGGTCAGAGAGGTATAATGGGTTAGAGTCAGTCAGTGAAATCTAGCACAGTGAAGAGGCCTTGAACTTGATTCTTTAATGAACACACAGGCAGTGTAGGGAAAAGGGACTAGTGAAGTGAGCAGAGATCCAGTATAGTAAAGAGACAGCACAGTGAACATCCAGCCTTTGTAGAAAATAGAGAACCAGTGCAGTGAACAACCAGCCAGGGGAGTAAATAAGGAGCCAGTTTTATAAACAGAGAGCCAGTGCAGTGAACAGTTAGCCAGTAGAGTAAACAAGGAGCCAGTTTTGTAAACAGAGCCAGTGCAGTGAACAGCCAGCCAGTGGAGTAAACAAGGAGCCAGTTTTGTAAACAGAGAGCCAGTGCAGTAAACAGGCGGCCAGTGGAGTAAACAAGGAGCCAGTTTTGTAAACAGGCGGCCAGTTTTGTAAACAAGGAGCCAGTTTTGTAAACAGAGAGCCAGTGCAGTAAACAGGCGGCCAGTGCCATGACAAGGGAATAATGTCGGGTGTGTGAATGAGAGGTCGTGTGTGGGGTTCCAGGTGCTCATAGACTGTGTGATTCGAGCTTGTGTGTTGTAAACTTCGTGAAGTTTTTGCAAGAGGCAGCGTGACGAACCAGGTGGGAGAGAGTTGCAGTAAAAAAGTCTTCACAGCACTAGTGAACATCTTTCTTTGTTTGTTCGTTCGTTCATTTCGTTCGTTCTTTCTTTCTTTCTTTCTGACTGATAGAATGTTGCAAATAGAATATATCTGTCTTAGGTACACAACCTTGATGATGTTCACAACCTGCTGATGAAATGAGAAAAGATGACGACACTCATATTTCTGTAAGGTTGGCATGACCTGATAGAAATGGCAGCTACTGATAACTGGTTGTAGATATATATTTGCGTATAGAGATGACATTCTGAAGGAATCAGTGCTGTTTGAGTATGGAGCTTGTGACATATGTGACCACCTCAGCAATGATTCCTCAGCCCGATATCATAGAACTGGCCAGACTTGTGCAGAATACAACCCGTTGGACACTGGACGACGACTTGAGAGAGGTTGTGTGTGGAGGACGACAAGAGGTGGTCCAAGAATAGAACCCTATGAAATAACAAAGTTCGGGTGGACTAGGTTGATGGTCTCGCAATTTACGGACTAGTGTCTATCTGTGTTCTGTCTGGCATGACTTGATCAATGCTAGATCTGTGCCACAAATGCCAAATACCCTTTGATATTGTTGCCTGTAAAATTAATTAGTATTCTGTCTCAGCATCCATTATTTTGTTATAACAAACAATGTATGAAGATTTATTTCCTTATTTTTTTAACGAAACGAAATAAAAGTAAATTAAAAGCTAAGCAAAAATGAAACAGAACTAAAGGAAAAGAAACTTAACAAAGCCAAGCAAGAAAATGATAACAAAACTTAGGAAAACAAAATGAAAAGAAACTTAATAAAGCCAGAAAATAAATGACAACAAACCCTAACAAAGCAAAACGAAATGAAATGAAAATAATGCCAAGCTACAAAGTAGTAAAAAAAACTTAGCTAAACAAAAGGAACTGAAATGAAACACAGTTTAACCGAAACGAAATAAATTAAAGGAAACAAAATGCGTGAAAGAAAAGAAGAGAAAACCAAAGGGCAAATCAGTGGGGGCTTTGTATCAACGCATATTCTTTCACACATTCAGGTTCATTTGCTAATCTCCAGTTTCAGTTTTGTAAATTTCGCAAAGTAAAATGAAAACAGCACAAGAGGAATAATGAGATCGGCATTTCGAATTTAATATATCCAGGAAAGTTTACTATACAATTACAGTAGCGACCGTCCGTGAAGTAGATAAAACTTTGCAAATGGAAACCACTCACTCACTCCCTCACTCACTCACTCACTTTAAACTACAAGATGATTCTACTCCACATGTATTATGACACTTTTTTTACCAGGGTCTAGGACACTGTCTCCTGTGTAGCACACCACTGTGTCAACAAAACTAATTTGTTGTTTGCATGAAGAATTGCCGGGAGACCGCCACTCGAATGACGGGTTCTTCATTTCCTTATCATCGATCTCGGTCTTCCATTCTTATTTATTTTCGTGTTACCCAAACGTTTAGAGTCATGGAAACAGTAAATTGCATTCATACCCAAACGTTTAGAGTCATGGAAACAGTAAATTGCATTCATACCCAAACGTTTAGAGTCATGGAAACAGTAAATTGCATTCATACCCAAACGTTTAGAGTCATGGAAACATTAAATTGCATTCATACCCAAACGTTTTGAACCATGGAAATAGTAAATTGCCTTGAATGCAATGACCATTTGATGCGGACAGTAAAACTGTGCATTGACTATAATGACAATTTAATGAATACAATGTGTATTAAGAATAGAATGGTGACTATACACAGCAGTGTGTAAAATATGTGTTCTTGTAATGGTGATTTTAAAATGTGTATTAAGAATAGAATGGTGACTACACATAGCAGTGTGTAAAATATGTGTTCTTGTAATGGTGATTTTAAAATGTGTATTAAGAATAGAATGGTGACTATACACAGCAGTGTGTAAAATATGTGCTCTTGTAATGGTGATCGTAAAATGTGTATTAAGAATAGAATGGTGACTATACACAGCAGTGTGTAAAATATGTGTTCTTGTAATGGTGATCGTAAAATGTGTATTAAGAATAGAAAGGTAACTATATACAGCAGTGTGTAAAATATGGGTTCTTGTAATGGTGATCGTAAAATGTGTATTAAGAATAGAATGGTGACTATACAAAGCAGTGTGTAAAATATGTGTTCTTGTAATGGTGATCGTTTTGATCTTTTCTTTCTTCAGTTTAATATCAGGCGACTCCATCTCTGGTAAACCTGTGGGTTTGCAATTATCTGGGGAGGTACTCGGAAGAGCTGAACGCATTGCACATTTCACGGTGTCTGAGATCTGTATTAAGTTCAGCGTCCAGCCATTAAGGTCAGAGTTCAAGTATCTAGCTGTGGTCTTTACTTCTCTTAAAGCTTCTTCCTAAGATCAATATGTTTGTATTTGCGAACTGTTACAACTCACATATGTTGCTTGTGTGCAGACGAATGCAGAACGAATATGACCCCACAACAATTAGAGTGAACATATGTGACTTGTATTTGGCATAGAATTGGTCCTATTTACACCATAATTTGGCGTCATTGTATTACAACGAATTGTTTGCCTCAAGCATTCCCATGACACTTCCCTTGGAGCTAGAAAATTGCACCATTCTTGTACTCTGAACTTTAGCAGCAAATTTGTGTTCTGTATAGTGATAAAAAATATTGTGAAAATCTACTTGTTTAGATTATTTTAATTACGAAAAGAATTCAATATTAATTGTTTGCTTCTGCAAAACTTCGAGCTCAGTAATGTAGGCTAACGATGATCTGAAAGTTTTAATTGGATCATAGCAATGATCCGTGAACACTTCGTAGATAACTCACTCAGAATAACGCATAGAGTTATGCCCCTTGTAATCCTCGTTCATTTTGACACTTCTTATCAGTACTAACATTTACTTTGACTATATATATATATATATATATATACCTTGGATAGTTTACGGGATGTAAAAATAATATAATTACATTGACCAATTTTCAAAATTTCAGATTTACTCAGTTACCGTCATTTTGTTTATTCATCTCAAGGTTACGCGAAAGCGGCGGAAGCCGAAAGCGCCTCCCCCTACATTAGCAAGCAAGCAAGTCATGTCAAGGAAGTATGAAGTACACCTTACAAAGTATTTTTCAGTGATACTAGCGTCTATTACATTGAGATGCACCCGGTGGACGGTGAAAAAGGATTATTATTATTACTTTTAAGCCCTTAAAGCCTTAGTACTCTTTAGCCCCAAAGTGCACACGGGTCCAATGATTACTGCTTAACCTTGCAAAACATTTGGTAAAATTATTTTGTGCAGACGTCTTATTTCACACTTTTCATTTTAAAAAAAATAAGAAGGGGTTTGTGATCATGGGCGTTCATGCTCAACTGCTTTGCAAACTCACGTTGCAGATTAGGGTGTGATATTATACTTTTATTTATTTATTTATTTTTTTTTTTGGGGGGGGATGGACGTGGGAGGATAGGACTACACTATACATGGAAACTAAAATGCATTACATCAAAACTATAGAATTTCGTTTTCTTGATTAGACAGAAACGTTTTTATGAATAGCACGAGTCCAGTGATACTATGCAGGGTATCAACTCTCGCTTCAATAAACCTCAAGATTAGTGTCGAATACAGGAGATTTTTCGCGCGCAGCTGCCATGTTGTAGGAGTTGCGGTGGAAAACGAGTTTTCCAATTGTTCCACATGATGGGCGTCCTGTGTTAAGTGCTAACCGACAATTCTCACAAATCATGTCACAGCTTTACAAGTTATCGCTGTTTTCGTTTGTCAAGAAGGATTATTTGTCTAACGGGGAAATACTGAAAATCACATTAGAGCAAATGTTCGAAAAGATGTACGTAAAACGGAATATCGAACAATATGATAGAGAAGTATTCCACAATAATTCTTAACTGGGTTCTCGCGCGCACATAGATAGATAGATAGATAGATTGTAGTGATGTATACTTTTTCCTGTGTGGGAGCACAGTAGTAGACTTGTAGACTGGCTGATGTAGAAGAGGGACCTGTCGGTGAATGGAACCTAGAATGGACTGACATAAGGATGAATGAACAGACACGTTTATACTCCTTTCGCTCCCCACCCCCAACCATCACCACCTCGTCCTCGGCCATACCTCTTCCCTTTGCTTTTCCTTTCCCAGTCTGTTTTTTGCCGGGCTGAAGTAAACATAGATTACTATCGTCATTGCAACAGCACGTGCAGACCGTTCCAGTGAGCGCGCAGTGCCCCCTAGCGGCTGCAAACGGAGATTGAACGCGACCAGGAATCAATGCAGTGACGATTCCATGCCCGCCATGTTGAGTTCAAGCCGGCTGCCCTTTGACTCTGCTAGCTTGCCGATAAGGTATCACGTTTCAATCCCGGGTTTATTGCGAAATCAATTTGCACTTGTAATTCGTTACAATTTTGCGAGTGCACGTTATCAAAGAGCGCCGAACGCGGCAGAAACGTTTGGGAGATGCAGATGATAATGAACTCTGCAAGAACAATGATAAACGACAGCAATTACCCACCCACCCTCCTTTATCTTTTGTGCTCTAGTGTTTAATAACTGCTCTATTGGACCTAATTAAGGTGAATGAGCGAGTGAGTGAGTGAGTGAGTGAGTGAGTGAGTGAGTGAGTGAGTGAGTGACATGGAGAGAGTTATTTGTCTGCAACTGGGTGTGGGCAAACCAATCACGTGTTTGTTACGCACAAAGGAATAATGGTGCAAACAGACACCCAGCACGCCACGTTCTTTTGTAGCTTTCAACCCTTCATCCAACACTTAGTCAGAAACACGTCTCCATGGTGGAAGCCATTTTTTTAATTTATAGAGTGGAAAATAATCTCCCTTCAACTGATGGGCATAAGATGGCAACTTTTGACTGGAGAGGGGATGTGTATACACTGAAAGTACTTGCTGAAGAATTGAACACTTTGGGCTGCGTAGACACTGAAAGAACTTGTTTGAGAATTGAGACCTGTGGGTTGTGTATACACTGAAAGAACTTGTTTGAGAATTGAGACCTGCGGGCTGTGTATACACTGAAAGAACTTGTTTGAGAATTGAGCACTATGGGACACTATAAAAAAGATCACTTGAGTAGGAGGACACTGTATGCTTTCTTTCAGACATGTATGATTTAAACTAGTATAAAGTAGTGTCATGGCTGTCAAGAGAATGATGGAGTCGGTGGAGATAAGTGTCATGACCAGTTGTGTCATGGTCAGTTGTGTCAAAGGCTGCAGATAAATAAAAAAAGTGTGGGAACTCGATCAGTCTATTGCTTAAAGCAGGGGAGAAGGACATGAACAACTTTTCAAAGGGCAGATTCAATACTGTGACAGGGGAGATAAAGCTGACTTAAAATCACTGTAGAAAGTATTATGCTCTAGATGAGATGTTAACGGAGACAGTACATTTTCCCAAGGCTTTATATATATATGATAATTTAAAGACTGGGCAATAGTGTCTCATGACTATTTTTAAAAACACTGTACGCATAATTATAAGAAGTGATGCGAAATGCCTATAGAAAGAGAAATATTAATGATGTGTGTTAATGAAGCATTAATGAAGCATTAAATGTAAACAGTTCAAAAGCAATGACGCTGGAGCAGGTTTGGGTTCGCGTGACTCTAGGACACATTAGGTGTCTTTGACTTTCTTCTGACAGGTCGTACAAAATCGGCAGACATTAAATTGAAATGCCGTGAAAGTGGCAGAGGTCTTTGTTCAGTCACCATTATGATCATCTTTGACCCTGATCACCATCATCATAATAGGAGTCATCACAGTAGTTGTCACCACTACTATCGTTAGCATCGTCCCTCTGTCACTATCATCACCGTTCACTCATTTCACCACTATCACCATCTTTAACCTTTTAACTGTTAAAGGTAGCAACACTCATTTCATCACTATCAAATCTTTATTTTAACCTTTTAACTGTTAAAGGTAGCAACACTCATTTTATCACTATCACATCTTTATTTTAACCTTTTAACTGTTAAAGGTAGCAACACTCATTTTATGACTATCACCATCTTTATTTTAACCTTTTAACTGTTAAAGGTAGCAACACTCATTTTATCACTATCACCATCTTTATTTTAACCTTTTAACTGTTAAAGGTAGCAACACTCATTTCATCACTATCACCATCTTTATTTTAACCTTTCAACTGTTAAAGGTAGCAACATTCATTAACCTGAGGAAAGGTTTCGCACTGGAATTACTCTTCATTGATTAATTATTAATATTGTAGTAATTATGCATGTACGCAAGAGTGCTACGTTTATATTTGATCGTATCAGTAACCAATGGAAACAAGTTTAGATTTCGAATATAGTTTTCTGCGCGTAAGTATTTAAGTGCCCTTGGTAGTCGTTGGATTATTGCTGACCCAAATTACGCATAACTGTCATTTTATCGGAATGATGAATTATATTTAATGCATTTTCTTCTTATTGAAGTTTAGTAACAACGACCGAAAGTAAGACGTAATTTTTGTTTTCGTTTTTTTCCCGTCTTTCTTAATGGACCTTTTATGCGCTCATTCTCATAACCATGCATGCATTTTGCTTTCGGTTTCTTTTGAGGCAGGAGACATCGATCATACAAAGACACCCGAACATATGATCGGCATTACAGTAATTAGTTCCCTGCTTATTTCCGTACCCCATTAGTGCCATTTTATTTGCAATATTTTATTTTCCTTGAAAATAAACTCCACCACGTAGTAACAAAATCGATCTATTGTTAATTGCTTCATTGCATCTTCCATTTATGTCTCCCCCCCCCCCCCCGTTCACTACCACACTGCATCGACCGTTAGGCAAAACGTGCAGAGCATGGGAATATTCAAATCAAGATTGGAGAAACATATTAACATGATGGGTAAAGACAGCCTCTTAATTATATAATTATGAAGTTATTCTTTTCGCATTTTAGTGTTCGAAATATTGATCATACCAGCACTATTATGTTCCTTAACATGAAAGCAAGGGAGACAATCACCCGTATTATATTACTTTTGCTATTCTTTGGAAAAGTATGTATAAATTTGTTGTGATAATCTCTGCCTAATATTATAATCTTTTAATGAGGAAATAAATTCTATGCTATTGTTCTGTTGTTTTTTTTAGTCATTATAGTTTTTGCCTAATATTATTAACTTTTAAAGGGAAATAAATTCTACACTATTGTTCTTTTTTTTTTAAAGTCAGTATAGTTTTGCATAATATTATTAACTTTTAAAGAAGAAATAAATCGTACATCCTTGCTTTTTTGTAAGTATAGTCTTTGAGACTTTTAGAAGTGTTAGAATATCGTTTACTCACCATGAACATTAACATTCGCCAGGGCATGTTCATTCATGTTCACTTTTATAACATAAAGCAAACTTTTCACCCAGTATGTCTGTTATAATTGACTTTATTCCACAATCATCAAGGTTGTTATATTTTCTTGTTATAACTAGTTTAAATATAATTTTTGTTTCAATCAATATGTCATGTATGACTGATAAGGGTAAATATATTGGGTGGAAGGGGGCTCGCGAAATATAGATTAAAACGGATTTGTCTTCTCCTTTAGTAAGAAGTTTTCCACCTACGGAAATGTTGTGTGATGGTAAACGTTGTCTAACATTATGGGAGAGAGAAAACATTTACAGCGCCCGCATATCCGCCAAGTGAGAGAGACGAGTGGTGTCTCCTGGAGAATTACTGAAGTAAAATTATTTTAGAGTGCGTTTTTTTATCGTCAGATACGACCATAATACAGGATGCAAAGAACGTGGTTTTATATCTAAGTGTCAGTAGGTCAATTTTTAGTTTGTCTTATAGGTAATAGTTGTGGTACAACAACCCTCCTACTGCTTTTATATATGTTTGTAATACTTTACAGCAAAAGTATCTTTCTCTCCATAAAATATTTGCAGTTTTCATAATATTAAAAATATAATGTCTTACTTTAATTATTCACTTTAGTTTTTCTGATGAAATATCTGCTGTATTTTGTAATATTTTGAACAAACTTTAATATAATGTTTTACTTGTTAAGCTCTATTAAAATATTCTTAAAATATTTGTTTTATAAAACAATAACCTCTAACGAAAGAAATAATGAAATATGAACATTTACATTTAAGGGAAAGAGAGTGGAGAAATGTAATCATTGTATTCGATGATGATTTAAAGTAATATTGTGAATATGATGACTGTACTTATTTAATCTCTATAAAATATTCTTGAAATAAAAATGAAACATTCTTTAGAGAGTCAGGTGATATGTAGCATTTGATCCCAATGTTCCACATATAACACAGTTCATAACCCCTTTTCGTTTCTTTTAAAAGCCCGTTTAGTTTAGGGAGACCATTCGTCAACATCTAAGACATTATATAATACTGTAAAAAACTTCCTTCCTTCAGAACAAAGTTTCACACTAGATAACTGGCGTTTTGGCTGACAAATGATTAGCAAAATTACTAACAGGTTACATATGGAACCGAAGTAACCGAGTGAATAGGTAACGTAATAGGTGACTGAGTTTGTGATTCACTGAGTAGAACAATAATTGATTGACCAACTAATTAAATACGAAACTGATTTTGTGACCGACTAGGTAAATAAACATATGACTGATTAGTTGACTTACAAAGTAGTAAAAATATTGAAGCTTAAGTTCAATTAGTTCAATAAATAGTATCTGGTTAGATGACTAACTAGTTCAATTAGTATGTAGAAGACGAATTGGCAGTTTAATTTAGTAAAATAATTAAATAAATAGAATTTGGTTAGATGACTGAAGAATTGATAAATGTATGGATGAGTGATTAGACTACTGACATAAATCAGCTACTAGATAAGTGATTAAGTAAAAAGTAAAAGTTAACTACTAGTACGCAACTAGTTAGTAAATGATTAGATAGCAAACTAGAATATACCAACAATTTGTCTTAACCACAACGGTAAATATAATCATAACGATAAACTTGATCAGTGTAAAATATAGATATACCGCTAAATCTGCCTAATCAACCAAACAATGGCAAGCAACAACAACCAGCAACAAAGAATAGCCATTGACAGCAACAAAGACTAGCCATTGACAGCAACAAAGAATAGCCATTGACAGCAACAAACAATAGCCATTGATAGCAACAAACAATAGCCATTGATAGCAACAAACAATAGCCATTGACAGCAACAAACAATAGCCATTGATAGCAACAAACAATAGCCATTGATAGCAACAAATAATAGCCATTGACAGCAACAAATAATAAAGCAAACAACTACAAATGCTAATAAATAGACAGCAACAACCAAAAACAACAAATAGTAAACAAAAAGCATGCGACAAACAAAAAATAAAACAAAAACACAAAAAAAAGCAGCAAACAATAGCAACTAATAACAACACTCATACAATTAAAAAAAAAAAAAACACTTCAACGAATATTTTGTTTGAATTATTGCACTTCACGTCAAGAACTGATGCTTACATTTCAGCATGACAGGCAAATACATTCTTACGCTCAACCTAATTATTTCACCCACGAGAGACCTGAAATATACCCCCATACACACACGAAGCACACACATTTCTTAACACCCTTCACATCCAAGCATCCAAACTCACAAACGGAAACTGTCATTTATTGAAAATTAAATAAAACACGAAGCCACGCATGAGTTAAATGCAAAATGGCCATTAAATGCCGCACAAACGTTTGGACTGCTATTAAATTTACTGGAAAATTGCCGGGAAGTCAGTGAACCGTAAAAATTGACTTGAAGTCATAAAAGAAAGGAATAGCAGAGCATGACCAGGCATTCCCTCCGGGTATAGATTCCAAGGGAGGTAATAAACAAAACAAATGTTTTGTGCTGTCGCTGATTTACGCAAGCGCAAGCGAATCCCGAATCAAGACTTCTGATCAATTTGTCGTTCAGAGTGATCCTCCCTGGTTCGGTGGCACCAGGGTAGGGGCTTTGAAATGTCACCAGGTTACTGCATGGATCCAGAGCAAAATAGGGAGTAATTTTCACAGTTTCCACACATCTCTTTGAGACATAACTGCAGTCTAAACTTCCGGTTGAAAAACTAGGAATCGAAGGCAATGGAGTCTTGAAATTGGAGAGCTGAACTGGAGAGTGCTTCTGCAAGAAAGCGCGTTTTCTTTTCCCTTGTCTTATCATCAACGACTGACACTACACATTGTCCTAAAATGGAAGGCTGTAAATAATGTTTTTCATGAATGCTGGGAAAAGAAGTAAATATATAAATATTTTCTCTCAACCAAAAAATGGTTTAGTCAATGATTTCAATGGAGGCTAGAGATTTCTCGACCTATCCAATTCATAAAGCTCTTATGGATATCCGCCATTTTTATGTCTATGAAAACACTAACACTAAAGAAGAATATCAATAATTACAAATTGGTGAGCGATATAAAGCTCCTCTTTAAAGAAGACAGCATCAAGCGACAAACGAACAAAAAGCCAGTTAGTGGCGTTTGATGGTGTCTGTAATGATTACTCGGAATTTTATAAAGGATAATTTACAATCAATTCCAAGAGTTAACTAAATTTATTAAAATAATATTATTTTATTGCAAACAGTTTCCATTCAGAATATCAATGCTTTCGTTAAGATTATTTTTGTCCGTGCCATTGTTTGTCTTTTCAAAATATGAATGTGCTCGGTTTTAATACCGGAAGTTAGGAAGTATATCTGTCTTTGTGGTAAGAATGCACATGTGAGAGCTTGACTTAATGGTCATAGTGCGAGTTCGCACAGAGTTGCGTTGTCATGGCGACATGTATGAACATATTCAAGTCATACAGTCTGAGTTTACACTAGAAAAAATGCTGATGACTGTGAATTGTGCCAATATTTTGTATGTCAGTATTTCTTGCAAGGCGACTTTTCCTTACAACTTAAAACATTACATGTATAACCGAAAGTTTCTTACAAGCCTCATTTTTTAAAATGGACGATAGACTGTTTAGGAATAGCTAAAACTCTAAACAGTCCAAGTTGGAGCTGTACGACACCGTTTATTGTTTCAATTATGATCTGCATTTAATTATCTGAGAAAGTGTGTAGATTTAACATGAAAAATATGCATTATTGTCTTGGACACTGGGATCAGAAATAAAATTCCACTGTCTATTGGAAGTGAAATATGTGATGTGTTTATTCTTATCAGTAATTATCTTTAAAACAATGAATGAACATTTTACGCATGCAATCAGAATATGCAATCAATCCTGAACAAGTTTACAAGTTTTGTAATAAGTTTGCACATTCTTTGAATTGTGGACACGAAAGAATGCTACTTTTGATATTTTAATGTTCTATTTCAGTGCATTATCAAGATACCAGAGAGCAAGAAATAAGAATGGACAATAAAAATATTCTTTCCAGTCACCACAAACCACACATATATTTCTCAATGGGTATCATATAGCATTAATGAATGGACATTCTTTTTTCTAAAACATATATTTTCAAACTAAAACAGATTTAGTCCACTATGTGAAGTTGTACTTAGCTACATAAACTCTTGCATATGAGAAGACAAAAGTTCACAAGGTCATTGGATTCTCCATGTCGAATATATAGAGCAAGGAAGGAACAGTTGAAAAAATAAACCTCTTATCCATGTAAATACAAACACTTGTGCATTTGTAAACACGCATAAAAACCACACCCACATACACACATGCATGATCTCTCTCCATACACACATAGAGGGACACTTTTACAAACACAAACACACATTTACGTAGACACACACATATACATGTGTGTGCACATGTGCAGACAACTCTGTTGTCACTAAAAGCCACCGAGGGAGAATAGATTGACGAGCCAGCCCTCTTAATTGTCTCGAATTTCACGTTGATGAAATTGGCTTTGATATAAAAGCAAGGTTCATAAACATCGATTTAGAGATCTTCCATGATCGCATTAGACCTGTGGGGTCATGACGTTACAGTACTCAGATCGTTGCATGGATACGAATTGGCTCCACAGAAACAGATTTGCATGATATCAGACTATATTTTACAAAATAGATAATGCTATGCGTTATCTCAGACAATATCTGCTTGTAATTTCTTATGTCGATTAATAAAATTGTCTGTCATGACCTACTCTACTCGCTTAGAGAAAGAAATAGCGATGGCAGTAGATGAGAGTATATTGAAACAAAACACTAAGCAGCGTTTTAAATGGTAAAGTTCAATTTCAAATATTGATTCCTGAAGAAATTTGTCTTTAAATATGAAGAATTTAACCTTATTTTATAATCACTGTTGTTTAAGTGTTCAGATGCTATACTAACTGATCAGATGGACATAATAACTATTTCTCTTTCTACTGGCATTTTACAATGACTACTGTAACGCCCCTTTAGTAAAAAAAAAAACGGTCTTGACTCGAATTAGTCGAGCAAATAAACTCCAATCCTATTTAGTCAGTTAGCTATTAATCTCCAAATATATTTAGTTATTCAGTTATCAATCTCCAATTGCCTTTAATCAGCCATTTAGAAATCTCGAAATGCATTTAGTTATTCACTTAGAAATCTTTAATTGTATTTAGTCAGTCACTTAGAAATTTTTAATTATATTTAGTCAGTCACTTAGAAATCTTTAATTGTATTTAGTCAGTCACTTAGAAATCTTTAATTGTATTTAGTCAGTCACTTAGAAATTTTTAATTGTATTTAGTCAGTCACTTAGAAATTTTTAATTGTATTTAGTCAGTCACTTAGAAATCTTTAATTGTAATTAGTCAGTCACTTAGAAATTTTCAATTGTATTTAGTCAGTAACCTAGAAATCTTCGATTACATTTAGTCAGTAAATAAGCTTTAATTGCATTTAGACACTTAGAAATTTCGAATTGCATTTAGTTAGTCACTTAGAATTCCTTAGAAACCTTTAATTGCAGTTAGTTAGTTGCTAAAAAATCTCCAGTTACATTTAATTAATCACTTATAATTCTGGTGTATACAGTAAGACACTTCTCTCTTCGTACAAGAACCCACACCAATACTAATGGTCCTGCGCCACTTTTCCTTATTTATTATGGATGCACCTCAAAGATAAAGCTGTACTGCATATGATTTTGTGGCAGAGTAAATTTGCCTATCCCTATTTCTAAACTTAATTGATATACAAATTATTAAATTCTTGAAGTGACCCGATCATGGGCTCTCCTTAAGATGGTATTTTTGTAAGTGTCAGAGTTGGAGTAATCACTCGAGTTGAGAATATGCTAGAAATTGCTGATGTAATGCAAACAAATTTCAAACTGCATGAGAATTTTTATTATCCAATGATTAAGATTTATAAGAACGAGACCAGCCAATGGGCTGAGATAAAAAAGTTTACATGCTGTAGAGAATTCTATTGTTTGATCACTTGAATTTGGTGTGGCAAGACGTCCAGTCATGAAAGGCGGCCATTTGCTTAATGGTGAGTTAACTGACTGATTGAGAGAGAATGGACTTAGAAATACTTTACGCATTTTTGCTATTGATACCTTATATTTGTGTTTTACATAGAGATGTATTATGTGAGTAGACTATTATTTCTACAAATTTTAAAACTAAAATGTTCATATATATAGTATGCTAAACACATTGCATTGTTTCTAGTGAATGCGCTCATAAAATTGATATGCTGTATTTATTATGCTGTGTGCATGTATCAGGCTAATAAATAATGTTGCAGGAAACTGTTGAATGTAAGGATGAATGGAGTAAAAATGGGATAAACTGGAAACCTAGCATTTGTTCCTTGATTATATTTTTACATGGACAAAGCAGCCTTTCCATGTATTATTTCAATCTTTTGTTTACTGATTTTAAACTGCTATGACCATGGTAGATGTGGGGAGCCTCTACTGCAGTGTGTAAGTGTAAGAATGCATGGTGCTCCAATGATGTAAGGTGGCAAGGTATGCTGACTACATTGAGCAATTTTTGGTACATGGAAGTTACTATAAATTACTATAAGTGCTGTTCTGCTTGAAGGAGCTGACTCGGCAAAAAAGCGCCCAGGTTAGCTTTGAGAGAATAGGAGTGTATCAGTGTTTTCAAAATGTGGAGAGAGAGACACATGGAGTTGACGTGGACAATAAATTGTGACAATGGTGCAAAAATGTGAAAGACTATTGAGACAACAATTAAACCAGGTTATGTAGAAACTATTATCTCTTATCTCTAATAACTCCATTTCTGTTCTCTGATAAGAACTATCTAGTGATTTGTGATGACATTAAATTTCTGAATTATATTTTAGGGTATAAAACTGTGTAGCATAAAATTTAAACTTGGTTTCCTGGAAATATTGATGTCAAGTAATTATTTCCATTATATTTGTCATATGTATATTTGATTGTTGATTTAATAAATTTATTGTTAAATTTATTGATTTCTTACATATATTGATAACCTTATGTTGGAGAAGAAAGTGGGTGGATGGGGGCTAGATAGATTAAAGACGTATTTGTCTTCTCCTTTAGCAAGAAGTTTTCCACCTATGGAAATAATGTGTGACAGTAAATATTTGTTTTTAAAGTTGTGGAAGCGAGAAAACGTTTACTGTGCCCGCTTATCCGCCATGTGAGAAAGAGAAGTGGTATCTGCTGGAGAATTATTAACATAAATTATGATTCTCATCACTTGTAATTAGTTATATATATAATATTCAAACAATTAACTATGTGGCTTTGGCGTCATAGATTTCTTTTTTGCTTACTGTTTTTCTTCTCTCTGTCCTCCCCCCCCCCCTTTTGTCTGTCGCTCACTGAGAGCTTGCCATCGACTATATAAAGAATGTCGATAATGATTGTCCCACATTACTAAAGCAGTTGGCTATAGATTGTCTCACATTACTAAAGCAGTTGGCTATAGATTGTCCCCCATTACTAAAGCAGTTGGCTATAGATTGTCCCACATTACTAAAGCAGTTGGCTATAGATTGTCCCACATTACTAAAGCAGTTGGCTATAGATTGTCCCACATTACTCACATTACTAAAGCAGTTGGCTATAGATTGTCCCACATTACTAAAGCAGTTGGCTATAGATTGTCCCACATTACTAAAGCAGTTGGCTATAGATTGTCCCACATTACTAAAGCAGTTGGCTATAGATTGTCCCACATTACTAAAGCAGTTGGCTATAGATTGCTCAAACAAGCCTTCAAGAAGTTGATATGAATGCATGAATGTGTAAATTATACTCATCTTCTCGGATTAGGAAAGTGCTTTCTTAGATTAGATATTTACTATGAATATGTGCATAGAAGAGAAAAATAAATTATTTTTGTCAGTGTTAAAAACAAAGATTACTGGATAATTATCCCCCGCCCCACAAAATAAGTCAATATGCTGCTATAACTATCAGTAAAATATACAGCAGTTATAGCCCCTGTAGAAGATTTGTTGTATTTTGGAGAAGATGAAATTAATCGAATCGTACGGCAATACGTTACACTCGCAATGTTTGGATAAATTTTGTTTTTGGCACGCTAGCCATTTTCTCAACACTCTGCTATGGAAGAAATACTTCTCACACGAATGAACATTTTTATGAGTTGTAAGTTGGATGTTTTGGTTAAAAAGACGAATATAATTTGATTTCCTACTGTCCGACCTCTGCCCTGAGGTGTATGTGTTTGAAATAGCCTCAGGCTAAAGACATAAGAGTAATATAAATATATACGTCTGAAAATATTTAATGGGAGGGAATAACTGTTAAAGACACATACACACATTTGGCTGTCTGTCTATCTGCTTATATATATATGTAACAGGAGCCACCAAGACCGAGAACATCGACCGAAAATGAAAAGTCTACTGCGCCTCCTGCGGGGAATAACAATGTGGTAGTGGTGGGATAAAATGAAACATATTTCTCTTCCTTTATTTACCTTTTTTTCCTCGTTTTTCTTTCTTTAATTTTTTTCCTCCCTTTTATCATAATTTCTTCCTTCCTTTCCTTTCCTCCGCATTTCCTCTCTCTCTCTGACACACACACACACACACACACACACACACACACACACACACACACACACACACACACACACACCCCCCTCTCTATGTGACCCTTATGCGTTTTGGCGTATACACATGTGCAGGTAAAAGTAAGCAGGCACATAGAGATGTTAACCATCTAGAAACCAATTACGTAACTCACGAACAACACCCATGTCAATAGTATACTTTACTGCATGTACACAAAATCCACGTTTATATGTATCTATGTACAGTACAACACAAGGCCATTTATAAACCAATATTTTTAAAAACATTTTATCACATCAATAAAAATCTACAAAATTACCGAAGGAAAGAAAAAACACCCTTGTTAAAACATTTTGCAAGTGTTATCATTCACAAAAACATACGCACTTACACTTAAGCATCCATGCAAGCACACCCACGCACACACACACAAATACAGAATAAGGAATATTCTCACAGGAGAATAAGAGAGATAATAAAATATAAAAACAACCAAAAGAGTACGCATGGTTCTTTCACTCCCTAACGTTCTGCTAAAAATAGACTGGAGACGTTAATCTTTGGTGGCGCTGATGACCGCTGCAGTAGGGCGTGACCCCTATGTTCTGCTAAAAACGGAGTGTAGGTTCTGGATTTTAGTTACGCCTACCAGTGTCTGGTTGTTCGGTACGGTCCCCACTTTTGCTAAAAATAGACTGGAGACGCTGATCTTTTGTGGCGCTTAACGCCGTAGTGGGGCGAGTCGTCCATTCTCTGGACCACTGTTTTTTTGCAGGCAAGATTAGTTTTAACTTGTTTTTGTCACTCACAAGTAATTTATACAAAACCTTTAAAACATCGGGGGTTTTAGCTGCAGTAAATAAAACAATACATCTTATAAAGATACAGGAATTCCTGCTTGCGGATGAATACACCGGCGAACAAGGTCACGTTGGTGAAATGGGTCTATATCATAATGTTCATGTGGCTGTCTCATATAAAAAGATCATACATCTGCCAAGGTTTTCGTGTATTCTTCAAATCCAACGAAACTTCAATTTTGTGTACATACAGGCTCATTGAAATAAACGAGATAAATGATAGTGACTAGAAAAAGGAACAAAACCGCCACTCATGCAAACAAGAAGCCATTTCGAAGTACTCATTTCGAGTTTCGTTATGACGCCACGAAAAGTGCTGAAATCACGTCAGCTTAAAATGGGAAACTTTACAGTTTTGCAACGAGACGTCAGAGGACCAAAAGAAAATGTCCCTGGCCATCCAACACTACTTTCCACAGTTACAAAATGATGAAATTTATATGAACAGCACGGAAGATATGCGACACGTCACAGCCTAATCGACTGACGTCATCTGTGTGGACTGCCGGAAAAGGGACTGTTCTTAGTAGCGCCATACACCATACCACTTGCTGACGTCATCTGTGCTTACTTTCTGAAAATTACACCCTACAGAAATGCGGCGGTACTGTCAATTGTGACGTCATCCGCTAGTGTAGAAATTCTTATATGTATCACGCCACAATCTAATTCAAGTGACGTCATCTGTTGGTTTGGACTTCCTCTGTGCACTTGACAATCATGGCCGCGTACCACAGGTTGACAAGTATGGTAAACCTCGCGCCCATGCAGCATATGCGTGGTACGTGATCTGGGTCTTCGTTACTCGTACAAACCTCAGAGCCAGCTTGGTAGCATAGAGTACGAACACTTTTCCTGGGCTATTGAAGAAAAGAAAGAAACAACACAACATAAAATGATTAAAGAGAATGACTAAAAAAATTGCATCCATAATGACTAATAATTGAATAACAAGAAATATCAAAGGAATTTAGCCAGGTTCTGCTAAATCAGATCTAAAGTTCTACCAACCATGAATATATATATAATATAATGAACTCATACTATTGCTTCTTGATTAATAGTAGGCCTACGTGGACATTTTATATACAGTATTACACTTCATTTCCTTTCTGGTGGTGTCGTGGACCTGATTTTCACCCAACTGCTGTCTTGTGTGTCATGTTTTGCGCTTGTTGTGTGGCTCAGTTTTTCTCCGGCAGAGCCATATTGAATTGCAAACTTCCGGTTGTGTTGGATTCAGCATAAAGATACATTTTGATCATATATTTTTCTTTCTTTCTTTCTTAGAAGATGATAAACCCTCACTTTTTATCATAAGTTTAAATAGGGAGTATTACCTTAAAAAAATCATCTTCAAAGTGTATACCTTTTTATTTGTTTCAAAATGTGACGATAAATGTGTTACTCAAAACTAAAACAGGTAAAAGGGATTAAATATGCTGTATAGCATCTCTTTTACAGATACACTATTTTATTAATGATTTGATTGTATATAAATGTGTGTCTGTGTGTGTGTGTGTGTGTGTGTGTGTGTGTGTGTGTGTGTGTGTGTGTGTGTGTGTGTAGAGGCCACGCTATCACTGATCCAGTCCGCATCAAAAAGTTAAATTATTAAATTATATTTTAGGTGGAAGATATATAGTCCTCAGTATAAGAGGTAATTCTTAACCTGAGAAATACCTGTCACAAAATTGTTTTACTTAACAGAACTCTACATCTGTGAAAGATTACGTGAGTCAACGTTAGCTGGCAAAAATGGTGCTTTGAAAGAATTCTTGACAAAAATCTCAACAGAACTTTTTTGTGTTCCATGCAATTCTTGGGTACACAAAAAAGTTTCTTTTGTGGGTACTTTTAGTACTCATAATTTTATTTTCTTAAATAAAAGCAAATCACACATGAAAATAATGTCTTAGCTATATGGTGGCAACATTTTTGTCATCAGCCAATCCAGAGTTTGCACACAGAACTTATGGAGGACATGCAAATATTTTAAAAAAAATAGAACTCACAAAAATTATGGAAAAAAGTAATATTGGAATAACCAATACTTAACGGAATAAATTCAAATTGCAAAAACTGTTGCTTGATAACATTCTTCCCCGCCCCCGCCTTGTTTTTCTTTATTTCCACTTGTCTCCGTGTGAGTGTATGAGCCGAGGTTGTGGTGTTACACCTGTCTACCAATCTGTCTAGTGAGAGACCAATCATATAACTTTGTGACGTAATTAAGACGCAGATTTGAATGGAGTGAATTGCAATACACAAAACCAACATCTATAGTTGCATTCACACGCGCACACATCGCAAATGGGTACACAGAGAAACGTTTAGACTGACACCACTGTATATTTTGCATTAATTCAAGAAACAAAGCTGCATGCAAATGAATGACGTCAGCGATGAATCGGTGGGGTGGCAAGGAATCAGCAGGGTGTGTTCACAACACGCTTGCATGATTGTGGCGGCGAGGCAGACGACATGTGAGGAAGAATTGTCTGCATGGAACAGGAAGTCAGGCAGCACCATTCGGGCAAGGTGAGAGAAGCAATGGAGCCAACAGAGATTTTTAGGGTAATGTGTGATTTTTGCATTAAATCTCGAGCTGTCAAGACCGACATGGGAATTGATTGGAATTCCGGAACAAGAGTAGACAACTCTACCAACGCAAATGTTGATCAGGCGAGGAAACTTTCAACACCTGACATTCCACTTTCCAGAGAACTGGCGCGACTTGGTGCTACACATAATAAGAACAGATAAGTAGGGGTCTTGGGCATCCGGCTGAGTGAGTAATTGTGGAATAGTAGTCGCCCTTGTCGGAAGGGATCGATGAAGGTTCGGAAGGCGATAGTAGAAATGTGGTTCTATATTTAGAAACGATTCTTCGAAGTTATCAGCTCAAAACCGAACTACTATTAAGCCTGTATAGAACTCATAGTAAACAATTCAATGAACTACTGTAAACTATGGAACTCATAGTAAACAATTCAATGGACTACTGTAAACTATGGAACTCATAGTAAACAATTCAATGAACTACTGTAAACTATGGAACTCATAGTAAACAATTCAAGGAACTACTGTAAACTACAAGTGAATTATCACTGCAATACTGGAATATAGAAATGAGCTGCTTACTTGTGTTTAAGCTGGAAATCCTTCATTGAAACTCTTAATTTTTAACGTCGCTTTTTTTCTTTGATTATTATTTCAAATTTATGCACTAATTTGATTTTATGACTTCGCGAACAGTACCAAAAAACACAAACTGTTTCCTAAGAAAACTGTTTTAAACACTCTACAGGCTTTTAACAAAAAAGCAATCACACTTCAGCGTGACAAATGAAAAGATGACGTTTACCTAACCTTTCTTGATTGTTTACACAGGGCAAAGCAAAATATGCTTAAAGGAACAAGCTTAAGTGCTTCGCAATTTTCGTCTCTTTAGTCGTTTAAACATAACGACTTCTAACGATTTTCTTTAAAAGGTGTCACAGGAAATGAGGGACAGAAATTATATTTTATTTCATTTTAAAAAACCGCTAACAAAACTAATTGAAGTAATCCGAGTTTTGTTATTTTTTGTATGTAGCATGTAACTTCCAGTAACGGTCACCTAAGATCTCTTTAGTAGACAGACGTTCGTGACGCAGTGTGTGTTAATTATCATATTGAATATATATATTAGTTTGTGAAAGATATGTATATTAAATGATTGGGACAACTGCGCACTTCGAGTCACGTGTTGTTGACAAGAGAAGTGGCCAGTGCGCAATTAGAATTCGCTACAGAAAAGCGTGCATCGCAATTACCACTATATTATCCAAGGCAAAAATCATGTCACGGGACATAGCTTCTGGAAGTTTTGGAAACCTTCAGTGAAGGCTATATAAGGGGCAGAATGAAGACTTTACTCTCAATGTTGAAAACGTCGATTCGTCTGAAGCCAGTCTAACTTCACGTATGAATTATCTCATGTACAGAGATTTCATAAAGGAAAGCTGCAATAATCTCTTTCCATCCGTTTTCCATCCGTCTGATGCCATATATTGAGTAACGAGGCAAAATTACTCAGTATAATTGTTGGCAAAGTGGAAAGTTCGCTGTCCAAAGAAAACCCAATGCACGCGACGCTGGTTGTATGCAGTTAACGACACGAGGGACCAACTTGTTCTTCCCCCTGTCTGAGTTCGTTTTGGCAGTCTATCCCGCAAATTGAGGGGCTAGCGCCGGAGATACATATCCGGATTTCTACACTCAATGTAATGCGACGACACATCCCACTGGACGACTCCGCCCGATAATGCTAAACGTCGTTGGGGTGTCCGTATCCACGACAACCAGAAACAGCGACAATTATCGAGACTGACAACAGTCAGTTAAATTTCAGATTTCTCCCCAGTGATAATCTGAAAGTGGTGCCTAGATTCTGCAGAATCTTCACCTGTAATGCACGCCTCAATTGCGTGTGATCTTCACTTTGAAGTGCCGCTTATAAGTGACGTGTGAGCTTACGTCGTCTCCTTGGAACTCTGACATTAATAGTGAGTAAATCAATTAGCACGGCTAACGCGCACATACTTAACTCAGGACTCTTAAGAAAATGAACACTATTATATCGTTTGCAAAATAAGAACTCTAATGTTAAAAGTAATGCTTATTTTACATGTAAACTATTGTTAAAGCGGCCACATTTGCCGCATAAGAATTGTGTAATTAATCTTTATTTTATATTTTGAATTTCATCATTTTCATCTCCCCTTATTTCCCACAGAGTGCATGACATTGGAAAGTTGAATGAATGATTAATCACTGTGCGAAAGAGTAGTGCCCCTTTTAAATCGGGAAATAAATAACCTGATTTAAACATCTTTCAACTCTCTTGTTATTCATAGTTTTTGAGAGGGACGAAAGAATTTGTACTATTGTTTTGCACCGTTCGTCTGTTCGTCCATTTATTCACATTTATGATACACACTCACAACACACACCGCCAATAAAACGTTCCTTGGCATGACATTAATAAAGTGGGCCCCACCCAAACATCAATGGAGTATGTCATGTGTGTCTATGTAACAACTTGACGCGACGTAGTACTGGCATACGTCACCGGGCTTTTCTTGGAGGTGCACCGGAGCAGGCCAAAATTAGACTTCACCCCTTGCATCTCTAACTTCAGCTCGAGGTCGGCTTGTAACGAGCCTCCCGTTTTGTGACATCTGGTGACCACTGACGTGATCTGACAAGGTAAATTGTGTTGTTGTAAGAAAGTATCATCTCTTTCCTGCTTTTCTATCTCATCACCATTATGCATTGTTTATTGCATGTTAGGGCTTTGCTATTGAGACTTAGGTGAACTGGATTTTGATAAGACTTATTATTGTGTTGAAATAAGTTTTATAATCTTTACGCTATTATCGTTAACGCGTACCGACTCGTGTTTAGACGTACATAGATCGATATTTTGTACGCTACATTAGCAACTGTTGTTTTGCTAATTTTGCTAACTTTGCAAATTTGCGATTAGGATTTCTTTTATTCGTGTTTGTCATAATCCTAATCACGTGGTGGCTGGTGTTCATACACACACCATTGCACCACTTGTGACCGACAGAGGTCAAAATCCCGCGAATATTCTAAGTCACTTTATCCATACTCGTGATAACTAGCAATTTTAAAAATGGCCGAGCTAGTAAACATAAAGAAAGAACTCATGGCTATGGGAAGAGAATTCGGGTACGAGAAAGCCGACCTAAAGAAATACGTGGATGAGGAGATAACTAAATGGTATGTTGCGAAAGAAAATGAGGCGAAAGAGGTGAGAGAGCTAGAAGATAAGAGACAGTTAGCTAAACAGCTAGAGATGCAAACTCTGAGAGAGCTAGAGGATAAGAAAAATAAGCTAGAGGAAAAAAGATCGAAAGAGGCGAGAGAGTTGGAGGAGAAAAGAGCGAAAGAGGCTAGAGAACTAGAGGATAAGAAAAATAAGCTAGAGGAAAAAAGAGCGAAAGAGGCTAGAGAATTAGAGGATAAGAAAATTAAGCTAGAGGAAAAAAGAGCTAAAGAGGCAAGAGAAATAGAGTTATTAAAGATTCAGTCTGCTAGGGATTTAGAAGATAAAAGGCAGGAAGCAGAAGAGAAAAAGCTTAGATTAAAAGCTAAAGCACATCAGGAACAGCTTGAATTAGCTAAGCAAGAGTTAACAGCTAGAGAGAAGTTGTTAGAGGGGACTGCTAAGCAACAGGCCGAATTAAATAAACCCCGGACACGGCTAGCTTTCTTCAACCATGAAGTCGAGACGATTGACGAGTTTTTGACACGCTTTGACAGCTTCATTGCCAACTTTAATTACACTGACATTGAAAAGAAACAACAACTCGGTCAAATACTTCAAGGTGAAAGCTCGCGCGCATTTACTGATCTAACGCGCGATCCCGCTATTACTTATGCAGATCTCAAAACGGGTTTGATGCGTACTTTTCAATGTACAGCAGAAGGCTTTCGAAAAATGTTTAGGAGAGCCATACCTAAAGCAAATGACACCATGCAAGCCTTCGGTACCAGGTTACGCCATTATCTTGATAGATGGATTGATTTGACAGACATCCAGAAGACATATGAGGGCCTATTTGATTTGATATTAAGAGATCAATTTCTCCATATTGCTCCGCCTGCAATGACGACATATTTGCAGCGAAATCCCCCGACTAACTTCTGTGATATGTTGAAGTTAGCAGACACGTATAATGATTACCCTGATCCGGTAATTACGAGGAGTGCACCACGCCCTCCTCTTACAAATCGGCAGAAGTATACACCGAAATTCAACCGACCGATGACGAAATCGGAAAAACCCGAACCGGTACAGCGGACATATACTAAGTCACAAGACGTACGACGTCACACACGCGACTCCCCGCCTATGACATGTTACACTTGCAAAGGGAAGGGGCATAGTTCTCAGAACTGTCCCAGTCCACGTGATGTAAAGGTATGCACTGAAACAGGTGCAACTCTAAAGACCCAACAGGCTACAGTAAACGGAAAAAGAGTCAAAATACTGGTCGATACAGGCGCGTCCATAAGCTGCATAAATGCTAAACTTGTACGCCCTGAACAGTATCTAAGAGGTAGTGTCCGCATTCGATGTGTTATGGGACACCTTAGTACATGTCCAAGAGCCACTGTACATGTTACGTCACCCGTATTTTCCGGTACAGTCACCGCCGCAGTGATAAGAGACATGCAGTTCGGATTCATACTATCGCCCGGGCAGTGTGACACACACACTGATGGCATCTATCCTGTTCTCCCCGTAACCACTAGAGCACAACGGGAACGTAGTAAACAAGGACCCCCAGCTCTAAAGATAGTCGAGAATACATTTCCGCAGTTGACCCCAAGTCAACTCAGTCACCTACAGCAGGAGGACAAAAGTTTGTCCTCAATGCTAAAGCTGGCACGGAAAAACACTATTACGTCCAGCAAGTACGCGACGATTACGTATTTCCTGAAGGACGGACTAGCGTTTCGGCGCACCGACTATAAGGAAAATGATACTAGAAGCACCACGTGTTTATTTACCCCTACACCACTCAGACCGCTGATTCTTAGCTTTGCACACGACTCAATCATGTCTGGACATCAGGGCGCGCGGCGCACTGAGCAGCGGGTTCGCGAGGACTTCTTTTGGCCAGGCCTGAGTCGGGATGTTCGCTCGTACGTTCGTACATGTACGCAGTGTCAACAACATATTGACCGAGGGCGTGTCAGTCGAGTTCCCCTCGAGATAGTACCAACAGTAGAGGAACCATTCCTAAAAGTCGCAGTAGACATTATTGGCCCAATCATTCCCGCGGCCGAAGGAGGATATCGCTATATCCTAACAATCGTGGATTTTGCAACACGATATCCAGGAGCAGTCGCATTAAAGGGCATCACAGCGATCGAAGTCGCAGACGCTTTAATAGACGTATTTTCTCGCACGGGCGTTCCCCGAGAAATATTGAGTGACCAGGGCACTCAATTCACCTCAGCAATGATGGCTGAAACAATGCGTCTACTAGCGTGTAAACAGTTGTTCTCATCACCATATCACGCTCAGTCTAATGGTGCCGTTGAACGTTTCAACGGTACAATAAAGAAAATGTTAATTAAAATGGCCTCGGAACAACCCGACCAGTGGCCACGTTTTCTAGCACCATTACTCTTCGCGTATCGCGAACTCCCACAAGAGAGTACGGGCTACTCACCGTTCCAACTACTATACGGCAGACAACCTCGTGGTCCCCTTAAGCTAATAAAAGAAACATGGGTCAAGGGAGACACTGTGACTGATGGTAAAGATGTTCACACATACGTAGCCGAACTACGTCAACGTCTGACCGAGACATGTCACTTAGCACAGGAAAACATTCGCGAAAAACAACCCCGATACAAGCGAAATTTTGACCGTACGGCTGTGGAACGTGACCTCGAACCAGGTCAGCTCGTGTTACTCTTGCGGCCCACACATAACAACCGCATGCAAATGCACTGGCGTGGACCCTACCGCGTTATTAAGCGTGTGAAGCAGAACGACTATAGCATACAGATAGGAAATAAGCAGAAAATCTATCACATAAATATGCTCAAGCGGTACTATGAACGCAGCGACGAACAGATACAAAACGTGAATGTCGCACTGATACAATTGGAAGACTCCAATTTCAGAACAGACATGATGTCCGCCGAAACCACGCCTAACCCCGCAGTTACAGTCGATCAAGTCGAGATTGACTCAAACTTAACTGTCGAACAGCGCGACGCAATGTCAAAACTCTTACACAGACACGCGCGCATATTCACCGACCAACCGGGCCACTCAGATTTGGTTGAACACCGCATAAAACTTTTAAGTGACAAACCGATACGCTTAAAACAGTACCCACAGAAATATGAGAGCACAAAGTACATAGCAGAACAGGTGCGTGAAATGCAAAAACAGGGCGTGATTGAACAGTCAATCTCCCCATATTCATCACCGGTCGTCTTAGTTAAAAAGAAAGACGGTACGCTTCGTTTTTGTGTGGACTACAGACAGTTAAATGAGATAACTGAATTCGATGCGGAACCTATCCCAAATCAGGACGAATTATTCGCAAAACTAACCAAGGCACATTACTTTTCGAAGTTTGACATGTGCAAAGGGTACTGGCAACTGTCAGTTGCTATTGACGACAGACCAAAAACAGCATTTCCAACCCCGCTAGGCTTATTTCAGTTTTGCCGACTACCGTTCGGACTAGCGAACGCACCCGCAACATTTGCGCGCTTCATGCGAAAGTTACCGTTAGAGAGCGTTAACGCATTGAATTTCTTTGATGACATACTGGTAGCAACAGGAACATGGGACCAACATTTATCCTCAGTGAGTGGTCTACTTGACATTCTCGAGCGCCATAAATTGACCGTGAAACCCTCCAAAGTACGCGCGGGCTTTCGAGAGATTGAGTTTCTTGGCCATATCATAAGTGACGGACATATAGGCCCAAATCTAGACTTAACTGCAGCCATTCGTGACATGACCTTACCGACTACAAAGAAACAGGTCAGGGCAGTTTTGGGGCTAGTGGGGTACTACCGAAAATTTGTCCCAAACTTCAGTACGCTTCTTAAACCACTGACGGACTTAACTGGGAACAAACAACCTACGAAAATACGATGGACGGCCGAGTGTAGCACCGCCCTCGAAAAAGTGAAGGACATCTTGACCAGTAAACCCGTCCTACAGTTACCAGACTTTGACAAAAGATTTATTGTCAGGACCGACGCATCAGACGAAGGCCTCGGTGCCATACTTCTCCAAGAGACAGATGACGAATACCTACCGGTAGCATACGCGTCTAAGAAACTGTTAGATCGTGAGACACGGTATTCTACGATTGAAAAAGAGTGCTTAGAAATCGTATGGGCACTCAAGAAATTTAGTGCTTATCTGTACTCTAAACCATTCATCCTGCAGTGCGATCATAAGCCGCTGACATATCTGCGCACTAGCATGTATGATAACGCTAGGCTAACTAGATGGACACTCCTGCTACAGGAGTATAGCTTCGTTGTCGAACACATCGCGGGCCGAGAGAATTCGGGTGCCGATGCATTATCCCGGCATGCCATAACCGCGATATAAACAAGAGAGAGGATAGTCTCTCCACAGATGCGCATAAAATTCCTGTGGGGACTATCGTGTGAAATAAAATTTTTTTGTTCCTATTTGATTTCCACTCTGTGAGCTCCAATCAATTTTAAGAAGGGGGTTGTCACAGGAAATGAGGGACAGAAATTATATTTTATTTCATTTTAAAAAACCGCTAACAAAACTAATTGAAGTAATCCGAGTTTTGTTATTTTTTGTATGTAGCATGTAACTTCCAGTAACGGTCACCTAAGATCTCTTTAGTAGACAGACGTTCGTGACGCAGTGTGTGTTAATTATCATATTGAATATATATATTAGTTTGTGAAAGATATGTATATTAAATGATTGGGACAACTGCGCACTTCGAGTCACGTGTTGTTGACAAGAGAAGTGGCCAGTGCGCAATTAGAATTCGCTACAGAAAAGCGTGCATCGCAATTACCACTATATTATCCAAGGCAAAAATCATGTCACGGGACATAGCTTCTGGAAGTTTTGGAAACCTTCAGTGAAGGCTATATAAGGGGCAGAATGAAGACTTTACTCTCAATGTTGAAAACGTCGATTCGTCTGAAGCCAGTCTAACTTCACGTATGAATTATCTCATGTACAGAGATTTCATAAAGGAAAGCTGCAATAATCTCTTTCCATCCGTTTTCCATCCGTCTGATGCCATATATTGAGTAACGAGGCAAAATTACTCAGTATAATTGTTGGCAAAGTGGAAAGTTCGCTGTCCAAAGAAAACCCAATGCACGCGACGCTGGTTGTATGCAGTTAACGACACGAGGGACCAACTTGTTCTTCCCCCTGTCTGAGTTCGTTTTGGCAGTCTATCCCGCAAATTGAGGGGCTAGCGCCGGAGATACATATCCGGATTTCTACACTCAATGTAATGCGACGACACATCCCACTGGACGACTCCGCCCGATAATGCTAAACGTCGTTGGGGTGTCCGTATCCACGACAACCAGAAACAGCGACAATTATCGAGACTGACAACAGTCAGTTAAATTTCAGATTTCTCCCCAGTGATAATCTGAAAGTGGTGCCTAGATTCTGCAGAATCTTCACCTGTAATGCACGCCTCAATTGCGTGTGATCTTCACTTTGAAGTGCCGCTTATAAGTGACGTGTGAGCTTACGTCGTCTCCTTGGAACTCTGACATTAATAGTGAGTAAATCAATTAGCACGGCTAACGCGCACATACTTAACTCAGGACTCTTAAGAAAATGAACACTATTATATCGTTTGCAAAATAAGAACTCTAATGTTAAAAGTAATGCTTATTTTACATGTAAACTATTGTTAAAGCGGCCACATTTGCCGCATAAGAATTGTGTAATTAATCTTTATTTTATATTTTGAATTTCATCATTTTCATCTCCCCTTATTTCCCACAGAGTGCATGACATTGGAAAGTTGAATGAATGATTAATCACTGTGCGAAAGAGTAGTGCCCCTTTTAAATCGGGAAATAAATAACCTGATTTAAACATCTTTCAACTCTCTTGTTATTCATAGTTTTTGAGAGGGACGAAAGAATTTGTACTATTGTTTTGCACCGTTCGTCTGTTCGTCCATTTATTCACATTTATGATACACACTCACAACACACACCGCCAATAAAACGTTCCTTGGCATGACATTAATAAAGTGGGCCCCACCCAAACATCAATGGAGTATGTCATGTGTGTCTATGTAACAACTTGACGCGACGTAGTACTGGCATACGTCACCGGGCTTTTCTTGGAGGTGCACCGGAGCAGGCCAAAATTAGACTTCACCCCTTGCATCTCTAACTTCAGCTCGAGGTCGGCTTGTAACGAGCCTCCCGTTTTGTGACAAAAGGTATACATGAATATTTATTTGCTTACTTTTCTTTATTTAAAAAAAAAGAAGACAAAATGATGTCTGATGGGTTTGGCTGATGGGACCTTCCAGTTTGTTTACACACAAATCAGTGCTCCTTGCTGCAGGGTTCGAGTAATCTATCTTCTGGCTATGGATTTCGTAAAAATTCAGTTGAGAAAAAGTGTTTCTGGCATACTGCAAACAAGAAAACGACTTTGTTTGATTTTATCTAAATATATATTTCCTAACAGGCAGTTGAAGGAATTGACCGAGTTCTCCTTACCATGCACACAAACTTAAAACCCAGCGCTATGTCAACAGGAATGACGGCTACTGTCTCGGAGTCGTTACAACATTTACTGTTTGCGCACGGGTACGGTAGCAAGTAGTTACCGGATGCGTATCCCAGCGTGCCCTCG
Source organism: Sinotaia quadrata (assembly GCA_028829895.1). Lineage (NCBI taxonomy): Eukaryota > Metazoa > Mollusca > Gastropoda > Architaenioglossa > Viviparidae > Sinotaia > Sinotaia quadrata. Next base: position 84,072,283 of record CM054181.1, read on the forward strand.
CAACACCCTCCTCCATTTACTTCCGGCACAGTGAGTGAAGGATTGGTTGGTTGCATGGAAGAGTGTAGAAATGACGTCATGCGACCTTCAGGCTGTGGAGTAGTCGAGATCAAAAATTATTAGAAATGCAAAATTAAATAATAAACGAAATATAAATAACTACAATGGCAGCGATAACAATAATAAAACATTAATATTAATGATCAAAATGATTGAAGCGATTTACACTAATAGAGACATACAGATCCCCACAGGTGCATTAAAGAACAGACAATTGAGATGGATTAGAGATGAAAGAAAGCCAACCCCTTCCCACCGCCCTGCAATCCCCCAAAAAAAAACAACAAAACAAAACAAAAAACACCACCAAACAAACCAACTCCCCCCCCCAAAAAAAAAAAAAAAAAAAGCCTCTGAGAATCAGCGAAGCTAATGGAGTTAATTAGTGTCGTTTTAAAGAAGAAAAAAGTCTTAAGAATTCAAAAATATCAATGTGTAACGAGATCTGAGTTCAACAGGCATTTAATCTCAGGTAGCAGGACCCCACGATAAAGCAATGAAAAAGCAATTTCTGTTCCGAGTTTAATTCCTATCTAATTTACTGGCTTTCATGGAAAATATCAAGGCATGCCAGTGTTCAAACCAGTGCGCTCATGTAGCATAATAAAGAAATACGAAATATATAATCTCAGTTCATGTGTGTCGCAGAAAAGTGAAAATCAAGCATGACCAAAATTCCCTTTAATATGTTTCCTGTGTGCACGGAACTGGCGGTCGTTTGAGCTAGCTACCAAAACGTGTTCGCGGAATTTTGAAACTGCTGCGCACCTTAGAGGGAACATTAGGCATGACAGTAACAATTCCTAAGTATATGTGAATATTTAAATAAAACTACCTGTGCAGCAATCAGTTTGGCTTTGATTATTATTTTTCCTACATGTGTGTAGGTACTTGTTATTGTTCAGCTGTTTGCCTTTAAGTGTGAGCTTGAATATATACATATTAGACAATAGTATATTGTAGAGAGCAAATAGACATATCTAATTGGTAGAAAGTATAGAGATACTTGCTATTTGGCCCACGAATGCAGATGTTGGTTATTGATCTTACATGTAGGTAGAAGTTTGTTATTTTGCCCACATGTGGGCATGTTTATAATTTTTATGGTGAGACATGTCTGGCTTGCTTGACAGTGTGTCCACATCTACAGTTGGATACTGTGTTGTTACTGTGTTGTGTCAGTAGAAGTTAGTTCATTATTATTATGCTCACTCACACAAACACACATAACCACATTCACATACGTGCAATCGCATACGCACGCTTGCGCGCGCACACACACATGCGAACACCCGCATCCACACACGCACACACACTTAGAGAGAGATGCTAATTGCTAGTTACTGTTTCTGTTCGTTTGTGTAGATTTACTGAACACTAGTGTACTCTCGTGTATAGGTGTTTGTACACATACATATGTACCGCTTTACATTGCGACCTCGTACATTTAGGACTTGCTATTTTTGCCTACACGTGTAGGAATTTCTTGTTTGCTATTTTTGCCTACAAGTGTAGGAATTTCTTGTTTGCTATTTTTGCCCATAAGTGTAGGAATTTCTTGTTTGCTAATTTTGCCTACAATGTAGGAATTTTTTGTTTGCTATTTTAGCCCACAAGTGTAGGAATTTCTTGTTTGCTATCGAGCCCACAAGTGTAAGTATTTCTTGTTTGTTATTCAGCCCACGTGTGTATGCATTTCTTGGTTGTAAGTGAGCCCACAAGTGAAAGTATTTATTGTTTGTTATGAAGCCCTCTCATGTAGGTATGTCTTGTTTGTTACTGAGTCCACAAGTTTGGCTTCGTATGGTTATTGGGCCTACAGGTATATGGTATTTGGCATTGTGTCTAGCGGTATAGGCGTTGAGTTGTTATTGTCCTCACATGGATTATCAGGTGTTGTTTTTTTTAGCAGCGTGAGATTGTGTTCTTTATGTATTATTGTGCTTTTGTCTACACTCGTGTAGATGTTTTGTTATTGTGTACATATGTGCATATGCTACCAATGTGTTGAATACTTGTTATTGTATCCCCTTTGCGTACATTTGTTTTTTATTGTGCCCATTTGTAAAGCTGTTTGGGTATTGTGCCCATTTGTATAGCTGTTTGGGTATTGTGCCCATTTGTATAGCTGTTTGGGTATTGTGCCCATTTGTTATAGCTGTTGGGTATTGTGCCCATTTGAAAAGCTGTTTGGGTATTGTGCCCATTTGCCCATTTGTATAGCTGTTTGGGTATTGTGCCCATTTGTATATCTGTTTGGGTATTGTGCCCATTTGTATATCTGTTGGGTATTGTGCCCATTTGAAAAGCTGTTTGGGTATTGTGCCCATTTGCCCTTTGTATAGCCGTATGGGTATTGTGCCCATTTGTATAGCTATTTGTGTTTGTTTTTATGCTTAAGCAAGTAGGCGTTGGAATTTGTTAATATGCTTAACGTATCTTAAATAAATTTTGTGTATTTGTTATTATTATATCTATATGTGCATTTATTTTCTTTATTCTTAGAAACAGTGCGTTCTCGTGCAAGGGATATTGATTTCACACATTGTTGTAATTTTTTGTGCGTGCTTGCTTTCTGTTTATTTACTAGCTCGTAATATTTGTATTAGTGGAACTGATTGAAATTTAGAAAAAAAAAATTTAAAAGGTTCACCACAAGATATATAAACGGCTGCAGTGGGGGGTTGTGTACCGTGTGTACGTGATTGTAATTACGTGTGAGTTTGCGTGAGTATAATTGCGCACATGTGTGCGAACTTCCGCTTGGTCAATATAGTCTGTAAAATTATGCTTTGTTTGTACTTTTGTATGCGCATATTAATTTGCATGATTATCAATGTGTATATTTTTGTTTGTCTATTCTTGTGTATGTGTCAATATATATGCGTATGTTGTGTTTATAAGTTTATGTGTGCTCGTGTTATGTGTGTGCGTGTGTGTGTGTGTGTGTGTGTGTGTGTGTGTGTGTGTGTGTGTGTGTGTGTGTGCTTGCATTCTATTTATAAATATGTTAACCTGAGAGAAAGAGTGTGTGTTTGTATTCTGTTTCTATTGGCGCATATGTATGTGTTTATGAAGTGTTTGCGAGTTTTTATTTGTGAAAGGTTTTTTGCGTGGTACTTTAGCACAAGTGTGTGTGTGTGTGTGTGTGTGTGTGTGTGTGTGTGTGTGTGTGTGTGTGTGTGTGTGTATGTGTGTGTGTGTGTGAGTGTGTGTGTGAGTGAGTGTGTGTGTATGTGTGTGTGTGTGTGTGTGTGCGTGCCTGCGTGCATGGAGATTGGCGAGAGGCTCTATCAAATTAGCGCTGAACTTCTCACAGTTAATTGCACAGTTGAAGAAAAGGGCAAACAGCAGCCAGAAATAGTGTCCGGTCATAGCTCGCCTACTACCACACGTTTGTCGAAGGGTTTGGCCGCTGGTCTGAATAATAACCAGCCAACCCTTGTGTTTCTCTTCTCCTCTTCACTTAAAACACCGTTTCATATTGAGTGACACGTTATTTTCTAAAAGAGACCCCATACATCGAATTTCCATTTGCCAGGCATAATACACTGCGATAGGGACCGATGCTCCAATTTATTTTTTATTGTTATTTTTTTAAACCTCTTTTCTTGCATTCTTTGTTAGGGTTTATTTTTTTCACTGTTTGGATTCGAATTCCAGATCAGATGTAATGAAAAGCTGCCTGCGTAATCGTGAAACAGTAGTCTCCCTTTTGTTTGCGTTGTTATGAACCTGCCACCTAAATAACGAGTGAGCGCTAAGGATCAGCTATAATAAAAATGAAACCATTAACCCGACAATTCTTGGGGCTAATGCCAGCATGTCTTGGCGGCTCAGATGTATGCTGATTGCTGTCCAGGCCGGCAAAATGGCGGAGCACGCGCTCAGATGTTGTATGGCTTCTCCATGTCTATAGCTCTTAGATCATTACCCAGAATGCATCTGCAGCAATGATTACAGATAGATCTACTGCTCGGATCCAAGAGTATATTTGCACAGATGAGGAGCAGGCCAATATGGTGATAAACGGCCGACCAGCATAGGAGATTATTTTTCATGCAGAAATTGTGCAGGATTTAAAAAAATATTTATTTTGTTTTTTGTATTTTTATGAAACACACTTTTCCTTCTTGTTGAGTTGTAAAGTTGCATGGTCCAAATGCTCCATATTACAATTAGTGCATCCTTGAAATTAAATTCTCTACTTTTATTTGTGAGTCTTATAAAATAAGATCTCAGTTTGCTTCAAGAGAAAAGTAGGTTGTCTGACTAAAGAGTGATGGGCAGGAGTGAAAACTTAGATCTAGAGCAGGGGTTTTTAACCTGGGGTCCACGGACCCCCAAAGGGCTTTATGGGTGGGCTTCAGGGGTCCGTGAAAGTCAAATATTCAGTATATTTTCATATTCTGCTTATATGCATTTTTCTAGGGAGGGGGTCCATAGCTTTTACCAAGTTTTCAAAGGGATCCGTAACTCCAAAATCATTTTTAAAGGGGTCCGTGACTAAAAAAAGGTTAAGAACCACTGATATAGAAGATCAGCATTCAGTTAAGTAGTGACAGTGCGTGCATTGCTCTTGTTTGTCTATTTGTTGGAGATCAATAGACAGTGTGGACATTGATCTGAATCTATTTGGAATATTTTTTTGGCTGTGCATCTCGCTTTGGCCAAAACATTCCCGCTACTGACAAGTTTGAGACCTGTAACCTTGAACCCATTTTGGGACAAGTGACGTGTGATGATAGAATGTGCGATGGAAGATAAGACAAAGTCAATGCATATCAATTAGCAACAGGTTACTTTTAGTTGCATTCTGTAATTCTATGGATGGGAGAGTTAGGCAATAAAAAAATTGCATGGAGTCTCTCTAGATAGAAAACCAATGGGCAGTCCTTGACACTTTGTTAGTTTTCGTCCTATTAATGTGATAGTAACTGATTTTTTCCTATAAGTAAAGGAGATAACTCTTTGGCTAGAGAAAAGTAAAACATTTTGTATTCGCTTTTGTGAATTGTGTAATGATTGAGATTTTGATACCTACTTAAAGGAAATACATTTATTGTTATAAATATGTCTAATGCTATTCTTTGTTTATTTTGCAGAGATCCAGATTTAAACAAGTGGATCATTTATGCGATATCTTGCCATGTAGTTAAGATCTGAAATTAATAATTATTTCGTGCCCTTTTCTCTTGCCGTTGTCCTACTTTTGAAATTATTCAAAGTTTTCACTATTGATGTGATACAGTAAATAGATAGTGTTGAACAGTTGTTTGTGCGTTCGTAACTTTGCTATGACGTCGTCAAGAGTTCCAAGATAAGTGCTTTCAAATGAGCAGACTCAATAAACAGTGAAAGATAAGATTATTTTTTAGTGATTTGCATTAGAAGATTTTCCCTTAAGTATAACGGAAATATTGTTAAACCTTTCGTTATTAAATTTTTATAGCTCGAGCTATTTCACGTCATGTTTGCATTTGCCTACAACTCTTTCGCTGTAGGGAAAGATAGTGTCGTGATGGAATCTTACCAGAGGGGTGCTTGAGAAAATGTCGCCCTGCTTTCCTTCGAGGCCATTTCCGATTTTGTCGCTGATAACTAGGGGAGACTACTGTCTCTCAGTGAGTGTATAACTTTCGTAAATATTTTCAATCTGTCATCGTTTACTAAATTATACAGTGGTTCAGTTTTATAATCCAAGACAAATTGTGACTGACTCTTTGAAATTCGATTTTAGTTCGTGGGTGAGAGTGGGGTTGGAGAAAAACAGCAAGTCCTCATCGTCAGTGTCGATGCTGTCATCCGTTGAGCATTTTCCGTCTGTCTCATTGTCATCATCTTTCATCCACGCGTTTCATCCAACCATCCAGTACCAATTTTCATCAGTCCATTCTCTCATCCATCCATCTCATCAATATCATCATACTCCATCCATCCATCTCATCAATATCATCATACTCCATCCATCCATCTCATCAATATCATCATACTCCATCCAGCCATCTCATCAATATCATTATACTCCATCCAGCCATCATTCGTTTTCTTACGCTTCATAAATAATTTTCCATCCATTCCATCCATCCATTTCATCATATTCCTAATCCTGTGTCGTTCATTTCCTCCTCACTCTCAAAAGTGACTGTTGCAAATTGTTCAAGTTTTAATGGTGGATGTTCAAGCATGACGAATGAAGCTGCTGCCACAACATTTCAACTGCAGAAGTACCGTAACAGACAAGGAAAAGCGGTCCATTTGAACGGAGTGGGATATTACACGTCACACCCCTGTTCACTGACGTCAACTATTGATGACTACTCTGGATCAGGGAACGTTAATATCAATTCCCACGACGGTCGTCCGGTTTTCTCAAATCGTTGATAGGGGCCGTAATAAATCTCTTCAAATTGACTGGTGGCAAAAAATGGATGCTTTCCAAGCCATTGTGCATGAGTTCTGCATTGTGCGAGTCTGTTGTACTTGTGGCGGACTGCCGCGGTCTGGTGGATCCGCGTTACCGATTTCATCGAATGAGCGCAAATGGTGCATAACCATTCAATGGTCGCCGTGAAATGGGTACGGTGTGGTCTTCTACAGTGAGTAAACTCGTGACGTAGTTAGTAAGGAAATGGTTAGCTTCCTATAGTTTGACAAAAGTACGGAAAAAATGATTAGTTAAACTAATATAAAATCGTCCCTTCCCATCTTTCCTTGACAAATACATCTTGAAGAAAGTAATATGAATCAGATTGAGAAAACTCACCTACTCACTCACTGAAAACGCACATCTATCTACCAGTCTATGTCTATGTTTGACCTATATAGTCTAGCCTTGTCTGCCTGTCTATTTACTTGTCCATCCTGTCCACAACTTTGATTTTCTATCAAACACTTGCTGTTAGAGAGAAGGGGCTAGCCAAAGGTAAATATACAAAGTTTTACAAATGCTTCATTTATTAACGACAATACCGCGGGAGCAAACAGAAAGCTGAGAGAGAGAGAGAGAGAGAGAGAGAGAGAGAGAGAGAGAGAGAGAGAGAGAGAGAGAGAGAGAGAGAGAGAGAGAGAGAGAGAGAGAGAGAGAGAGAGAGAGAGCGGGGAGGCCAAAGGTAAATATACAGAGTATAATAAATGTTTTATTTATTAAAAATAATACCACAGGAGCAAGCAAGAAACGACCCCAGTTATATTCATACCTAAAATGCTATATGTTTTGACGAAATTAAATCTCTTTCAACGGTAGATAATAAGCACATACATGTCCCCCCTCCTCTTTTTTTAAAAACAATATTTGGTGCGTCAAAGCTATTAGGTGGCTCAGTGTTAGTGCCAGTTCCGGAATAAGACTAGCAGTCTTCAGGGAACGGCATGGCGATTGGAAAGAAACAAGGTGAATAAAGGTTGGGGAATTTTCAAATGCCACGCAGCAGACAATTTAGGGGCTTTTAGATAAACAGAATATAATAAAACAAATAAATATGCACTTTTGTCCTTAACAATTTTTCTTAGTTTGCTCGGCTAGATTGGAAACAAAAAATTCCAAGTCCTTTTTAATAGTTCAGTGTGGTGTGCAACCGGCTTTGACGTCATACCATGCTCACAGTTTTTGCGAAATGTCACCTTTTCTAATCTGCAAAATTTTAAAGAAGGCGCGAACGCCGTCCAAGAAATAAATCTTCTAAAGTAGAACACGGCATATGATTGATTTTTTTAAAATACGTACATTCATACATACGTATATACAAAAATGCATGCACACATACACACATACATTCATACAAAATAACTAAATAATTAAATATAGATACGCTACATGCTTACGTACTTACACTGCCTTGTACACATTGATGCACGCAAAACATACACATGTACATTCATACATACTTACGTATTTCATATATAAAAATAAATACATTCAAACATACTTAAATACAAACACCCCCGTTTACGTGTACAATGAGCATGAAGATCAAACGATTATTAAAATGAATTAACTTCGAATAGAGAAAGTAGTAAATTATCTGTTAATTAAAAGCCATAATGAGATCATTTTAAATACTCTCTCGACAGACGACGTAGAAGACTTACGACAACTCAAACCTGCGAAACATTTACAAACAAAAAAATAAAATTAAAAAGTGGGGAAACTGTTACAAAATATTTCAAGCATTTTCGCTATGCAAACAATTTCTGGTAAACAAATCTGAGTACCTTATAACATATAATAATAACAAACTATTCCTGTGATACTCCGGATACAATATTGAAGTATAATATGACGTTAGAGTTTAAGCAGGGCCATCACACAGCTTCCATGTCCTTCAGTTGTCTCACGTCAACATCATTCTTTACCCTCCATTGGCTTACATCAGTTTTCAATGTTCATTTGCACATGAGTGTGAGTAAATGTGCTGTTTATGTCAAACATAAGTCACTATGGGGAAATTCGATTAACGACTGATTTATAACCTAATTGTCGGAACTTATTCCTGTCTGAAAGTTGTTGCTACAGGAGTCATTATTATAGACTTTCACTGCTATTCCCTGGGGTGACTTTGTAATAATTAATTATACCAAATATGTGTAATTAGTTATGATATAAGACATCTACAAGTGCCGATGCAGAATATGGGTCACTGTTTATATATGTACAGCTGCAACTGTTATGCTGATATACTGGTACGTCGCCACATTGGCTACGCCCCCAATCAGATCTCCCTGAGAATAAATGTTTATGAATAAATATATATGACGATTATAAATTGATGAATAGATGACAATACGTAATCATTAGATTATCACTTCGGAGTACGAAAACAAACGATAGAAATTACTTTACTAACAAATATGCCTGTTTTAAATAATAACAAGAAATTTAATAAAAGAAAAATTAAAAAGATAAAAATTATAAGTTACAATTTTGCTACACTGGAGTCACTTTCTGATCTGGACTTAGCTTATGCCCTGGAATGACATCACAGTATGGTAGACTTTAATATGACAGTCCTTGGTAATATATCAGAACGTCCAAATCAAGCCAGGGACAAAATAATCACATTAAAACAGTCATTCATGGTAACCAGCCACCAAGGCAGACGGCTACAAAAACAGGTAGCTACAAAACAAGCAGCCGTAAACACAGCAGCTCCCCACCCCCCCGGAAACACAAACAATTGACAATTGCAAAGCCCAAGTGTCCAGTCAATTGCTCTATTAATAAATACTAAGTTTGGCATAAGCCTCTGAAAGAAAGAAATGTTAACATGGTCAAAACAAATCATAACATATACTATCCTAATAAAATCTAACCATTCACACAATACAAAGATGCTTTTACCTTATCCAGCTAGGGTTTTACTGCTCCATGTACAAACCAAATTGGGAGGGACCCAATCTCAAATGCTCACCCCAAGAGATGATTGAAGGGAGAGTAAAGAGTAAAATTTTCTATAACTTTTATCTTCCCTTTAAATCACACCTGTGTCTGCTAGACACACCTTCGATCTGGTCAATTACTTAGAGCTAATACTATTATGACTTTCGTAACAGCTTCCAACCACCTCTGCTGGTCTGGTAATAATGCTTCTCATTGTATACCCAAACACACACACAAACGCTGCATTAATCCCTTGCTATGAATACTCGCTCACCTAATTGGAACACAAATCAAACACCGGTCAATAAATCTGCCCCCATGCACGACTCATTCGTTCAGGACCTCACTTCCGAAACAAGCACAATGCAATGTACACGTCATTCAAATTACAAATAGCATTCAAAAAATAAAATGCACGTCATGAAAATTTATATAAAATATATGGTAAATTTTCCCATCATATAACAGTGGAAAACACACAATCTTACCGGTTCTTGACAATTACTTGACAGTGTGATGCCAACACCACACTAGTTAATAGTTATGATTATTATTATATAATTAATCATCCATAAGAAATTATGAGTGAGGAGAATCTTAATTTATGTTATTAATAATTCTCAAGAAGACACCACTCCTCTCTCTCACATGGTGGATATGCGGGCGCTGTAAACGTTTTGTCACTTCCACAACATTAAAGACAAACATTTATCGTCATAAAATATTTCCATAGGTGGAGAACTTCTTACCAAAGGAAAAGATAAATCCGTCGTTTAATCTATATTTAGTGAACTCCCATCCACCCACTTTCTTCTCCAACATAAGGTTATCAATATGTGTAAGAAGCTCAGTAAATTTAGCAATAAAGTTATTAATTCAACAATCAAATATACATATAACAAACACAATGAAGAGATTATTTGATATCAATATTTCCAAGAACCATGTTCAAATAGTTACAATGTTTATACAGTCTTATTTCCTGACACGTGATTTAACAAATAAGTATCAATATAAATCACAGGTAATTAAGTATCAATATAAGGTAATATATAAAGTAATTTCCTATCAGAGAACAGAAATGGAATTATAGAGATTATAGCGATAATAGTTTGTACATAACCTTGTCAGTCTTTCAATAGTCTTTGCTCACTTTCCTAACAGTTACAAGCTTACTATCATGAGGGAATTGTCATTTTTACGTGTTTCTCTTGCACATTGTAAAACACTGATGAGCCTCTATTCTCTAGAGGCTAATCTGGGCACTCTGTCATATTAGCCCCCTCAAGGAGAACACTATGTAGCAACTTCCAGTACCTTTCTTGTACCAGAAATTCTACATTTAGTCAGCTCTGCCACGATACATCAACAGTGCAGTGTACCCCAACACTTATACACTGGGGGTGGATACTTCTCGCATCTCCCATGGTCATAGCAGATTGTAAATAAGAAAACCAGGACAACATCCAGAAGATGAAAGGTTTCCAAGCAATTCCCGTGGAGCAAAGAAGTTATCGAAACAACAACAACTGAGATTCCGGTAAAAGAACAAAAGGCTGCTTATTCCATGTAAAATATAATCAGTGAACAAACAGTAAATTTCCAGTTTTATCATCTTTAACTCCATCCTTTCTTACATTCAAGTCTCAACTTTCAGTTTCTCTGTAACAGTATTTATTAGCCCAAAACATGCATACAGCATAACAATTACAACAAATCAATTTTACGAATGTATTCACTAGAAACAATGTCAAGTGTTTATCATAGTACATATGAGCATCTTAAATCAAAATTTGTAGAAATAATAGTCTACTCACATACTACTTAAAACATATATTTAAAACATAAGTATAAAAAATAATCAAAATGCACATATATTTCTAAGTCCATTCTCTCTCAGTCAGTCAGCTAACACCATTAAGCTATTGGTTGACTTTCATGACCAGACTTCTTGCCACTCCAAATTCAAAGAGATTAGACAATAGAATTCTTTACAGCAGGTAAACTTTTGATCTCAGCTCATTGGCTTGTCTCGTTCTTGTATCTTAACCATTGGATAATAAAAACTACTCATCCACCTAAAACCGGTTTAGATTACATCAGCAATTCTAGCACAGTATTTACCTGAGATGTTTACTTTCAACTTTGACACTTAAAATTATCAGCACAAGCAGTGCCCAAGGTCGTATCACTTTGATATTTAACAGTTTATATAATAATTAAGTTTAGAAATAGGCGATAGGCAAATTTACTCTGCCACAGACAGTAAAGTAAATTTTACTCTATGATTGCAATATTCACACACTTTCATATTTCCAATCTGCAATTTAGTTTTTTGTTTTGTTGTTGTAACGTTTGAAATATGTGAAGGTTACGTATCCGTAACATTGAGTAACATACTAATCTTCATGTCAATGTAATTCAGAAACACTCATATTTGTTTTTCTTCTGTAGCTAGTGAACTTTATTTTTCGGAAATAAACAAGAGGTAAAACATTTTTTGCCATATGTTTGGTAGTGTCGATTACTGCGGTGGTACTACTCAGAATTTGCTTTCATTAATTCGCCTTGAACTGGCCACTAGACAGTCAGTCGCAGAGTTTTAAAACACTTCATCATAAATGGCGTCAGACGATGAGCCACGGATCCCGCGAGATTTCGACGCGCGAGATGCTGTCGGGTTCTGATTGAAAATGTTTCAGAAGCATTTTAATTTTAATTCTTCTGCGCAATGCATGTAAGTCGAATTGTTATTGATGAAACGGTAATTATTTTTGTATGATGTTTGTAACATCAGCTTGTCTGAAAATGCAAATATTTAATTTACCGTTTTCCGGTACGTTTAACAGCCTAATTTACACACTTCACTGCAAAACAGTCAAACAAAGACATCAGTTCGATGCGATTGTGTGTAGAGACATGGCTTGACCTTTATGCATCGTTAGCCAACTGTATCCGTCAAGGTTTTAGATATATATTTGAGTGTTCATTACCACTATCCACATTCAACTGTCGGCCCGCCATGGCCAAGAAATATCATTTCATAAGAAGAACTTACTCCATAGATATCGACAAGAGTAATATGTCATACAGTGAACTGGCAATGAGCTAAACAAGATAACAAGTGGGAGGCGGGGATGGGGTGGGGTAGAGGGCATCAGCAAAATTATTATACTACAGCGCCAAAACTTATTTTGAGGAAAATTATTACTGACGAATTAGTGGCAATTGTAAAGGTGTATTGTTTCTGATTTATCAAGGGGGGATTATTCAACTAAAGTGGGCGCTTTGCAACAGAGATACTGCGTATACTGAAAAGAAAAACTTAATGAAATGTGTAGGATTAGTAATGACAAACAACAGCAGCAACAACAAAATGCAAAAATCAAGAATCCCGCAATCAAATGTTGTCTAACCTATTAGACGGTCCCCTCAAAAACAAAACAAAAATTCACAGATATACGACAAGAAACCAATGCTGGTGAAGTGAAGGCAACAAGAAAAAAGAAAGAAAAAAAAATGCAGTCAACAGAAATAGCGATTCCTAAACTAGTAATAAAAAATAAGCCAAAATGAGGTCAGACAAACTGAAAGTCAACAAGATTTACAAATAATGACGTCAAAATAATGAATTACAGGAGATAGTCGTAACGAGTGTCAACTTGTTAGAGTTGGTAAATCGCGTGAAACAGGCCTGTCGCAAGACATCACCACAGGCAAAGGAAACGCAAACAACTACAAGGGTTTCCATATCTCCACAGACGACGCGAGTAACAAGTTACAACAGCAACAGCCAGTGACAACCAAAATAACATACTACACTGTAAAGGAATCATCCTTTTTGGACGGCGTATTATTGGTATAATCTGAAAAATCATATTTTCTTTATTTACTTTCGGACAGGTATCATTGTCATTAGGAGTGTACATTCGTTGCTGTTAGATGATAAATAGGGAGAGAGACTTTGTCTAATCGCAATTGCCATTTGTTTCACACCTCAAGGTGGTGGTGGTGGTTACGATAACATTTTACATTACCCCACTGGAGCTTTTGTGGATCAATTCATCATAAGACATTCTTTGTAATCAGATACGTAAATATATCCTAGACGGTTAGAGAGAGCAGGAATATTGGGTTTACATGTTTTATTAATTAGAATTCTGATATTTTGCCATTTTAATTTCTTGTTTATAATTATTTGTGTGTACGAATGCTAATGTCTGTATTCCTTTACAAAGATGATTTGTGCGACATTAGCGAGTAGCCTACTAGGGAATTTAAATTATCGAGTAGCCTACTAGGGAATTTAAATTATCGAGTAGCCTACTAGGGAATTGGCATTAGTGAGTAGCCTACTAGGGAATTGGCATTAGCGAGTAGCCTACTAGGGAATTTAAATTAGCGAGTAGTCTATAGGGAATTTACATTAGCGAGTAGCCTACTAGGGATTTACATTAGCGAGTAGCCTACTAGGGAATTTACATTAGCGAGTAGCCTACTAGGGATTTACATTAGCGAGTAGCCTACTAGGAAATTTACATTATTGAGTAGCCTACTAGGGAATTTACCTTAGCGAGTAACCTACTAGGGAATTTACATTAGCGAATAGCCTACTAGGGAATTGACATTAGCGAGTAGCCTACTAGGGAATTTACATTGCTGAAATTCAAAAAGCGCACACGCAGAGTAGTGCTATTTGTTTGTAAACTGTAAAACAAATTTCCAGAATAATGTATTTCTTATTCTTACACATAAATAAATAGTAAAGTGGGGGACAATTACTGAGTTTGTAATAATCAAGTGTTTGATTGTTGTCTTTTGTATGGCAGCTGATGATGTTGTAACCTATTACAATGGAAGCGGCTTTTGACTATAAGCTGGATAATGATATTATGTAGCACCTGCTTATTAGAATGAAACTATGATAAGGAGTTAAAATTATCATTGATTTTGTAGAGTAGAGATATTGTAAAGATTTTTAATCTGTCGGACTTCAAGGATTGTTATTTATTCTTCTATCAAGATAAGGTTTTAGTCCGGGACCTAAAAGCTTAGTTTTTCGAGAGTAGAATCCCTTGCATAGCTCGAAGTAGAAGAGACGACTCACTACCATCGTCAGGCGAACGCTGGCGGAGAATCTGCTTGATAGGACAACATGCGATTTGATCATCAGCTATCTATCATTGCAGACGATCCAGTTGAGTTAAAAAGAAAGACTCAGAACCCTTGTGCACAAATTGACAATTGAAACTAAGTGGGAATAGAGTAGGGGTTGTAGTGAGTTCTAACTCCCTATAACTTGTAAACTTCATTTTGTTAGATTTATTATTAAATTATTTTATCTTTCTCCACATCTTGGTTAATCCTTTGATCGACCGATAATTGGGATCAATTGGAGCCAGCCGAGTACTGGGTGATTGGTTTTTAGGAAATTAAGAGAAGACAATTTTTGTGATCCCAAAGGCAACGTTAACTAGTCTGCTGATCATTGTTAAGTTGAATTATCTCCCCTTTAGATTACTGCAGTAGGAGTTAACACAGTGATAGAAGGAACAGGCTAGGCCGTGGGACTGTTATTAGCATTGATATTGAGCTACAAAGTTTAAAATCTCGATAATTAATATTATAGCAGGGACGTATACAAACATCGCACGTAACATACACACATTAGCTACGCCGTGCCCTCTTAAAGTATACAAACGTAACACGTAACATACACACATTAGCTACGCCGTGCCCTCTTAAAGTATCGGAGAACAACTTCACCTCATGCAATTCCAGCTGCATGCCTGCTCCGTCAAATTACCGTTCTTATCGTCACAGTAGGACCGTCTGTAAAACCATGAACACCAAACTGAAGCCACATCCACATCCACATCCACCGACACACAACACCATAACCATCACTTTCAGCAGTATATGTTCGAACCTCTCCCCTATAATCGCAAGGATACTAGCCCCACCATGATGATGAGCACCCCATAAACACAGATCCATGGGGAATCGGTAAAAACAACACCACCAGTGCCAGCCCCACCACTATTACTACCATCACCGCTCCCTCCCCAAAATTGTGTACTCGGACCATCAGTATCCACAAGAACACAGTGCCAGTATGAGATCACAGACACAACTTGATCCGTATGCAAGGCTTTTAGTTCCTCCCGTGGGCTATACAGGAAGCTAGAGAGACCGGAAGCTGGACAGACCAGCGCGATGCCCATATGGGAATCGAAAATTCAAACAGCAGTATACCAGGACCAGCGCAAGCCGGACATCACATGATCAATTACAACATTGGATTGACTGATTCACTACAATTGACGTACAGGTCCAGCATTTGCTGATTTCGCGCATGGTAACACCACCACGCCAGTCATCATAGCTTTCAGTGTCAATCCAGACACACCATTGCTCTGAATGTCAATCCAGACACATCATAGCTTTCAGTGTCAATCCAGATACATCATAGCTTTTAGTGTGAATCCAGACACATCATAGCTCTGACTGTCAATCCAGACACATCATAGCTTTCAGTGTCAATCCAGATACATCATAGCTCTGACTGTCAATCCAGGCACATCATAGGTTTCAGTGTCAATCCAGACACATCATAGCTTTCAGACACGCCGTTTCCAGTCATCACCTTCTTTACTTTCTGATTTTCACCTCTTCCATCTCTAGACTCTTTCATCCGGTGCTTAGCGACTTGTCTTCAAAACCGTTTGGAATGAAATGTTGTAGAAAGCATTGTAATCAGGCAAGTGCAGGAAGTATAAAATAATCAGAGTGATAAGAACAAGCAACCCGACACAAGCTCACATTCACTCTCATCCTGCTTCTCCACTCGAGGGAAAACACTGGAGCAAATCGCAAGGAAAATGTTGAGGATGTCTGTCACAGTTACCAACCCTGTCAAACAAATGTGAGGGTAGCAACATTTGGCGGATTTGCTCTCCGTCCCTTTTGAAGCGAAACATCGAATAGACGTCAGTAGCGGTTATATACAAGGTGTCCCCACATTACTAGCTATTGTTGCGTGGGGACAGGGAGGTATTCTGAGGTTCCAATCTAATTCCTGGTTATTATAATTATAGTTGAATATTTTCTAACTAGTTCACCCTCTCCTTAACTCAGTATTATTAATATACTACACGCTTAATTCAGCATTCATAATAACAATGATAATAATAATACTTTTCATCACTATTATTATTATTAGGAATGGCAGTAGTGGTAGTCGCGATGGTGGTGCAAGTGGGAACGTAAAAGATAAAGTTTGAACTCGTTCCCATTACACATTTTCTAGAGTTCAAATCCCTTCATACGTTATGCGTGAAAGATAGTGATGACAAAGATGACACGCGTTCATAAATTATGATGAGCACTGTGACGTACACTCATAAATTGGACGACCAACGTGACGTACAGTCAATCATTATAACAAGCACTGTGAAGACAACTCATAAATTATAACGACCACTTTGACGTATTTTCACAAATTACGACGAGTAATATGACGCACACATATAAATTATGAAGAACACTGACTTCACTCATAAATTAGGACGAGCGCTGTTACGTACACTCTCATACGTTATGATTAGCACGTTGACGTCACTCATAAATTATGATGAGCACTGTGGCGTATGCTCACGAGCACTATGACGTGAACGCATGTTTAAATGACAACAAACCATGGCAGCTAAATGTCCTATAAGAGCACATTAAAACTTTGGTAAACCCCACACTGCCTTCCGTCCCAAACTATAGTATGTCCTAAACCACTGATCTTAAATTAAACACTAAACTATCTAAGCATTAACCTGCAGCCCGCGGAGCAATCAAGTTTAAACACCCCCCCCCACAACCCAAGTAAGAGGCAATATGGGGCGAACAAGAAGGCATTATGAACAATGACAAAATATAGCATCAGCTCACTTCTTAACTTTCGGTCTAGGACTATAACCCGAGCAGGGCCAGTGTGGCATCAGTAGCTAAACATAGACTTGAGGCCACATTTATAATGAAGGAATAGTTATGTGAGGCTGACGAAACATCCCCGGACGGACATATTTCTAATTTACTTTTTTTCTCTACCAGTTGTCACACACTTATAAAGGTATTTATTATTATACCCTTAGTCTCGATAAGGACGTCAACATTCAATTCTAACAAAGAAAACTCCTAGAAGAAAAATTAGTTTTCCAAGATAAGTGGGAAAATATATACTCTGTCACAGAGATCAAAGGTAAAAGTTCAATGTTTAGTTTGCCTTCAAACAATAGCTGTGCTAAAAGAATATGTTTGTCACCATTGTGAAACGAAGCTTACACTGTGGGAGAAACAGCTTACAGGAGAGATCATGACCCATTTTACAACATTAAAATCTTTGGGAAACATTAAAACCACTTTCTTAAAAGAATATGCTAAGATCATTGCTGACCACTGCAAGCAATTCTACAACCGATTTAGAGATTTTGTTGCATTTGCGCCACAGTTCCATCTTTCTTCAATTCCTTTCGCTGTGGACATCGACGATTTCTGCGAACATGCAAGTGGAGCTTGTGGAGCTTCAGAGTGATACCGTTTAGAGACAAAAATAAATGGAATTGGGGTTCCAGAGTTTTCCAAGTTTCTGTCTTGAGACAGATTCCCCAAGTTGCTCTCTGAAGCTTTAAAGATCATGGCTATATTTAGTAACACTTACATGTGTGAGCAGTTTTTCTCGTCTCTAAAGCTACAAAGATCATGGCTATCTTTAGTAACACCTAAATGTGTGAGCAGTTTTTCTTGTCTATGAAGAGGAATAAGACAGTGCTAAGGTCAAGAATCACTGATAAACATTTGGCAGCAACCTTGAGATTGGCGTCATGTCGAGATATAAAAACAAACATTGGTGAGGCAAAATGCTGTTAAGTAGCCCCCCCCCCCAAATGGACAGAAGTTGAATTGATCGCATCAATTTGCATATATTGATTCTTGCTATTTTTTAATTTCTTTTAAGTATACGATGAAAAAAGTAAAACTACATATCTATTTTTAGTACAATCATATACAATATACTATATTTATTTAAATTCATATAACAGAGTACTAGACGATAGCATTAATAATGATAGATGGGGGCCTGTTGCGGCCCTTCACAAATCAAAATCGTCCTTGTGCGGCCCTCATGGTGGTTTGAGTTTGAGACTCTGTCCTAAACAATATAAAAATTTCAGTCAAAAATTGTAGCATGTCCTTACGCGAAAGCGGCGGAAGCCGGAAGCGTTCCCCACATTAACAACATGTAGCATGTCCTAAACACTATGCAAATTGCAGTACGTCCGTGAATGTACCACGTCCTAAATAGTATGAAAATTGTAGTATGTCCCAAACTTTACTACGTCCTAAACAGATTGAAAATTGCAGTACGTCCGAAACTGTGCTACGTCCTAACAGTATGACAATTGCAATACGTCCGAAACTGTGCTAGGTCCTAACAGTATGAAGATTACAATACGTCCTAAACAGTTTGTAAAAGCCACAATCCGGTTTTCATAGAGCACGTTTCATGATCGTCCCGCTGAAGATTTCGACCTTGCATAGGAAATATACTTGGCTTACTCCCCCCCCCACACACACACACATGCACGCACGAACGCACACACACATACATACACAAACATACGTACGCACGCACCTACACACAAAGAACATAGCTGTTGCCAATGAAGAAAGTTGAAGGAAGTAAATTGTCAACAATTTCTGAGGACAGAAACGAAATCAAAAGTTATGAACGATTACGTCTCTCCGCACGACCTCCACGCTTTTCGTGTCTCATTTTCCTACAAAAGATTTTGTCACACAAGCGGCTTCCGGTTCCAAGGCATTGGACACTGCTGACGAATACTTTGAGATCCACCACGAACATGATGACGCAAGTCTTCAACTGCCAAATTTATTCTTCAAGTGAATTCCAGTCGCTTTGCGCTAAGGGTGGCCATTGACAGGTTCTAAAGTCGTCCCGTCCCACGGAGAATAGTTTGACATAAGCAGATTTTCAGGGTCAAAAGTACTTGCCGTTGTACTATTCTGACTGGAATGAATGATTCAGGACCTTTTCCTGGCTAATGTCGTGTCTCTCGCGACAGTATCGTTTGGGGTAATGCAATCAGATATTGGGAGAGAAAATTGATTTGTCGTTGTCGGGCAGGAGCTTGCAGCCTTTAAGGAATTTTTAGGAGCTGTGTTGGAGATGAAGGCATCGTCGTGTCCCAGTATGGGTTAGAGGACTGATAAGAGTGTAATAATGATAACACACATCTAGAAATTAAAAAAACCATGTAACTATTAGAATTTCTACTGTCACTGCCAATGATGATGATAATAATACAAGAGAAGAATCCAGCCACAAGAACAAGAACGTGTACTTCAATGTTTAATGCTGGAGAGCACAGGGCAATTTAAATTCATAATGAGATCCAGAAATTATTAAAGAGGCAGAGTGGGACGGGCAAAAGAGACAGAAAAAGAGAGAAGGATGACAAATGGAGATGATACAAAAGTGACAGCCATAGACAGATAGACAGACAAACAGACAGAGAGCTAGCTAGATAGATAGATAGGCAAGCAAACAGACAGACGGATGGAGATAGATAGATAGATAGATAGATAGACAGATAGTCAGACAGACATAGGGGTAGATGTGTGTGTGTGTGTGTGTGTGTGTGTGTGTGTGTGAGAGAGAGAGAGAGAGAGAGAGAGAGAGAGAGAGGGAGAGAGAGAGACGAATGACAATTGGAAGATAAAGACAGGGAGAAGGAAATGCACACTGAAAGACAGGAGAAAGGAGAAGGAAATGCACACTGAAAGACAGGAGAAAGGAGAAGGAAATGCACACTGAAAGACAGGAGAAAGGAGAAGAAGTTAGACACTGATGGAAAGACAAATGGGGAAAATGAAGAATAATAGAAATAAATAAAAGAGATAAAGAGAAGCGAAGAGAGGAGAGAGAGAGAGAGAGAGAGAGAGAGAGAGAGAGAGAGAGAGAGAGAGAGAGAGAGAGAGAGAGAGGGGGGGGGGGGGGGGGGGGAGAGAGAGAGGGGGGGACAACGAGTTACAGATTTACATGGAGTGAAAGATGATGTGGAGACAGAGAGACAGAAAGCAAGAGAAGGAGTGAGAGAAACTGAAAGACAAAGGGAAGAAGCAAGAGAGAAGAGAGTTAAATAAAGATATATAAAGAAAATAGGACAGAGAAGGAGAGAGAAAAGGAAGGGAGAGAAATAGAAAGACAAAGGGAGGGAAGGAGAGAGAAGAAGAAAGACAAAGGGAGGGAGAGAGAAGAAGATAGTTAAATAAAAAGTAAAGAGGATAGAGAGAGGAAACAGAAAGAGAAAGACAAAGGGATGAGGGAAGAGAGAAGAGAGTTAAATAGATATAAAGAGGGAGGAGAGAAAGGGGAAGGATTGAGAGAAAGGGAAAGACAAAGTGGGGGGTGGAGGGAGAGAGAAGAGAGTTAAATAAGAAAAATGATTTAAAGAAAGGATTAGAGAGGGAGAGAGAAAGAAGCAAGAGAGAGGGGCGGAGATGGAAAGATAAGGAGAGATTTATATAAAAGAGAGAGAGAGAAGAGAGAGAGAGAGTAACTTAGATTAGAAATCCGGAGGTTGTAAAACGTGAAAACAGAAGTGGTGCCAGTAGTAATGTGTGCACTGGGAAATATTACATCTGAAACGGAAAATTTCTTCAATAAATTTCTTCAGGAAACCACAGACATGTCTGGCATCGACTAGCACCTTCCCCGGGTAGTGTTCATTCATAAGTGAGTTAGTACGTGAGTAAGACAAGTAAAAACTTTCATATCTCAATCTGTATACTGCAGAGTAAATTAATAAGTAACAATTCCACAACAAAATTTAGCTACTATTTAAATATGTTCACAAAAAGAAGCAACTATCTGAATATATACAAAATCATAAAAATAGGCAACTATGTAAATATGCACAAAAATGAGTAACTATGTAAATATACACAAAAATAAGTAATCAGGACGTAACACAGTAAGTTAAACAATGAGTAAATTAGTAAAAATAAACATGTGAATCAGCAATAATAAAGACAGTAATTAATTAACAGCTAATAATACATTCAAAAAACAATATGCAAGTAAATAGGTCAAAGACGACTAAGGCACTCCACACAACGAATGGGCTTTGAGCTCTACAAATGTGTAACGGCAAGTAAGATTGAAACTAATTTTATAAAAAGAAAACAATAAACGTAATAGTAAAGAAAATAGCATCTTCAAAATAAGGATTTGTTCTGTGATATGATTGTAATTAATAATAGTGTGACGTGCCAGAAAGAAAGGATACTCATAACTCAAAGCGTTTCCTCAACGATTATCACTTTTTGTTGTTGTTTTCTTAAAGTATTTCCTGAACTGCTTTTTCACTTAAATGATGATGAGTGTAGGGGGCGCTTCCGGCTTCCGCCGCTTTCGCGCTTTTCACTTAAAGGAACACATTGCGGTATAAGTATTCTCTTAAAGAAAATGAAGAGCTATAGATTACCTGTGTCTTTCTTTTTGTTTCTATTGTTCGTTGATGTTTTCTTTCCCAGTGAAGATGGCCAGGGGAAACAACTACGTTAGCTTTAAAAAAAAATCCTAACACGTCAGCATCGCAACTTGGATAGCCAACTGCCACATGAGGCCTTATCCAGAGGGCGTTCGCGTCAGTTAAGCATCTCAGTTAAAGCTCTGCTTAATGCTTTCGATTTTTAAGTCTGTCACCTCAGATTGCCCTGAGCCAAATGATGAAGCTACAGTGCGAATGCCGATTAGTGAAAATTGTTCGACTTTCAAGTTATATATTATATTTTGGCCGTCTACATGTTTCTGACTCTCTCTCTCTCTCTCTATATATATATATATATATATATATGGAGAAAGAAAGAGAGAGAGAGAGAGAGAGAGAGAGAGAGAGAGAGAGAGAGAGAGAGAGAGAGAGAGAGAGAGAGAGAGAGAGAGAGGTCTATCCATATTATTACAGGACATGTATGTACTTGTGAGTCTGTCTAGTCTCTTTCCTCTCTCTCACCCCCCCCTCCCCCGTCTCTAATAATTGGATTCTCTAAAAACTGATCACAAATCTGTTATTTTAAGTCACGTTGTAATACATCGATGTCATAAGATGGAGAATCCTCACACATATTTTTAATATTAATTTTAATTTCTGATCTATAATTTCAAAATCATAAAATATTTGTAATTTGTATGGTTTGGAAATGTGATAAAGTTTATTTCTGAAGTACAAGTGTAGTATGGGCAGAAGTTGTTTTGACTGAGTGATTGCACAGTAGGATTACTGTTGCTTTGATTGAGTGATTGCACAGTAGGATTACTGTTGTTTTGAGTGAGTGATTGCAGAGTAGGATTACTGTTGTTGTTTTGATTGAGTGATTATACAGTAGAATTACTGTTGTTTTGACTGATTACACACTAGGATTACTTTGTTTAGACTGAGTGATTGCAAGTGGGATTACTGTTGTTTTGAGTGAGTGATTGCACAGTAGGATTACTGTTGTTATTTTGATTGAGTGATTGCACAGTAGGATTACTATTGTTGTTTTGATGGAGTGATTGCACAGTAGGATTGCTGTTGTTAGAACTGAGTGATTACACAGTAGGATTACTGTTGTTTGTTTTGTGAGAATTCTAGCTCCCTAGTATCTACGCAGTAAAGTAAAGCAGAAAATAGGCGTAGAAGATGTGAGAGAGTCATAAATATTAATTATATCTAGGTTTATTCTTAAATTCGATTGATTAAAAGATTGAGACTAGGTAGATATGGGTGTGGTTTCTAGTCTGAGAAAACTTATTTGCAAAATTCTAAGATTTTTCTCTTTGAAAAAGAACTCGGTGAGGTTTTAGGCATTGTATGAGTCCCTTCTGTCACAGACACGTTGTGAAAGGAACAAAGACACTCTTGGCTAGAAAAGACAAAAGCTTCTATGTTTTGTATGAAGGATAATATATAACATGATTATCTCCAATTCAATTTCAGAGGCATATGACCAATTAAGTATTTATTAATGCAGCAATTTACAGTATATTTAGGATCTGTAAATACATATGTTTCCGGGTGTGGAGGGGAAAATTTACCTACCCCTATTTCTAAAGTTAATTGTTATATAAGTTGTTAAATGTCGAAGTAACCCGACCATGTTTACTGTTTGTGCTGATAATTTAAGTGCCAAAATTGCATTTAAACAACTCAGGTAAAGAATGTGCTCATCTTGCTGATGTAAACTAAACTGGTTTTTCGTGGATGAGTAGTTTTTATTATCCAATGGTTAAGATTTACAAGAACGAGACCAGCCAAATGGTTTATAATAAAGTTTACCAATTCAAAATAATTTATTTTTTAATCACTTTGAATTTGGAATGGGTAGAGTCAAGTCATGAAAGGCAGCTGTTAGCATAATGGTGAGAACTGATTGTGAGTAGACTATTATTTCTACAAAATTATTTCATGAAAGGCAGCTGTTAGCATAATGGTGAGTTAACTGACTGTGAGTAGACTATTATTTCTACAAAATTATTTCATGAAAGGCAGCTGTTAGCATAATGGTGAGTTAACTGACTGTGAGTAGACTATTATTTCTACAAAATTATTTCATGAAAGGCAGCTGTTAGCATAATGGTGAGTTAACTGACTGTGAGTAGACTATTATTTCTACAAAATTATTTCATGAAAGGCAGCTGTTAGCATAATGGTGAGTTAACTGACTGTGAGGACTATTATTTCTACAAAATTATTTCATGAAAGGCAGCTGTTAGCATAATGGTGAGTTAACTGACTGTGAGTAGACTATTATTTCTACAAAATTATTTCATGAAAGGCAGCTGTTAGCATAATGGTGAGTTAACTGACTGTGAGTAGACTATTATTTCTACAAAATTATTTCATGAAAGGCAGCTGTTAGCATAATGGTGAGTTAACTGACTGTGAGGACTATTATTTCTACAAAATTATTTCATGAAAGGCAGCTGTTAGCATAATGGTGAGTTAACTGACTGTGAGTAGACTATTATTTCTACAAAATTATTTCATGAAAGGCAGCTGTTAGCATAATGGTGAGTTAACTGACTGTGAGTAGACTATTATTTCTACAAAATGTGAACTATGAAGCTCGTATGTAGTATGCTAAACATTTGACATTGTTTCTAGTTAACCTGCTTCATAAACTTTTTTGTTGTATTTATTATGCAGTGTGCTTATATCAGGCTAATAAATACTGTTGTATTAAAGTGTAAGCTGAGACTTCAATGTAAGAAAGAATGGTGTTAGAGATGAATAAAATGGAAACCTAGCATTTATTCCCTAATTATGTTTTACAGGGATGAAGCAGCCTTTCTTGATTTATCTGAATCTCCCAGTTTACTGATTTATAAACTGCTACGACCATGGTAGACGCAAGAAGTGTGTAAGTGTAAGAAATACACTGTATGGTGGCAAAGTATGCTGACTACATTGTGGAATTTCTGGTAAAGGAAGTTACTGGAAATTGCTACAATTGCTGTTCTACTTGAGGGAGATAATATGGCAGAGTGCCAGATTAGCCTCAAGAGAATAATAGCTTATCAGTTTTCTACAATATGCAGAGGAAACAAATGGGACTGACGGTAATAACAAGAATAATAAAGTTTGTTATGAAAAGCGTGTGAAAGACTATTGCTGCTTTGCCTAGACAAGGTTACACACAAACTATTATCACTTATGTCTATTAACTCCACATTTCTGTTCTCTGATAAGAACTATCCTGTGATTTGTATTGACACTAATCTGTTGAATTTTGTGTTAGGATATAAGACAATATAGGTATTAAAATTCTTTGAATGTGGTTTCGTGGAAATATTGATTGTATTTCATTGTATTTGTTACATGTATATTTGATAGTTGTTTAATTTATTTTAAAATTTATTGACCTTCTTACACATATTGATACCATATGTTGAAGAAGACAGTGGGTGGATGGGGGCTCGTTAAATAAATAGATTAAAAGGTAGATTTATCTTCTCCTTTGGTAAGAAGTTCTCCACCTACAGAAATATTGTGTAATGGCAAATGTTTGTCTTTAATTATTGTGGAAGAGAGAAAACGTTTACAGCGCCAGAATATCCGCCAAGTGAGAGAGACGAGTGGTGTCTTCTGGAGAATTGTTAATAACGTAAATTAAGATTATCATCACTTATAATTAGTAGGGGTGATTAATTAACAATAATAATCATAATCATTAACGAGGTGACTTTAGCGTCACACAGGGTTCTTTCTTCGTCCTAAATCTGTATTGTGGGCTTTGGCTGCCCACTCTGAACTGTTCATATGACGTGTCCTGATGATCTGCCAGTCTATGAAAAATTATAAATTTAAGTCTTCATGTGGACCGATGGCAGTGCAAATACACTTGTTAAGGGCAATAGTGACACAATGTTGATGATGAATATAGACACGACAAACAATGTTTTTTTTATTTTAAAATTTTGCTTAACCTTTTTCCCTTTATAGAAGTGTGGGGGGTGAGCAGAGCCTTGAGTGAAATTGTCTGCATATCCGAGTTATGGGCGAAACAGTTTGCTGATATGTATCTTTATAACCAGTAACTCTAATTTAAATACATACTGATATATGCATCTTTATAATCAGTAACTCTAATTTAAATACATACTGATATATGTATATTTATAACTAGTATAGTCTATATCGGCACGTGTAAGTGAATTATATCCTTATCTAAGAAATATTTGGTATTATACATTATTAGAAAGTCACCCCAGATTACGATAATTGAATGGTAAATATATTAAAAGAAAGAAAAAATAGGCATATTACCTTTTTACAAAAGCTATTATTTAATAACTTTTTTTGCAAGTCTATCTGGAGAGGAGGTAATCTCCATTTACTGTTAACCGGAAGTGGGTGTAATGAGCGCCGTAATAAAATAATGATGACGCATCGCCAGTGTGTTTGAATTCGATTTACTTCAGCATCACCTTATTAGAGCTCATAAACTCTGATCTGTAATGTTCGGTCATTTTCGTCTGTCTCCAGGAAGACTTTGCAAATACAGGTCAATCCAACCTCCCAGTGCTGAAAGAAGACCTACAACTATTAATAGCTTACTCGTTTTCGCGAAGTTCTTCCCTGCAGCCGACAGTCTACCGACAATTTGCTGTCTGACATCAAAGCGAGATGTACAATCAGTCACGACTTGAGGGCACTTATCAGTGGGCGCAACTGCTTGGTAGTTACCCAACAGTAGAGCTTCCTGGTCACGCACACAGACACACGGAATCACACAGACACAATCAAGCACAGGCACACACACATACAAACACAGACACACACAGACACACGGAAACACAGACAATCAAGAACAGTCATACACACAAGAACGCACGGGCATACACAGTCATATCCAGGCACACACAGGCACACATACAAACCCACAGACACACACGGGCACATACTGACACAACAGACATCCAGACAGACGAGGAGGCACACTGACACACATACTCAGACAATTTCATACACAGACACACATAGGCACGAACAGTCTCATACACGCACACAGAGACACACATAGACACACACACACACACAAACACTACCCACTCACATGCCTTCCAATTAAAGGCCCCGACCCAAACGGAATGCAGCATTTAGTTATGGACATTCTTTGGCAGTTACATGAAGATTACTAATTGGCAGGTTTTTAAGGCTGAAGCAAATCTTGATGAATATAAGACGTTTTCATTTTTCAGTCGCTGAAGGAGACTGTTTGAATGTAGATGGATTTGCGACAGTGATGAGGGGGGAAAGTGTCGATGGGAGTTGACGAGGCGGTAGTTATCCATAGTTTTGTTCAAACAACGCCATTATGAAAGAAAAACGAAGAGAACTACAAGAAAATCGCAAAACCCGACGTCAGATATCAAGTTGTTACAATATTTCTTTTTAAAATATTTTATTTTCTTAGTGAGGTAATCCACTCAAATCGATTGCGTTTCTATTGACACTTAGATAAAAGTTTTATGACACATTTAACACATATTTACGAAAATATATATATTTACGGATTTAAAAAAATCATGTTTACAAAAACCTTATCAAATGTATTTAAGAACATTTATGACTACATATTTATCCAATCCTACATAAAACGAATTTAAGAACATTTGCGATACATATTTATATAATCTAATCTAAGACGTATTTAAGAACATTTGTGATACATATTTATATAATCTAATCTAAGACGTATTTATGAACATTTGTGATACATATTATGGTGGAGTAAAATTGCCTATCCCTATTTTTATACTTAATAATTATATCTTAGTTGCCAATGATAACGTGACCCGACCTTGGGCACTGCTTATGATATTTTTGGAGTAAACAACTCAGGAAAAGAATACGCTAGTGCTTGCTGATGTAATGTAACCGGTTTTAGGTGGATTAGTAGTTCTAATTATACAATAGTTAAGATTTACAAGAATGAGACCGGCCAATGGGCAGAGATCAAATGTTTATCTTTGGAAATAATTTATTTTCTAATCACTTTGAATCTTGAGTGGCAGAGTCTGGTTATGAAAGTAGCCATTAGCTTAATGGTGAGTTAAATGACTGATTGAGAGAGCATGTACTTATAAATATTTCATGCATTCTGCTATTGATATGTTATAACTTAAACTTTACATATAGATGTAGTATGTAAGTAGACTACTATTTCTACAAATTGTGAGCAATAATGCTTGTATGTATTAAGCTAAATACTTGACATTGTTTCTAGTGAACCTGTTCATAATCTATTATGCTGTATTTATTATGCTGTGTGTGTGTATATCGGGCTAATAAATACTGTTGCTGGAAATCGTAAGTTGGGACTTGACATAAGAAAGAATGGAGTTAGAGATGAATAAACTGGAAACTTAGCATTTGTTCCCTGAATATATTTTATAGGAAAGAAGCAGCCATTTTTACTATACTAGAATCTCCGGGTTTACTGATTTATAATTTGCTACAACCAAGATAGATTCGAGAAGTCTCTACCCCCAGTGAATAGTGAATAAGTGTAAGGATACACTGCCCTCTGTTGATGTATGGAGAGAAAGTATGCTGACTACATCATGGAATTTTTGTTACAAGGAAGTAACTGGAAATTGCTACATTGGGAACTAGGAAACTAATACCATGAAGGAGCGTCCAATTAGTCGCAAAAGAACAGCAGCTGACTACAACGTGCTAGAGGACACGTGAACCTGACAATTCTATTGTGACAATAAACTTGTGACTTTGTTAAGAAAGTGGGCAAAGAATATTGCGACATCTTCAAGACAAAGTTATGTACAAACTATTTCACTAATTTCTCTGTAACTCCATTTCAGTTCTCTTATGAGAATTATCTGTTATTTATATTGACACTAATCTGTGGAATTATATGTTTGGATATAAGACTGTATAAATATTAAAACTATTTGACTTTGGTTTGTGGATATATTGATGTCAAATAATCTTTTCTTTGTATTTGCAGTCTGTATATTTGATTGTTGATTTAATCAATTTATTGAATTTCTTACGCATATTGATAACCATATGTTGGAGAGATAGTGGGTGGATGGGAGCTCGCTAAATTTAGATTAAAGACGGATTTATCTTCTCCTTTGGTAAGAAGTTTTCTACTTATGGAAATATTGTGTGACAGTGAATGTTTGTCTTTAATGTTGTGGAAGAGAGAACATGTTTACAGCGTCCGCATATCCGCCAAATGAGAGAGAGGAAATGGTGTCTCCTGGAGAATTATTAAATCACAAATTAAGATTCTCATCACTTTTAATTAGTTACTGATGATTAATAGTAATAATAATCATAACCAATTACTAGGGTGGCGTATTTTATATTTATACAATCTTAAATAAAACGAATTTACCAACATATTTACGCATATACTATGAACGCGCATATGAAAATGTATGCATACATATTTACAGTTATATACCCTTTAATAGTTACTCATATTTTTTACAGACACTTATTTTTACAATATTACAACCTCTACTCGTATTTACAAACACTTATTTCTATAATTTTACGAACACTACACATATTTTACAGACAATTTTACGAACACTACTCTTATTTACAGACAATTTTACGAGCACTACTCGTATTTCTGGTTGCGGTTTCTTGGAATACGTAAAGATACATTCTGTACTGTTCGTATTTCTCGGCTTGAAAAGATCGACGCCATAACGCGCCCTTGGAATGCTCATCCAAGGCTGTTTGTGCCCGCTACAAAGCAATTTTGGTGGAAATAAATAATCTAATAATTAACTGAAAAGATTTGGCACCGGCAGAGTAAGAGATGATCAATAATGACGATTAAGTGTTTCTGCTTTGCTTCTGCCAACGTGACGTAAGCAGAAATTAAATGTAATAAAATCCACTAAATTATCAGTTACAGATTCTTTTTTTTTATTCTTGATTTTCTCTTAAAAATTATTCTAGCTGTTTTGTCTTTTAAATGTCACATTAGACAGTAATAAAGTGCGAGGTAAACACATTAAAATCACTCTTTTAGTTCAGTTTTATTATATTTCTTTTTAACTTCTGCAATTAACCTTTCTCGACGTTAATCAAACTCCACCCCAAATGACAAGACATTCCGTTTCAACGACAATCCAGCAGACAATGAGGCCGATAGACAAACTAAATGAGAGAGAAACCTGAGAGGTGAGAGAAGAGAGAGATGAAAGAAGACAAGTGAAAGAGATGAGAGGTGAAAGAGACGACAGGTAAGAGATGAGAGACGAGAGGTGAGAGAAAAGAGATGAGAGATGAGATAAGTCAGGTGAAAGAGAAGAGAGATGAGAGAAGACAGGTGAAAGAGACGAGAGGTGAGAGATGAGAGATGAGAGATGAGAGGTGAGAGAACACAGGTGAAAAAGACGAGAGGTGAGAGAAGAGAGAAGATGGGTGAAAGAGATGAGAGGTGAGAGAAGAGATATGAGAGAAGACAGGTGAAAGAGACGAGAGATGAGAGATGAGAGGCGAGAGAAGACAGGTGAAACAAACGAGAGGTGAGAGAAGAGATATGAGAGAAGACAGGTGAAAGAGACGAGAGGTAAGAGAACACAGGTGAAACATACGAGAGGTGAGAGAAGAGGTATGAGAGAAGACAAGTGAAAAAGACGAGAGGTGAGAGGAGAGATATGAGAGAAGATAAGTGAAAAAGACGAGAGGTGAGAGGAGAGATATGAGAGAAGACAGGTGAAAGAGACGAGAGGTGAGAGAAGAGATATGAGAGAAGACAGGTGAAAGAGACGAGAGGTGAGAGAAGAGATATGAGAGAAGACAGGTGAAAGAGACGAGAGGTGAGAGAAGAGATATGAGAGAAGACAAGTGAAAGAGACGACAGGTGAGAGAAGAGATATGAGAGAAGACAAGTGAAAGAGACGAGAGGTGAGAGAAGAGATATGAGTTTTCTCGTTCTAAGCCTGTGTGGAGTTTGTGGTGTTTGGCGGTATTGTCCATATTATGTGCGTATTGCACTCTTGGTCGCACATGTCGACTGGTGTAGTTTGGGTATCAATTTCAGCTGTTGATGATTTTAGGTTAAGCCATTCTTTGTAAAGGAGAAAAGCATCAATGTATGCCGCGTTCAGATTTGGAGAGGAATGCTTGTTCCAGTAGAATTTTATATATATATTTCTGAGATAACCGTTCTCGAACATGGGACTAAGGCAGAGAGGTGATAGCCATACACGGAATTTTCCGTGTTCTCTGGTTTGCAAGTCAATCTTTTTGGCGAGGTGATGCCTCCGAATTCCATCTTGTTCACCTAGCCCTGAAAAGGGCAGAGGAAAGTGTTTTCTTGTTCATCCGACCCTGACAAGGGCAGGGTAGTAGAGTTGATAGTCGATCGGGTGGAACGTTTTTCCATGTCGAGCTCGTGTGCGTCTTCGTCGGTGGTCCGATACAAAATGTCTGTTGCTTGTTGTTTTTTGGGTGAAAATGCCGTGAAAAGAAAGGATCGTATTTTAACAAATAAAGAAGAGAATGATGTCTGCTTATACAAAAGTACATATAAAATGTGTTTCTATTATAATTATATTATACGAACAATATAATTGCATTGCTATCTGAAGCAAGAAGAAGCCGAAGCAACGACACAATATCTCGGTGTCGTCCTGGTTTGAAGGGCTCTCCGATTCATTTCACTGTTCTGACAAGTGATCTCCCCTACAGTAACGCAAGGCCATCTCACTCGGATCATAGAGACTTTAGACGTGTGCCGCGCCGCCAGCTATGTCAATCAGACAACATGACTCAACACTTGCCCTGGCAAAGCATGTGATCTCCTTATTAATAATAATAAAAATTATAAAAAAGCACGAAAAAAAGCAGATGTATTAAAGAATAAACTTAAAAAGAAATGGCTGGCTGACATTTTCCCGACCCTCAGTAAAATGGTTTTCATGTGACGAGACTGCTGCGATACAGCTTGTGACCCGGATGAACATACTTTTCCCCCTTTGTATGGAGAGTGCTAAGAGTAATGATGGAACAAATTATTAGTTCCATATCTGTGGATCCGTGTTAGTGCGCAATACACTATTTAAATATTAATCGTTTCCTTGATCAGGAAGGTCCATTTTCAGGTCGAAGATACTGTACACACATGGCCGCCATATTTTAGTATCTTTTGTTATGTTAATTAATTTTGGAAAATGTACCTTTTCTGGGAGATAAATATCAGAAACAGACGGAGGTGAGGTATGTGTGGATATATAAATCAGTTTCATGTACTTTATTAATTTCCTCCAAATCATAAGTATTTCTTTATTACATCATAATTTATAAACTTGTGTGGGGTTTTGTAATATTATTAAATATGTGGGTAATATAAATAAATTCATTTTTCGTAGCAAACTGCTTCAGATATTTCTGTCTTTCTCTTTCTTCTTTTTATTTTACTGCTTACATGATGTGCTGTTGATTTATTTTCTTTCCTTTTCAAACCGGACTTATTGTAACATTTTATCTCAGTTATTTTTTACTTTTTACTTATCACGTGGCTATTCTTCAGTATATGGATATCTGTCATTACTACTAAGAATACTAATGTTATACCATTGCTGCTATTTCTAATAGAGCTTATCATGCAAATCCCATGTTCAGAGTTTATGAAGAAATTCTGATGACTCTTTGATGACTCCATCATCCCATGGACTTTTCATAAATAGATG
Organism: Sinotaia quadrata; assembly: GCA_028829895.1. Taxonomy (NCBI): domain Eukaryota; kingdom Metazoa; phylum Mollusca; class Gastropoda; order Architaenioglossa; family Viviparidae; genus Sinotaia; species Sinotaia quadrata. The sequence continues at coordinate 84,105,024 of CM054181.1, forward strand.
CGCGAAGCATGTGCGCGGCCGGTCATGGAGAAAGTGAACTTCCTGTCTGCATTTACGTCATGGCTGGAATCCTTGCTACACTAAATAATAGGAACATTTGAAACAATTGTGAAAGTATATAATAGCCATGTTTTAGAGGAAGTCTTAGGAACATCTGGCTTGGGCACTTAATTTATGCATATAATTATATTAAAGAATTACTAACTCACACACTTATAATTCTTTAAATATTAACTGTGATAAAATGGCATGTTCACAATTACTAAATGAAGCAACTTTAATAAGAGAACTATGACGTAGCAACACCTGTAATTTGAGAATTTTGGCGTAGCAACAACATCTGTAGTAAGATAATAATGACATAAGAGAATCGTGACTTAGCAATTTAAAACAGATTTGTTTGAGGAGCGGCGAGAATTGACAGTTAACTGCACTCACATTCCTTTAAATGTTTCAGAAAATGTGATTCACATCAAGAAAGATAAAAGCTGGAGTAAGCCGGACTTCAGGATTCCTCCATGACCCGATGGGTCCCAGGCTTGCATAATTCTCCACCAATATCGTTCGGCTGGTTACCGAGTCTTCAGCAAAAATAGTCTGGATATCAATGAACGATTGGACGCCTAACGCCGAGCTTACCCTTGAGCCCCTCGGATCATATTGATGACGTCATGTGATTGCAAAGAAGTTTGATTCTGACAACTGTTATTCGCAGGAAAGTGCTTACTCAGCTTAACAGCCGAAGAGTAAAGCACGTATGGATGAACACAGGCGCCAATGATCTTCTTGTCGAGACTGTAAATATCTCTGTCACTGACCTTTGAGCCCAGTATGCAGAGCCCTTGACCTTAGTGAGTGTTTGAATCCTTAAGTCATCGAGCGTAGGGTTCTGAGTGCATATCTCTTGACGTCATCGAGCTTGGACTCCAGATCACAGAACCTCAAACATCATTGATATTAGGTAAAAGACATCAATGAAGAACCCTCAATTGTCACTGAACTAGGCAGGGTTCTGTAGGCATCACTGATATGCGGTATCCGTCCATAAAGTCCCAGAGGTCAGTGAGCCCAGATCTAGATAATGATTTTAGAGACACATTTAGATTGCAAATAAGGAATCTAGTATACCCTAGATTATAGAGTCCTATAGATGGGCTGTGAATTTCGGACGCAGAACTATTTATGTCCTTGACTGCAGAGAACAGGAGACGTCACTGAAATAGAAATTTTGTCTGAACAACCCTAGAAGTCACAGAGCTAGGATTTCTGACTGCAGAGAGCACTGCATGATTGTTATCTGTAAATCCTTGAAGTTAATGATGTACATTTTAGAGTCACGCTTACGTCAATAGTCTTGGGTTCCCACTGTGAAACCTTAAATTTCACTGAGCATTCAGTCTTGATGGCAGAACTTAAAATATTCATCACTGAGGTAGACTTTTGAATCGCATAATTCTAGAAAGTCACTGAGCTTAAAGTCTTAACTGCAAAGCCCTGCTATTGAACTTGAATTTCAGATACAGACTTCTAGAAATAACTGAGCTTAAAGACTCAATTGCAGGGTCCTAGAAATAACTGAGCTGAAGGTTTTGAGCGTCAATGAGCTGGGATTTTCAATTACTGAACCCTAGAAGTCACTGAGCTTAGTCTTAATTGCAGAGCCCTATAGTTATCACTGACCTAAAAAAACCTCGACAACAAGTCACTAGAAGTAAGTGTGCTTACAGTCTCAAAAGTCATTGAACTAGGAAGTGACTGCAGAACCCTAGAAGTCACTGAGCTTGAAGTCTCGACTGCAGAGCCCTAGAAGTCACTGATCTTGAAGTCTCGACTGCAGAGCGCTATAAAGACATTTAAGTAGGATTTCGGATTTAAGAGGGTTTCAATGGCAAGTTCCGTAATTCAAGCTTGCCAGTAGATTGTTCTAAACGTGGGAATTATAATTTTGTAATCATATGACGCCATCACTAAGAGTCCAAACGATTGAACAAGTATAAATAGGAATACAAACTAAGCGCTTTATATGCAAGAGATTAGGATTATATAAAGTAGTAGTAGATACTGTAAGAGAGCAAGGTGGACAAGTAGTAACTTTAGTACAAGAATTAATATGTCTTTGTATTATTAGTATTATTAGAAGTAGTAGTAATATTAAAACCAACACTACTGTATCACCATCAAATCACAACTATGACCAGTATCACATGCATCATGATTGTACCATTAATGTTTTAATGTGATGAACTTAACAATATTTTCTGCTAAGCATGCACTGTGTACTTAAAAGTTACTTCGATCGGAACTTTTCAATCGAATTTGTAGAGAAGAGTGCACAAAATATATTTAACGCTTACATATTGGACTTATGTCCCTTTGTTATGAATATACAATGAAATAATCAATGACGACTAAATGTCATTGTCATTTCTTAAGTACAGAAGCAACTTAAACTTTCTGTTACACTCAAATCAGCGTTACATGTAACAGGCTGACACAAAATTTATAACAACAGTATCAAAAATAGTTGTAAGCTCCAATCGGATTCAATCCAAAATTCCGCATTCGCTAAGCAAGAAACAGTCACGTGACCCTAGTCCACTGAGATGGTAGAATATCGATTATTTTGAACGAGCGCTTTGATATTCATTTCTTCCGAATCTGAAAGGCGTCTTTCGGTTTTTCCCTCCTAACTTCTTTCATTTGTTCCACAACAGGCTTGAATCCGTTCAAAAGATTGCAATTTATTTGAAATGGTGCAATACATCGAGCCGTGAGAGTGGATCTTTGGAAAAATGATGTGTTTTCGGTACGGGATTTAAGACAGCCCTTGACTATTTAAACATTCAAGTATCTGCAAAGTTCAGCTTGATTTCAGAATGTCATACAAATATAAACGATTTTTGTTGTTGTTTGTATATAAATATGTTTTTAAAATTAGTGTACAGAGCAAACTATGTATTGCATTCTGTAATAGTAATATTTTGTTCAGTATCTCAAAATATGCTTAGATTTTCAATGCCAGTATAAGCGAAATACTCAAGACATATCTCTCGTTCAATAATGCTTTATAACAAAATAAAAGCTATTTCGAGTTTAGGCTATTGCAAGCACTGAGTATGCCCTCCTTGCGTTTTTAGGATATTTGCCAACGGCGTTTTCCCGTCACATTTCTCAGACCTGGAGATTTGCCTTCGCTGAAAGTTATTATTCTCGAGAGTTAACGGCTTGCAGAAAGAGTGATCCATTGATGCTTTATGGTTCGTAGGCATCTTTTCAATTTTGACATCCAGAAAGTAATTCTTAAATTTACTTAATTCGAATAGTAAAGAAATGATTTTGCTGTTTGTTTCAATGTGAACTTGCAGCTAACATTTGTTCTTTGCTATTGTTTGGAAGCATTGCTACTGCACTGTGGGGCTGCTGTTTTTTTGTTATCGCTTTATTACTGTTCTGTAGGATGTTGTTCTTTGTTATCGTTTAGACTATTGCTGTTCTGTGGGCTGTATTTCTTTGTTATCTTCTTATGGGAATGCTACTGTCTTGAGGGCTGTTGTTCTTTGTTATCGTTTTGAGGGACTATTACTGTTCTGTGGACAGTTGTTATTTGTTTTCATTTTGAGGGACTATTACTGTTCTGTGGGCAGTTGCTATTGGTTATCGTTTTGAGGGACTATTACTGTTCTGTGGGCAGTTGTTATTTGTTATCGTTTTGAGGGACTATTACTGTTCTGTGGGCAGTTGTTATTTGTTATCGTTTTGAGGGACTATTACTGTTCTGTGGGCAGTTGTTATTTTTTATCGTTTTGAGAACTATTACTTTTCTGTATGCAGTTGTTCTTTGTTATCGTCTTGTGAGAATGCTCCTGTTCTGGGCTTGCAGCTTTTGTGGCTGTAATTTGTGCTATATTTATGACGTTTTGTGGGATATTTGTCTGTGTTGTTATTTGCTGTCAATTTTCGGGCTGCTATAATTCTGTGGGTTGTAGTCTGTACTATTTTTCTGATTTCTGTATCTGTGGTTTGCTCTCTGTTAGATGTAATTGGGTGATTACGTACAGTGTTTCTATGCAGTCTCGGCTGTTAGATGTAATGGCTTGACTACGTACAGTGTTTCTATGCAGTCTCGGCTGTTAGATGTAATGGCTTGACTACGTACAGAGTTTCTATGCAGTCTCGGCTGTTTACTGCAATTCTATGGACTATTATTATAATACGTCATTACTTCGCTCTACAGTATGCCTGCTGTCATTCAATGGGCTGTAGTCTGCATTGTTTACTGTCGGGTCTATGAGCTGTTGTAGCTTTAGTCTGCATTGTTTACATTCAGGTCTATGAGCTGTTGTAGCTTTAGTCTGCATTGTTTACTGTCGGGTCTATGAGCTGTTGTAGCTTTAGTCTGCACTGTTTACTGTCGGGTCTATGAGCTTTTGTAGCTTTAGTCTGCACTGTTTACTGTCGGGTCTATGAGCTGTTGTAGCTTTAGTCTGCACTGTTTACTGTCGGGTCTATGAGCTGTTGTAGCTTTAGTCTGCACTGTTTACTGTCGGGTCTATGAGCTGTTGTAGCTTTAGTCTGCACTGTTTACTGTCGGGTCTATGAGCCGTTGTAGCTTTAGTCTGCACTGTTTACTGTCGGGTCTATGAGCTGTTGTAGCTTTAGTCTGCACTGTTTACTGTCGGGTCTATGAGCCGTTGTAGCTTTAGTCTGCACTGTTTACTGTCGGGTCTATGAGCCGTTGTAGCTTTAGTCTGCACTGTTTACTGTCGGGTCTATGAGCTGTTGTAGCTTTAGTCTGCACTGTTTACTGTCGGGTCTATGAGCTGTTGTAGCTTTAGTCTGCACTGTTCACTGTCCGGTCTGTGGGCTGTTATACTTGTGTTTTTTTCCTGTTGTTCCATGGATTGTTTTAAGTGAGTTGGAAAATGTGCTCTCTTTGCTGTCATGCGGAATGTTTTATGTAGGCTGTATTCTGTGCAATATTTCCTTTTCATGTGTGGACGGTTTATGTACTGCAATCTATGTTCTGGTGTCATCCTATGAGCTGTTATTTCTAGACTGTAGCCTGTGCTATGTTTGCCATCAATTTATGGGTTAAACTCGGAGAAATCATGACTGTAGAACCATCCTATAGATATCAAAAGAAGCGTTTTTTTAACTACAATGAAAGCAAATTATATAAAATAAAGATCTTATCAGTTGCATCAATTGCAAAACAGAAATGACAAGATCTATGGTAGTGTAACACCTACTCATACCCTAGTTAGTAGATATTATTATTATTATTATTATTATTATTATTATTATTATTATTATTATTATTATTATTGATCAACCATAAGTAATTTCAAGTGATTAGAATCTTAATATATGTTATTGGTAATTAATTCTCCAGAAGACGCCGCTCGCCTCTCACTTGAAGGATATGTGGACGCTTTAAATGTTTTCTCTATTCCATAACATTAAAACAATCATTCACTGTCACACAATATTTTCACAGGTGGTATGCCTGGACAGCTATAGACAATTGATATAATAAATGGTGAGTTTTACCTTTATTGAGCGCATATTTGTATACACAACCTGGAAGATTTTGTCAAACATTAATTTCTTGCATATTAAAAAGGCAATACAAATTTGCTTTGTATTAAGATGGTGTGATATGAGATTTGAATATAAAGCATATTTATACATATTCTTTTGTAGTAAACAATACACATTTAAAACAGGCCAGCATGATGTACCTTTATGTTGTATGCTTACGTTCAGTGGGTCAAAACGTTAAACGAAGGGTAGACTGGGAGAATGGAAGTTAGGGAATTAAATACAAAAGACACAGCAATGTTTACAATTGTCATAACAGAAATGCAAGTAGTCTACACAATCAACGATGCAGCAAATAATATGTTCTTGGCTCTTAAACGAGTTTAGGATAATGGGTGTCAATCTATACTGGGTCTGTGCTCTTCACGAGCAAATATTATAGCAGATTTGCAATGCATACTAGTAGATGGGGCTTCTAGAATAGCTCTAGTCTTGTAGAGGACATATTTCTAAGCACAGTTATTATTGGCTGGCTGGAAGCTCAGAAAAAGGATAACTAGACTGGTAGCCAGTCAAGTTGCAGTTCTGAGCCAAAAGTGGATCAAACAGGAATCAGACACTTAGATCAATTGAGAGTTAGATACAGACGAAGGCTTTGTGTACTCTCGTGTGGGAGAGCTTTTGTTTAGTCCTGTCTAGGAATCACTGTCAGACTTGTACATACCAATTTAAGTGATTTGCTCTTTCCATTTGAATAACATAGTCTCTTGATACGATGCCTCAGTCTGCAGAGGTTATATAGCACCCTCCATAGCCAGCTTTAGTTCCCTCTCATAATAAAAAAAGTACGGCAAGTGACATGAAGAAATTAAAGAACAGTCTTTCTTACAACATAAATTTTGCACAAACACAAAGAATTCTTACTCATCCTTACAAATTTTAGTTTACTGATTTATTTTATTGACTATCAACAAAATAGTTGGCCATTAATATTATTCCATGTGAAACATTTATTTAACTGTGACTCTCTTGCAAAAGTAGATAATTTTGAAGAATAATAAATACATCCATATGTGGAATGAAGATGAGATAATAGTTTTAAAACATGGGCATAATAGACATCGCTCCAAATTTCGTATTTTATATCGAATAAAATTTATGAAAAAATAAAAGATTTAATAAAAAATATTTACAGAATTTGAAAGAAAATAAACAGGAGTCTCAAATATCTAGGATCTGTTTAGCCAGGATGCGAAGTAACTGGGATTTTAAAAAAATAAACAAGTATGTTCGAAATATCGCCATCATCAATTTTAATGGGCAATGCGTTTAGTTTGCACCAATTTTGCACACAAAACATGTTATGAAAATGTGACTGATAAAAGGAAATTGACTAAAATATCATACGAAAAAAGGGGTGCGATAGAATAATAATGGCTGTGACACCGAGGATATTGTGCAGTTGTTTGCTTTCATGTAAACTGAAAACTGACAAGCCTATACAGTATACACTATCATTTTGAAATGTGAAATGCTTGCTCTCTCAACAGAACAAATAAACGAGTGCTTTTAGTAGTCATAGGTGTTTCTGGAACTGACAGCTATTGCACACTGTTTCTCATTTTCCACTTGTTGGTGCCTATGGGATTTTACTTCTGATTTTTTTTCACTTTAGCCTTTCTAACGTTTTAAGCTCAGTATTAGCTTTCGCCCTTGAGCTATAAGCATTTACCGTGGGCTTTACCATTTTATTGTCTTTGAGAATGCCTGCAGTATCACTTTCAAAATAAATGTGCATGTAATTTCTGTTGTTTATTTAATTTCAATTCAGCACTTCCACTACATGAAACTCGTATCGAACGATAATTATATATTTAATAATGTGAATTCAACATGGGTATGTTTTTATTTATCTCTCTCTCACTCTCGCTTTCTCCAACACACACACACACATTACAGCAACTCAATTGTTTATATGAAAATAAAAGTAGTTAGTCTTTCCTGCTACAGGTCTTTTCTCAGCTTTAACTCGGTAGAAATCGGCTTTATGTCTCGATTTCAAAATCAGACATTTCCCAATACATATCTCCAATATCTGTTTTCTAGATGCGGCTTGGGCTTGACAATTTTCACACAATGATCTTTTACGGCCTATAACTTTTGGACCAATTTGGCAACCAATATCTTCTGAACAACCAAATATTGACTGTATATTTCACTGAGCTTTTGATTACGTCGTAGTTAAACAATAAGAGACCATTCACTTTCCCAGGCAATAGATTAACAAAAACAACAAGGCAAGAAAGCAATGTGTTTGGCAGTTTTTCGAAAAGTTTTGAATTAGTTCAGATCTCATATACGTATATAGAAAAATCTATCTATTTTTGCTAGATTGATAATTTACATTACGGGAGGGGGAAAGAGCGTTGAAGACGATACGTATCCAAAGAAAATTCTGGGTCATTTGGAATTGCATGGGCTTGCCAACTTTGGCCTGTAGGAGTTTTCCCATTGGGAAAAAAAAGATGCGAGGTTCAGATTAATTGGAATAGGCACAGTTCCAAGGGTTTTCACTGTCTTCGGAAATGTGTAAGAACGCCACATTTGCTTTCGCATTTCTCACGCACAGCGTCGTGCCAGACGCAATTTCAGCACTATTTCAGGCGAGAGAGAAAAAAAAGGCGTGAATCGGTCCAACCCGACTGATTTGCTAAGGATTAACCACTCGTTTGAGAGCTAAAGCACATCTTTCATGCTGTTAAAAGACAGCTCTAAAATAAAAAATTAAAATTTAAAAAAAAGCTTTTGTAGGAATCTTGCTCCATTGATGGAGTCAACGACTATTTGGTGCCTTCTCATCTGACCGAATCGACAGCGCCACCGAAACAGAAGAAAGTAAAAAGAGGAAAAAGTCAATCTGTCTTTAAGACAGCAATACGCCCCCAAACGGCTGCAGGAGAAGGTAATTCAAGTTTTATCTGCAAGCGTCAATCAATACAAAGCTGGCTAAAGCCGCGATTCCGAGGATTATCAAGGTCGTGACGTTGAAGTCTTAAAAGTCGGCGATCACTGCACAACACCTGGCAGAACAAACATCAATTGCGTTGCTTTAAAATAGCCACCCTCCCCCTATATTTTTTTTTAAAGGAGCCAGAGACTTTATAGTTAGGATCAGAAGCACTCTTGGGATTTGGTCATTAAGTGGGTTGGGAAGCACAAAGTACAGTGGTTGTGATGGAAAGGCTTCAGCCTCGCATGCAGGAAGCATTGGTTTCCAACTCAGGCTTGGTCATTGAGACTTTTCTCGATCGTCCTTCACCCTCTCTCCCAGCTCATACCTGCTGGACTGAGTGGTCATGTTTGCAAGCTTTCAGAGTTCTTTGGACTTAGAAGTCAAGCTGCAAAGGTTTCAGAGTTCTTTGGACATAGAAGTCAAGGTGGAAAACCTTTGGAGTTTTTGGACTTAGAAGTCAAGCTGGCAAACTTGGAGTTTTTGGACTTAGAAGTCAAGCAGGCAAACGTTTGGAGTTTTTGGACTTAGAAGTCAAACTGGCAAACTTTTGGAGTTTTTGGACTTAGAAGTCAAGCTGGCAAACTTTGGAATTTTTGGACTTAGAAGTCAAGTTGGCAAACCTTTGGAGTTTTTGGACTTAGAAGTCAAGTTGGCAAACCTTTAGAGTTTTTGGACTTAGAAGTCAATCTGGCAAACGAGTTTTTGGACTTAGAAGTCAATCTGGCAAACATTTGGAGTTTTTAGAAGATATGCTCGCGAGCGTTTAGACTTCCTTGAATTTAACCGTCATTATTGCAAGCTTTGAGTTCTTTGGGTTTAGAAGTCATGATTGCAAGATTTTAAAATTCTTTTGACTCAGTGGTCATGCTTGTAAGCTTTCAGAGTTCTTTGGATTTAGCGCCACGATTGCAAACTTTTAGATTTCATCAGCAGTTTTAATGGCCACGTTTTTGAAGTTTATAGCGCTTTGGGGACTTAGCGCAAATAAATTGCATTATTCTGAATGTAGCAAGCCTGATGGTCACTATTGATAATGAACTCTACTGTATCGATTGTTTCGATTCGATTTATTAGCAGTGTAAACAACATAAAACGTATATAACCATTATAAACGATTTTCACCAGGGATATTCAGTCAGCCTTGAATGTTGGTAAACATTTTGCAATCTAGCAGTGTAAACAATTATAAAATCGTATATGACCAACACGATTTTCACCAGGGATATTCAACAAGCCTTGAATGTTTTTAAAGAGGAAAAGATAATTTAATTTACTGGTTTTGTCTGGGAAATGTTTGTGTTGCAGCACCTTGCGATTTTATTTTTCTCTTTTTGTTCTGGCTATTGTTTCTTATAAAATAACCGATAAGTGAAGGATTAATAACTTGGTATCAAAATCATTGAGATTGAAAAAATAAATATTAACAGCACACTCTTTTGTGTACATTGATTCACACTCACCTGCGCATGCTTCCTGAGTATTGAGTACCGGCTGAATTTAATGCAATTTGTTCGAAAGATTGTGGGAGAGATTTGACTACCTAAATTTGAGAGAGATTTTAACCCCCCAAAATTTTGGGAGAGATTTGACTACCAATGTTCATGAGAGGTTCAACTCTAAAGATTTGGGAGAGATTTGATCACCAAAATTTGAGAGATTTAACTACAAAAATTTGGAAGAGATTTGACTACCAAGATTTGTGAGAGATTGATTGAGTTCCTTAAACGTTACGTCACAATGTATATACTGACCAGCCAAATGTGCACAGTGATCGTCCACTTTATATTGAGGGCATTCACATCATCATCTCTATTGATCGATCTAAGAGTGCATTCATTTCCTCATCCCTATTTGATGTATCTAAGAGTTCATTATTTTCTTCATCTCTATTGATCGATCTCAGAGGGTATTATGGTCGCTCTTCATTGATCTAAATAAAAGTGTATTGTTGGTCTATTCTTTAGAGATTTGTATCAGTGTAACCGTGTTATTACAATTTCGTAACACTAAGTATACAGCTAAAACCACTGATAATCCACACAATACCTATCTGAATATAAATATGCATTAGCTTTATACAAACAATTACCAATACAAAAATATACAATCATCCTAGAGTATTCTAATTAATAACACATTTGAATAATTGTTGCAAAGTCATGTGATGGAGTAAATTTGCCTATCCCTATTTATATATAATTTGTTAAATGTCAAAGTGACCCGACCTTGGGCACTGCTTGTGCTGATAGTTTTAATTGTCAAAGCTGGAAGTAAACAACTGAGGTAAAGTGCTAGACTTGCTGATTCAATTTAAACCTGTTTTAGGTGGATGTGTTCTTTCTTTTATCCAATTGTATAGATTTACAAGAACGAGACCAAGCCAATGGGCTGATTTTAAAAGTTTACCTGCTGTAAAGAATTCTATTCTTTAATCACTTTGAATTTGGTGTGGCAAGACGTCCGTTCACGAGAGGCAGCCGTTAGCTTAATGATGAGTTAACTGACTGGTTGAGAGAGAATGGACTCTGAAATATTACAAGCATTTTGCTATTGATATGTTATACTTGTGTTTTCTTTATGAGAGTAGACTATTATTTAAACAAATTGTGAATGAAGATCTAAAAAATAGTATGCTAAACACTTGTTTCTAGTGAATATTTTTATAAAATTGGAATGTTGCGTTTATAGTGTTCTTTGCATGTGTCGGGCTAATAAGTACTGTTGCCAGAAACTGTAAGTTAAGGTTTGAATGTAAGAAATAATAGAGTTAGATATGAATAAACTGGAAACTTAGCGTTTGTTCAATGATTATATTTTACAGGGAAGAAGCAGCCCTTTTTAGTTCTTTACCTGAATATCCCAGTTTACTGATTGATAAACCGCAATGGCCGTGGTAGATTCTAGAAGTTTCTATCCCCATTGTATAAGAGTAAGGACACACTGCAAACTGTTGATGTATAGTGGTAAAGTATGACTACATCGTGGAATTTCTGGTACCAAGAATTTACTGGAAATTGCGACATTTTTTCCTGCTTGAGGGAACTAATAGGGCGAAGGAGCACCAGATTAGCCTCGAGAGAACAGCATCTCGTAAGTGTTTTACAACATGCAAAACAAACATGTGGAACTGACAATACATTTCTGATTTGTTACAAAAGCATGTGAAAGACTATTATGGCAATTGTCTAGACAAGGTTATGTACAAGCTATTATCGCTATAATTTCATTTCTCCATTTCTGTTCTCTGATAAGAACTAGCCTCTGATTTACATTGACACTTATCTGCTGAAATTTGTATTTGCTAAATTGTGTTAGGATATAAGACTGTACAGGTTTTGACTTTATTTGAACATTGTTTTGTGAAAATATTGTTGACATTTAATCTTTTTTCATTGTATACGTTTAATTTATATTTGATTGTTGATTTAATAAATTAATTGTTATATTTGATTGTTGATTTAATAAATTAATTGTTATATTTATTGACCTCCTTACGCATATTGATAATCTTATGTTGGAGAAGAAAGTGGGTGTATTGGGACTCGATAAATATAAATTAAAAGATGGATTTATTTTCTTATTTGGTAAGATGTATTCCACCTATGGAAATATTATGTAACAATAAATGTTGTCTTTAATATTGTGGAAGAGAGAAAACGTTTCCAGCGTCTGCATATCCGCCAAACGAGAGAGATGAGTGGTGTCTTCTGGAGACTTATTAAGCTAACGGCCGCCTTTCATGATCGGATTCTGCTACTCCAAATTCAAAGTGATTAGAAAGTAAATTCTTTTCAACAGGTGAACTTTGATTTCAGCCTGTTGGCTGGTCTCGTTCTTGTAAATCTTAACCATTGGATAATAAAAACAACTCATCCACCTAAAACCGGTTTAGATTGCATCAGCAAGTCTAGCACTTTCTCCTCAATTGCTTACTCCAACTCTTCGCACGTACAAAACTATCATCATAAGGTCTGGTCTCCTTGACAATTTAATAATTTATATAACAATTACGCTTACTTATTATTAAGGATTTAGAAAACAAAAGTGAGTCATGCAAAAGACTAAGGAGAGTGCGAGTACAAGTGAGTCAAATACAAACGACCTTAACACAGACCATTGGAAGATAAAATCTACGTTGTGCAAGAATGCATTAAAAGACAGTTTTTTTCCCAGGGTGTTTTGCTCTAAGAAAGTAGGTATTAGTTTGGCGACTATTTGAAAGCGTAGTCATTCACTACATATGAAATGGAAAAATAAATGTTTTGATAATAATCGATTAATTTCCACAAAGAATATAAGCCAAAAATATAGACAAGTATTATGAAGTAGTAATAAGCACTAAAATATCAAATGACATCAATGTAAACTAATTATTGCACATATATCGTATTTCAGTATAATTAGACCTACTGAAAGTGAAACTATTTTGGCAAATAGCAGCAAGGAAAACGGACAAAGTAGAACGAACAATATTTTTTTTAAGTTTTCAATTTCTGCAATAAAAAAAACTAATAAAACTTTTAATTCCACCAAATCCCCACTGTGATTAGTTCACAATTTGCAATTTTCAGATTTCAACGAATAGAAAGCGACCGGAAATTGCTTTGAACAATTTTCTGTATTACCAGCGCATGCGCATCAAGAGATGGAAGCTTCCTAAACCAAGAGAGACCACTCTCTGTTTACCAGCGCATGCGCACTAAGAGTTGGAAGCAGCATAAACCAATAGAGACTAATGGAGCAATAACATTGGAGGCACGGTTCTAAACGAAGCGTTGGATACACAATGCCGGTCCGTTTCTGAGAGCTCTGGCACCGACTAGCACACCAACTATTAGAAGCGCCAGTTCCGAAATGTTCACCTATACGAACACACAACCACCAATAACATACAACAAATATTGCTGCAACAAAAGCCTCTCTGTTGTTTGTTTATATGATTGAATAAAGCTGAAGTACAGTTAATGTTTTCAATATTCAAATTACTCGTAGTTTGCGTTGCTGTCTGCTTGCATGTGTACGTGTTTCTCCATGCATTTCCTTACGGTGGTTGTGATCAAAGGTGTATGTGCAGCAAATGTCGTGCTTTTGTATATAAATATCTGATTTATTAATTGCTTCATAGCATCCTCGGTTGGTTTAGATGTTAAATATATTTAAGGAGCAAGTGTTGTTCACAGATATTTTCATTAATATGAATTATATTTTTTAGTTACTTTTATAATTAAAAAATAATGGATTTTTATATTAATAATTATAACACTATTGACTTTCATAGTCAAAGAGACACATATTACCCAACACACACACGCACACGATCTAATGACTAATAAATCATTTATAATATTCGTAGGTAACGGAACACGCCTGCAAAAACTGGCAGACAACTGAAAGAAGTTTCTAAATTGATTGATTTAGCACTAATGAAAAGATAGTTAATAATGCAATGATCTGAATAAACTGGGTATCTAATGTAAGACACGTCTTTGTCATTTCTGTGTCAGTTTGTTTTGTGTTTATAATCTTTCAAACATCTTTTTTTTTTTTTTTTTTTTTTTTTTTTTGGGGGGGGGCAAAATATCTACACACTCAAACCGTGTATTGTCACGCGTAAAAATGGCCTTCAAATCTCGTTTCTGGCTTTTGGGGTCAGTAAACCTCGTTTTCACCAACTGTTTCATTCAAGTCATGGAAATCTAAAAATAGACCCTTTTAAAAGAGGAAACCTTTCTGAGCACTTTCGTACATTTTTTCTAAATATTCAGCTTGCAAAAAAATTATGACCTTCGTAAAATATAGGTCTACTTTGGAACCTTTTATCTCCGGAACTTCTTAATCAAACTATGATAACCTTAGGTAAGCCGTAAAAATGATTCTTGCAGAATCGAATAGTTTACGAAACTATGCAATAAGAACTATGCTGAGGACGCGCCGAGTGGTAAGTGAGAACCCACCTTTGTAAACACAAAATGGCGTCTAGTCGGCCTATCGCAGAACATGTGAGTGACACTGGTAAACTTTTCGGTGATTTAGATGACCAAATGTTTGAAGAACTGGGTACGTACTCATTTGGTTTAATAAAACATGTATTTCTGTATGCAAATATTGTTTTGATAGTTTTAAATAAAACAAGTTATGACGGCAAAATAAACTTCGATCAGGAAGCCACTTACACAGCATTTTTACTTGAGGAAGTAATTGGGTCGTGATCCAAGATTGTGCAGAGTATAATTTGATTAAAAGTTTGAGTGGAATCTATTTGAAAACGAACCCATATATATACTATTTAATATCTTTTTTCATGTTTATAGGCAGATTTTGCTTTACCAAAGAGTTTTTGGTAGGGTCATTATAAAACCGAAAGTCACAGCAGACGAATATTTTTGCTTACTAAGTTTGGATTTTTATCGATACACTGAAATGTAACTGAAAATGAGTACATTCTGCTGCAAATCAATAAATAGTGTCATGTTAGTTTTACTACAATTACAAAATAGTGAATTATGGCTACATTGCTAATAATGGCTACATTGCTAATAATGGCTACATTGCTAATAATGGCTACATTGCTAATAATGGCTACATTGCTAATAATGGCTACATTGCTAATAATGGCGCTGGGATGGCTGCCGGGTGTGTTTGCATCATTTATGTTTGCCTATATGATAGAGAAAATGTTGCCCATCACTCAGAATTCAGACTTCAAAGTCGGTTACACTACAGTCTATTTTTAACCTTAAATCAACAAATGATAAATGCATCTGGAAGAGAAAGACACGCAAACACCCACCAACAATCTTTGACAAACAAGTTTCTCATGGAATTCAACATTATGCGCATTAAACGCTCCAAAACGTGGGAAGATGTTTAGTTATAAGTTTTGTTAATTGGGAAGATGTTTAGTTATAAGTTTTGTTAATTGGGAAGATGTTTAGTTATAAGTTTTGTTAATTGGGAAGATGTTTAGTTATAAGTTTTGTTAATTGGGAAGATGTTTAGTTATAAGTTTTGTTAATTGGGAAGATGTTTAGTTATAAGTTTTGTTAATTGGGAAGATGTTTAGTTATAAGTTTTGTTAATTGGGAAGATAGAGAGATAACAAGAGCAATAGAGAAGCTGAACAAAATCAACATTCAAGGGAATCGATAAAAGCCACATTTCGTGAAACATATGAGCGATTGTAGTGCATACTTTCTGTAATAACTCGACCATTTGGGACACAGAATAACTCGACCAGACGAGAAATTTCTCACGTTATTTAAAAACTCGGACGGGTTTAGCGGCAGAACTCAAAACAGCGAGTAAAGACTAATGACTAGGCAGGCCATGTGTAATTTCGCGTATTTAGTGACAAATTCACGATGTGAAGATTGGAGAAGGCAGTGTGGATAAAAGTGCGTCATATCCGCCCTCTTGAAGGCTCGGCTAGTTTCCGATTGCGGGACTTGGTTGCTTTGTTACTGTCAATGTAGTAAACATTACGTAGAAGCGATAGAGACTTCCAATTTTAAATCACAAAAGTGCTGGATGTCAATGGGGTGGATGGGTGGTAGGTGGAGGGATGTGGGTTCATGAAGGATCCTGGAATGAAAAAGGGGATTTAAATGGTAAAATGCTCTGGGGTCATGAAGTGAACTGCGGAAGAGTCATAGACATTCACGGATGATTCAAGGTCACAAAATGTCTTGGGGGAGGGCATATAGACTTCTTGGGGTTATAAAGTGTCACGAAAAGCTACTGTTGGCTGTCAAGCATACGACTGCAGACCGGGTGGTGAAAGTATTGAATCTGGTCCATCAGACGTATTCTTTGTAATATTTTTAACATATCATGTTTGTACATTGAAAATTCATCCTATCTTTTTCTTTAAATACTGCATCTTGGCAACCGCAAGTTGGGAAAAAATAGATGTACAGACCTTGTCCAATCTTCGCTGCACATTTCTCAAACAGTTCACAATTCGCAAACCGCTCAAAATAGCAAACCACTCATAAATCGCAATCCACTCCTATATCCCAAACCACTCCTATTTCGCAAACCACTCCAATAACGCAAACCAATTCTGTAACGCAAACCACTGAAATACAACAAACCACTCTTATATCGCAAGCCACTCAAATACAGCAAACCACTCCTATATCGCAAAACTCTCCCGATTTGCAAAATTATCATAAACGATTCACAATTCGCAAACCACTCAAATATAGCAAACCACTCCTATATCGCAAACCACTCAAATATCACAAACCGCGCTAAAGTCGCAAAATACTGTTAGGACAAAGCGGAACAAGAACATCAGATATCTCGCCTTACGTTTTCCTTAATGGAAAGGGAGAGTGAATGGATATCACTGATCGAGTGAATGGCCCACGGGACATTAACCAGATGTCCTTCACTTCTATATTCTAAAATATTCAATGTTTATTTCAGTATTTATCAGACAAAATATTATATAATTAATATAGAAGCCCACACTTGTCTTTGCTCTGATTAGGTAATGTTAAATTTAAGCTATCGAGTTCTTGAAAAAGGAAAGTCCTTCACAAACGCCATCAGAGGCGACTGCTAAAGTTAGTTATAGGATTGCCCATGAACTTGCTTGGTTTCTCTAAACCTTTTCAGATAGGGACATGACTAAGAAATGCATGCTGATTAGTACAAATTTAATATGTCCAGAAAAACACAATTAGGGATTTGCTAACGTTTGCCTATCAAGAAACATGTTCCCGAGAGGGTCACTGGGATATTTGAAAATGTTAATGTCCAAGTATCAGATTCAGTCAGATATTTGGAATTATTCCCAATAGAAATTAACTATAGAACTGCTTGCTGTTTTTAATCGCAGTTTTGAAAAGGAAATGCACAGAAAAGAGGAATTTGTTATTAAAAAATGGATATGGGGTGTGGGCGGGGGTGGATGGGTGTTCCCATGAAAGATAACTGGAAATATCTTCTTACTTTGGCGAATACCATGAATACATTACGTGTACACGGGTCCAAAGCTGTGAGTCTGACTTATGGTGCACCGTATATTTTGAGCAAGAAAACTGGTGTCACCACAAAGTTCAAGAACAAAATATGTGCTATCAATCCTGACCACCAATTTTGTAGTGTATATTGCAATTTATACCAGGAAGCATTGTGCAATAAAATGATGAATGTGAGACATGTGTGTTGAGCGTGGTTAGAAAATTCTGTTAATTTTATTCAGCAAGGGGCTTGAACCATAGCCAACTCAACTGCCTCCTAGATGTACGGAACTCTCGTATCACACTGAAGTTCATTGGTTGAGGCGGGTAGTGAAATTTTACTACTTAAGGAGCAGACTTGATGAAGTATACCTCCATTGCAGGACAAGCAACAGGTGAAGGTGTCTACCTTCGATTTAAAAATTATAGAAATTTTAACTATCTTAACAGAAAAACACAGAGGCGTAATAAACCAATCACTAAAGTCCATAACTGCGTACATGACTGAGTTAATGCGATATGAGTTCAAACTTCAGTTTTCCTGGAAATGCAATTTTAAGAGAATAATACTGCATAGTTTTCAACAAATTACAATCAGAAACAGAAACCTGCCATAATGCACTTACAAGATACAGTAGCAAAATCTCCAATTTAAGTAACGAATTTCAAGATAGGATTTTGGACTTCAAAGGACTTGAGGAAAGATTTTGCGACATGTCGTAATCCATTTTCCGTCAGCGTTTCTGACGCCCCAGAATACCCAAAAATGGAAATTATCGACTTTTGAAATGGACTTGTATTTTGAAAGACGAATTTTCCAATGTTGATTTAAGAGCATGGTAAATGTTAAAGATTCAAATTACCTCAAGTTGCGTTCTCTTATTGCCAAACGTTTATATTCTGGGCACAATATATGCTTGTGAGAAGCTGTAGGTCATGAAGGTGAACAAATTTAAGTTACGTCCATATCTTTCGGAAACATACCTGAAAGCTCTACTTGGTAGTAACAGCAGTCACTTCTTTCAGACTTCGACGCAGTGGTTCAAACAAAGAGATGTCACTCATCTGGAAGTAAACCGTCCCGGCACTTAGTTGTGCTTCTAATTGTAATGTATTTATTATACTTTGACAGCATTACGCGTAATTTAGATTTGAAGTCGTGTGTCGTTTTTATGCTATTGATGCTCGATAGACTAGTACTATTTTTCTGGAGTATGAATACAGTATTTATTTTTGGGCGTAGGCCAATCTGTTGCAGCCCTTGAGAGGGACAGTTAGATTGAAACGGGCCCATTGTAAGATTGAGTTTGACTCTTCTGACTTAGAATCATGATGGAGACTGAGGTCACGAAAAGTCTTGATGTGGCTAAGTCGAGGTCACGAAGTGTCATGCACTCGCGAAAGATCGTGGGGTCATGAAGGGTCGTAAGTGGCAAAGGGCTCTGGGGTGTCTTGCGATCGAGGAGAATCTTGGGATCAGGAAGGGTTTTGTTGATGTCAATGATTCTGGTATTTTTACCTTTCTTTTCCTGCAGAAAGTTTCCTCGATAAATACCCACCCCACCATTTTTTGTTTCAACAGGGTTTGTTTTCTGCCGATTATTAGTAGCGTAGTTAAAAATCTTTGTCGTAGTTTTGCACTCCTGTATGTAGGCGTGTTTATCTACTTCGGTTTCAAGAACAGTGTAGTGTGCGTATGTATGTATAATAGGTCTGTTTTATTTCTGTTTGCGAATATGTGTGTGATGTGCATGAACAGGCTACTATGTATTTCCGTTTGCAAATATTAGAGTGTTTGTCTGTGTGCGCGTGTGTTCAATCAGTGTATATTTATTTATTTTGCGTTTCACACCTCTTCTTGCTCTATATGATTTTTGATGATATCTCTCTAAACGAAACACAATGGTGTACTGTATGTTTTGTGTGTGTGTAAGAGAGAGACAGAGAGAGACAAAGAGAAAAATAAAGTGTGTATGTTTTGTGTCTTTGTGTAAGAGAGAGACAGAGAAAAAGAGTGTGCGTGTGTTTGTGTGTGTGAGAGAAAAAGAGTGTTTGTGAAAGAGAGAGAAAGAAACAAATGGGTGAGTGTGTGTTAGAGACATTCCCATTTGTATGCGCATTGCTGAATATTATTGGAGTAGACATTGTCTAGTGCACATCTATCCAATTTGTTTACAAGGGTAGAGATGATTAAATGCACATCTATCCAATTTGTTTACAAAGGTAGACATTTTCTAGTGCACATCTATCCAATTGGTTTACAAGGGTAGAGATGATTAAGTGCACATCCATCCAATTTGTTTACAAGGGTAGAGATGATTAAGTGCACATCCATCCAATTTATTTACAAGGGTAGAGATGATTAAATGCATGCCATTGTCAGAGTCAGGTCCTAAGATGTTTAGTATAATAGGTTGGTGGCATCCTTAGGCATTCGACCATATATAATGATGCAATATGGATTATCAAATAGTATTATATTCCTTTTATAAAGGCATTTATTATAGATTTCTCCTTTAATTACAAAGGTGCATTACTGCTTTTTAAATATTATACACCACTCTCATTCTTAATAATAAGAAACTAACTTTTATTTCTTTTTTTATTGGAAAATATTTCATTTTATACTTACTTTCTTCTACTATCGTATTCCCCACCACTACCTCCACCACCCCGCCACCGGTAGAGAGCCATTACTTTAAAATCGAGAAAAGTTACGAGTAATATTCTGGGTTTTGTCCATTAACAAATATACCAGCCTTGTCTCCTATACTAAAATGTTAAAAGAACTTTTTGTGGGTTTCAGGCAATGAAACAGATATAGGGCTCTCATTGGGGTTGCAGACTGATACTAGTTACCCGTGAAAAATACGTACAGAAGGGTCACGACCTTTCCGTACTTGAAAGATGGTACGGTTAGAGCGCAATCCATTGGATATGACGATTAAGCAGGTCCAGGGTGCTAGAGTCACTCAAACTAAAGAATCAATGGCATATAAAATTTGGAAAGCGCATGCAGTTAGCCACTGCCTGGACTAGATATGCGGAATAAGAAATAAATTCACAAACTCCCCAGGTATTCGAGTCTCCATAACCATGGTACTATATGTGACGCTAACGCCATTTAGTTATGAAAATTATTATTATTATTAATTAAATTTCATAACTAATTACAAGTGATGCGAAGCTTAATTTATTTTATTAAAGATACTCCAGCAGACACTACTCGTCTCTCTCATTTGGAGGATTTACGGGCACTGTAAATGTTTTCTCTCTTCCACAACATTAAAGATAAATTGTCACACAATGTTCCGTAGTTGGAAAACTTCTTAATAAAAGAGAAGACAAATCCGACTTCGATCTATATTTAGCGACCCCACTTCCACTCACTTTCTTCTCCAACATAAGGTTGTCAATATGTGAAGAAGGTCAATAAATATAACAATAAATTTATTAAATGAAATGTACATATGACAAATATAATAATATAGATTACTTGACATCAACATTTCCATGAACCCACGTTCAGATAATTGCTATAATTCAGTCTTATGCATAAAATACAATTCAACAAAAGAGTCATTACAAATCATGGGATAGTCTTATCAGAAAACAGAAATGGAGTTATTAGAGATAAGTAATAATAGTCTTTACGTAACCTGATTCAGCACAGTCTTAACAGTCCTTTGTGCACATTGCCACAATGTCACATTTATAGTTCAGTTCAATTTCCACGTGTTTCTGTCCTCCTTGAAACAGAATTCGCCGCTCATTCTCCCAAAGTCTACCTGGGCCTTTTCCCACCTTATCAGTTCATTCAAGCTAGAACAGAAATTGTAGAAATTTCTAGTACTTCCCCATAACAGAAGGTTCTTCAATGTAGTCAGCATACTTTGCCACAATACATCAAATAGAGTGTAGTGTAGCCTCTTTCATTTACACACAATGTGGCAGATGATTCCTCGCCTCTTCCCGGTTGCAGTGACTCACAGCCAGTGAACCAGTAAATTCAAACAACACATGAAAATAGGCAAGTGGAAAGGCAGTTTGCTCACTGCAAAATATAATTAAGGAGCAAATGCCAATCTTCCAGTTTATTGTTTTATAAAACTCCATTCTTCTTTACATTCCACTCTCAACATATAGTTTCCTGTAACGGTATTTATTATCCCAATACATGCACACAGTATAAAAATACAGTTTATCAAAACAATGTCAAGTGTTACCACACTAAATGCAATTGCAAACATTTGTAGAAATAAAAGTCAACTCATATAATACATCTCTACAGAAAACACAAGTATAACATATCAATAGCAAAAGTACATGATATATTTCTAAGTCCATTCTCTTTCAATAAGTCAGCTAACTCACCATCAAGCTAATGGCTGCATTTCAAAACCGGACTTCTTCTTACCACTCTATATTCAAAGTGATCAGAAAATAGAATTTTCTACAGCATGTAAACATTTTTATCTCAGCTCCATTGGCTGGCCTCGTTTTCATAAATAATAACCATTGGATAATAAAAACTACTCATTGGTTTGCATTACATCAGCAAATTCTAGCCTATTCTTGCCTCGAGCGTTCACCTCAACCCAGACACTTTGAAAAACACCATCACAAGGAGTGCCCAAGGTCGGGTTACTCTGACAATTTAATAAATTAATATTTAAAAATAAGGCTAGGCAAATTTATTCTGTCACACTATA